>BSBN01000886.1:4477500-5077500 GCA_027924645.1 Cunninghamia lanceolata
TAATTTAATGAGGAAAGCATGAAATCAGAACTTAAACACATTCACACACTCAACACATGAGACACCAGATATTTTATGTGGAAAACCCAATAAGGGAAAAACCACGGTTAGTGTTAGCTCACAATATAATATGTAATAACAATACCAAAAATCAAAGGCTCACTACCTAAGGGATCATTACTTAGAATGTTCACTGCAAAAGGATAGGGCTCACTGCCAATGGGGGGGTTCACTGCCCATGGGTGGCTCACTGCTAGAGTTGATGAACTAAAATATTAGCATCTACTCCATGCCAGGGTTTAGTTCCATTGAAGCACACTAATTCTTCTTCTTTTCTGCCTTCTTCACTTACACACTGTTATATTCACATTTTCGCACACACACCTAAATTTACGACTTCATTACATGTTTTTATCCAATTCATCAACCTTGGAATTAATCATCAAGGTCAGCATTACAATCATCAACCATTGGAACAATCTCCAAGGTCGGCAAACATATATACATTAAGATAGGTCTGGACCTAAATAGATATGAGAGAGAAAAGAATGAATGTGGACCATGCCACACCTTAGCTAGGATTTAATTGCAATCTTCCACACAACAAAACACTTCCACAATCTTCAAAGCATAATCGCAAGTAGTGAGAACAACCAGGTCGTCCAAGATTGGAGTTAACACTAAGACCTTTAGGAACACACTTCAGCCATGATCCAAATTACACTTTGCAGATCAATCAAAAGGTAGGAACATGATCGAGAGACATCCACAAGCACGTTACAATCACCAAGAACATTCGTACAACCTCTAAACACTTTATCCATAAGATTCTTCAAACCAAAGCACTTGAACATTACTGTTGGCCACTGTCATAAAGGAAAGATCGCTTGCAGAGCACCAAATCATGAACCATTTGAACTAAAGGCATATAATATCATTACAAACTTAATTCTAGAACCACAGACTGTAAAACTTAAATGTGGAGTAATGCAGAGCAGAATACATTTTCCCTATCACCATTAAATACTCAGAAAAATAGTTTTTACTCTGGTGAATAGAACTCGCTCAAATATTCACATCGGAGGCTCAAACTAGAAACATAGTATCTACAAACTGTTGATAACTGAGAGGGGGGGGTGAATCAGTTATCTTAATTAATTTAACTTTTTGTTCTTCTTTAACAACTAGTGTAGTATTAACACAAGTAAGCATCCATAACCATGAAAGCAGAAACAATCTCAATACACATGACACAATATTTTTGATGTGGAAAACCCTGTTAAGGGAAAAAACCATAGGGTGATTAACCCAAGATTGTATTCTCTGTTAAAAGAATAAGGTAGTACAAATGGCACTTGCCAATTAGGGCTCACTACTTGAGCACACTACTCACAAGAGGCTCACTGCCTACAATAGATTATGGAAGGAAACTAGATACTTGAATTGATGAGAAGCATCCACATGTGCTTAGGTTCAGTTTTGGTTAAGCTTAATATACTGATCTACTGTACTTCATTCTTCCTCTGCCTTAGTGCTGCTATTCTGTTACATACCAGACCTCTATCTCTGTTTCCACACTGTTCTCTACTTTTCTTCACTCTTCACACCACACCTCACACACCTTCTCATCAAAATCCATCCGGTATATATATCCACACCAAGGATTTCATCATCTTTCTAGTCGGCATCTAGAATAGTCAATATTTTCCCAAACTCTATTCTGTCAGCTGAATCCTTGCTTACCAAGTGATGCGTACCAAAGAGATAGTTATAGAAGTCATCAATCATGTTGGCTAATCATGAATGATACCTTAAGAACCTTGATCACCATCAATGTCTCATCCGGATTAAGGTTTGATGCTTTGCCGGTCAGTTCTTCCTCTGTCTACTCTGCCAAACAGGATCCCAATACTTAGGTGCTCATATCTCTTCACTCTTTCATCACCAGATGCTCAATCCCTAGAATCTATCAGTCAAGGTACTCCTCTTGACTTCCCCAACTCTGTACTTTACATAGATACTTCCTCTGAGAGATTCGGACTAGATTATTGGACCTTGCTGCATGCTCTGTTCTTGGTCACCGGACCAAGTTACTCTACAATCTGACTTCCGGTATAGACACAACATGTCCTATGGATGTGTGGGATGAACTTTGTTGCCATCAATGACAACACTCATGAACCCACATAGTGTCTCTTGCCAACACAAACATCCCTTAACATAACTTCCAATCCATAGATAAAGATATTCAGTATACAGAATATGCGAAGCAAAACACTACATTGTACTTCTACAAGCCAGGAAACTTGGGAACTCAATATCAGGAACACTTTCTTATTATCTTCAACACTTATATAAGTCAATACAAAGCAACTAACTCAACAAAAGTAAGAATCAAAATAAGAGCACAATTGACACCAATGACAATGCAGATATGTTGACATCAATGACAACACCTGTAAACACATACTTGCAACACATAGATGTTGGTAAGGGATTGCATGAAAGGGAGAAGGATGAGCTAGATAGTGGATTATGAAAGGTTTATGCATGGAAAGATAGTGGATTATGATGTGGATTATGTAGGGATTATGCAAAAGGATGGATGAAAGATTTATCCAAAAGCATGGACCATAGGAAGGTGATGGGTGAAATATGTAGGATAATGGCTGAAGGATGGGGAGACGGAGGTATGTGGAAATGTTGTAGAATGGATTGGAACCATGACCAATGGTTGCATACACCATGATAAACATTGAATCTTTTGATTTGAAGGTGGTGTAGGAAGCAATAGTGATGTTTGTGTAGGGGATGGTTGATGTAAGCATTTTGGAACCCACATAGACTTAGTATTTTTATGATTTTTGCTTGACTTATGGGATGAAGAAATTTGAAATTTTTGAATGGAATGGGATTTTTCAGATGTGGACGCTTCATTTGACTTGCTTGTTTTTTGCCTAGGGACCCAAACCATTTTATTTTTGGTCTTTTCTTTTGAAGGTATGGGCTTATGTAGCTTTTATATGGATTTGACTTTGACTTTTTGCATTGATGTCCTAAGGCATGAGGATCCTTCAGATTTTTGGCTTTATGAAAGGAGGCATCCAAATTTTTATTTTTGAATCCCATGGGTTTGGTGAAAGCTTCATGATTAGACGATGTGTGCATTGATTGGTCACGATTAGGAATGTGAGGGAATGTGTAAATGGAAGGATTTGGCATTGGGAGAAGTGGTGGTAAAGTGGATGGAGGGATATTAGGAGTTGAAAGTAATGGAGGTAAAGTGGATGGTGGAAGGTGTATGTTCACATGCTTTTTGGATTTGTGGGATAATGGAAGAGGCATGGAGGAAGTACCAACATCTTTGGATTGTTTATCTTGGGCTGTATATCCAAGGCCATATGAGCATGGAGGAACATTGACATGGATGGGCTCCAAAATACCTTGTTCTTGAAGGCCTAAGCCTTTGCCATGATAATTCATGTTTTGGAGTATGCGATGGACTATGGGACTAGGTGTAGTTTTGACGCTAGACTTGAGTTGATAATTGGATGGAGAAGGTGAGGTGGTGGATAAAGGTTGTTTTTGTCCTAAGGAGGAACATTCATGGATGAAGGTGGATAGGCCAAGGGGATATGATAGTGGACTTGAAATGGGGTTGATAGTGGATGTGGAAGGATCATTACGATCTTGATTATGTTCATTTAGATCCAAGCTATTGGTTTGATCTTCTATGTTTGCTTGGGAGGCATGTGTCTCATCATGGGAAGTGGTTGTTGGTGGATCATGGATTGAAGGAGAAGTTTCTTTTCTTTGAAGGAAGGCCATGAAATAGGGTGAATGCTTAAGTTGATCAACAAGACTTTTATTAGATTGAGTATGTAGGTCTTGGGTATCTTGCTCATGAATGGTTGTGGGGTTATGAATAGGATCAAGTTGTTCATGGATAGGTTCTTCATCATGGCTAATATCTTGATCATGGAAAATATATATGTTATGGATGGGTTGAATGAAAGTGATTTGATCTTGATTAGAATGAGGGATTGATGTTTCCACATGCTTAGGATTAAGTTCTTGACATAACTCTTGACTTTCTTGAATGGAAGTGGAAGTGGAAGGCTCTTGGAGAGGCTTGACACATTCTTGATGGTCAACCACATGAGGGCATGATGGAGGTTGACTTGGAATCAATGGGGGAGACTCTTCAATAGGCTCAAGGGGTTGTGGACCATATGATGGATTTGTAGGATTAGACATGGTGTTGGAAGACTCTTTTGTAGGCTCAAGGATAGGAATTTGGTGGCATGGTTGACTCCTTTCTAGTAGCCCTTGGATCACATCCTTTGTAGGTGTATGGGTGGATTTAGGTAACTCAATAGGTTTACTTTTGAAATGTTTGAATTTAGGGCATGGACTTGATATAGGATTAGATGGTGGAGGTAATGAAGGGGTTGATGGATTGGAAGGTGGAGGGACCAATGGATTAGGACTAGAACATGGTGTATTTAGGATAGGCATTCGATTGGATGGTGGTATAATATACTTATAGGTCCCACAAGCTAGAGTGGTGTTCCCCTTGTCAAAGATAGCACGAGGGATTGAAGACACTTCATCTTGTTTCAAGGGGTGACTTATGCTCACATGTTCTTTTTGAGATGTGACTTGATATGAATGTTGGTTGACATGGAAAGAAGTGGGATAGGTTGATGTAGCATGAACTTGACATATGGATGGACTAGGTTGGTATGAAGTGGAGGGGGATGACACATAGTATTGAGGTGGAATTTGTTGATGTTGTGGTTGTGTTTGGGATTGACAAGGGGTTATGAATTGTTGGATTTTGACTAGGAGTTGTTGTATTAGATGTGATTGATTTTGTCGAAGTGGTTGGATGGTGTCTTGTAGTTGTTTTATGGTTTGTTGGTCTAGAAGTTGTGGTATTTGGTTAAGTGTTTGGATAATGGATTGGAGATGTGGTGCTATGACCTTGTTCTCTAGTGTTGGCATGGAGTTACACATGTCTTTGCATCTTCGTATTTCATCGTGTTCCTCAAGGTATACAACATGATTCTTGTCATTATTGGAAGTAGGAGGAGGGTCCCATTGAAGTGTAAGTTTAGGTATTACATTGTTCTCAACATTGGGACTAGAGGAAGGGCCTCCTCGAAGTATGAGCTTGGGCTTAGGATTTGAACTAGGATTGTTAAGAATCAAGACCACTGGCAAGTGGACTAGGACTAGAATGATGATGTGGAGTGATTAGGATGATGTTGATTGGATATGTGGAATGATTAGGATGTGATTAGGATAGGACAAGTAGGATGATTAAGATGTGGATTAGGTGAATGACAAGGATGATTAAGGTTTTGATTAGAATGAAAGGTGATTTAGAATGAATGTGTTGGTAAGAATGTTTGGGATGATGTATTTATGTGTTTGTGTTGATAGCTTGATGTGACAATTTGCAAACAATTGATTTCACATGTACACACACGAATCACACACGCAAGACACATAAGCAAATTTGACTTTGAAATTTTGAATGTGATGGTTAAGTAAGCACTTGAAGACACATTAACAATCCTATGATTAGTCAGGTAGGTGTGGCCAAACAGGTCTTACTCTAGGATACACAAGTTTGACTAAGGATGCCCCCAATATACTCAAGGTACGGGTGGCCCAATTCCATGAAATGAAAGTGAAATAGTGCCACACAGTTGGGAGAAAGGGGTAACCCACCCTTCACCTTCACTTCCCCAAGGTATAAAGTTCTTGGGGGCCTAGCCCGAATGACAAGATTTTGACTTCCAAGAGGGTGTCTTTGAATTCACACCTCACTATTTAGACCCCACCGGAATGCGAGAGTTGAGGTCATCCCTTGGAGTGGTGTGTCTCCAAGTAGGCCTCCTAAGAAGGTGACAAAAGAAAATCTAATGGGTGCTTTTTATCTCTAAGATCACCTTGCAGTGTGAGGAGAGAGCATACACACACACACACACTAGATTCACACTTGCAAATGTTAATTGCCCTTAGAAAAATGAAATGTGTGATGTGAAAGTGAATGGATGAAAGGTGTTTTTGATTCTCAAGATCGTACGAAGCACATGAGAAGAGCATACACACCTCCAAGCACACTCAAGTTCACCAAACAATTGAAAGCACTTGTTCTTTTTAATCCAAAGCCAAAATGTGTGAAGGAAGACTCTAGTTCATTTTAAGCCCAATTTCAATTTGTGAATGAAGACAAGAGTTCGTTTTAGTGCCCAAAATCTAAATGTGATTGCAAACAAGATGTTCTTTCTAAGCCCCAAATTGAAATGTGAGACAAGAAAGATTGATTTGATGAAATGAGAGATGAAAGATAAAATGAGTGCACCTAAAATTTTTGCTGTCCAATCTGTTGTTGTCACTAATGTAGAATGCTATTACAACCCCTTAAAGTCACCAAAATAAGAAGACAAGAAACTTGCAAAGCAAATGTGTTATGATCAAAGTGAGGAATTTGATAAAAATCTAATAAAAATGATTAGCTACACTAGAATGAACAACATAATCAGGAAATTTATGAGATTCTATGTAATTTTAAAAAATTTCATGAAAATCTGATAAAAATTGCAATAGCTATGAGTGTTTGAAGCTCACAAAGAAGGTTGACTTTGACTGAAAAAATGATGAAAATGGTATAGTCACCTAAAAATTTCTTTGCCACAATGTAGCTAGACAAACTAGCTTCACAACGCTACAAGTTTTGTGAAATTTTGCCTCTGTATGTGAAAGTTATGAGGAAAAGAAAAATACCACCCTAGGAGGAAGAGAACATGCTTTGGTGGTCAATAGACCGCTGGCGGTTAGCTATTTAGCTCGGTCACATGGATAGTCAGGGTCGTTGGTAGTTAGTTTTAGCAGCTATGACTAGTCGAGTCCTCGGTCTCCCATATGACTAAGGGCGGTTGAAAAGGAAAAAAATATATATATTAAGAGGAGGAGAGCAATAGCTCCCACTCCTGCAGTCACCACTATTAGGAAACCCTAAAGTCTAAATTGAAATTCTTATAATGTTAAAACCAAACCTAAAGCTGAAGGTCAAGGTTTAGAAGTCTGCAGCGGCGATGATGAAGCAGATGGGGTGTCGACTGGTGTGAGAAGCAGCGATAATCACCTAAGGGGTAGCGACACTCGCCGAAGGGAGTGACGACCATGCGGAAGGGAATGGACAGAATCAGTGGTGATGAGTTTAAGAGGAGTGGCAGAAGTTTTTTGGAGTGGCGGATGAGTTTGAGGGAGGTGGCGATGGGAATTGCAGAGCCGTGGGGGATTGGTGTTGAAATTTTGATGAGGGTTTTAGATTTTGGAGGGTGTTAGGCAAGTAGTGGCAGCGGCCACAAGACATCTGCAGCGGTTGTGGACCTAAGGCAGAGCTAGGGTTTGAAGAATGGTGGTGGAGAAATGCAGGAGTGGTCACGATTGGGGGTATAGCAGGCGGCGACCAAGGAATACATAGCGGTGACCTAAGGTTTTGATCGACCTGTAATAAAAGACAAACCTACAACCACTGACCACTTAAAAAAAACCAAAAATATTGTTAAACCTACAATTTTTGAACAAACAGGTAGAAAATGATAAGGTTTGAGACTGTTACAGACCGTACGAAAGATCCATACGGTATGGATCCGTACAACAGATCCGTATGGTATGGATTGCTATGTAAAAAAATTTCAAATATTTAATTTTTTTTTTTGGAAGCAAACTATATCAAGTTTTATGTCATTTTTCGCCTGCGGGGCCTCCCGGATGCAATGGCAAGGTTCGTGTTAGGCAGGAGGTCACCTACAAAAGTTAAGTTCCTAAAATTGACAAAAAAAATGTTAGACTCACGTTAGGTTCACCAAATGTGTTAGGGGAAAAATCAGGGCTAAATCATAAACATGAAGCATAAAACCCTAACAACACAATGGAGTACAAAATGAACATAGAAATCAAAGTATAAACAACAATATCTAAACTCCTATGTCAAACTTGGTTCACCTCCATTGCTCTTCTCAATCTTGCATAGGAATGCAAGATATCGAAGGATGAATGTTGATCGCTCACTATTTCAGCAAGATAACAATGACATGAAAGATGAATGAGAATGGAGATTGTTAGGGTTAGCCGGAAGAATATATCAATTAAATGCAAATAAAGATTAAATAGAGGAATGGAAATACACAAAAATAATAACGAGAGACAAGTTTTAACGTGGTTCACCCAAACTCGGGCTACATCCACCAACAGAGAGTCCAATATTATTATCCAGTAAATCAAACCGATTACAACCAACAATCCTTGCAATTCAATACCACTACAAAATGCTACAATACATCAATAGAAACCCTAACCCTTAGCCGCTTTTATCAAGCCTTATGTCAGTTACAAAAAATAGGGTTTTCTTTTATGTCAGCCAATAGAAAAATAACTCCCAACGCCTTTATAAAATAATAGGCAATTTTTTCTTCGGGGGCACTGCCCCCAAGCCCCTGGTTGGGAGTGCTGCCCCCACTAGCCCCCGCTGGGGGCGTTGCCCCTAGATCCCCATTGTGGGCTCTGCCCCCCTGCACTCCCTCGTTAAATAATTTGGGGGGAAACTGCACCAATAAAAGTGGGGAAAATTTAATTGATGAGTTTGATTAGGCTCCATATAACAACAATCTCCCACTTGGAGACTAATTAGACTCCACACCATATCATCTCCCACTTGGAGTCTGATCATAACACCTCTGACCTTGTAGCTCCCACTAGAAATAAGCACCATGGACTCTGCTGTTTTGAGTTTTTGTTTTCAGTTTTGAAGACCAATCGAAGCTGAAAAGGAGCTTAGCTTCTCCCTTGTCACTACCTTCATAAACATATCTACTAGATTTTCATCTATATGTATCTTTTCCAGCTGTAACTGTCCATCATCTAACACCGATCAAATGAAGTGATACCTCAACTGTATGTGTTTGGTCTTTGAATGCAAGGCATAATTCTTTGAAAGATGTATGGCACTTTGGCTGTCTGTAAACAAATAACTATTAGCCTATTGTTTACCCAATTCTTCCATGAAAGATTGCAGCCATATCATCTCCTTGCTTGCCTATGTTGCAGCTACATACTCTGCCTCTGTGGTGGATAAAGTAACCACCTTTTGCAACCTGGAGATCCAACTCACCATTGTCCCACCTACAATAAAGACATAACCTGTAGTACTTGGCTTGGTATCAATATCCCCTGCCAAATCTGAGTCTACATAACCTACTAAATTAATATTAGAGCCCCCAAAACATAAGTGTTTATTGGATGTACCTCTCAAATATCTAAGAATCTATTTTACCGCATTCCAATGCTCCAATCCAGGATGACTCATATACCTGCTTACGACTCCTACAACATGTGCAATATTTGGTCTCGTGCATACTATGGCATACATTAAACTTCCTACAGCTAAAGCATATGGTACCTTGGACATTTTTTCTTCCTCCTCTTGTGTCTTTGGACATGTTGACTTTTTCCCAGACTGGATGCTTATTCCCAGATTTCCCTACAAGGTAGCCATCAGTGATCAACAGGATCTCTGGGCCAGGGGGTCAACAGTGTAGGAGATAGACTCTATATTTTATCTCCTCTTCTTCTTCAGGCTCTGCAAGACCTAGGGGGGTATTCCCTACTCAACATCCATGAGGATATGCATGCAAGGCTGGGATGTTGACAGAAAGCAGATGAGTCCTCCTGTGAGTAGACCAAAACTGAGAGATAAGAACAAAGGGGCTAGCTTTGGGCCTATTTGCAGTTAGACAGAGGACTGAGGTTCCTAAAACTAACACTAATGTCCTAATGGTTGTTTTAGATTTTGATTTGGAGTTTAAGTGTGGATGCAAAGCTGGACATGGTTATAACACAAGAACAAAGCATGATTGGTGCCTATCCAGGGCCTGGAGTCAGTAGACATACACCTGTGAATGATCAGCATAAACAGCTAAAACTAGATTTCAAGGGGATATATGTGATACCTGCCTTACAGGTACCTCCCAATACAAAGTGTTAGGTTATCTCTACTTATGGTATCCCTACTGCAGTATATCCTTCCCAATGTTCAACCTGAAAACAGTTTAATCTACCCCTTGAGCAGAAGTTAAAAGATCAGACATTCAACACAGGAACTCTATGCTCTAGAATCTAAACATTACCAAACATCCAGATTCAGAAGAAGAATACATGCAATACTGGAGACAGAATTAACACAACACATGCCAAGATAGCATTTCTCATATAAGTTTAATCATGAAATCAGTGGGTTCATGCCAAAAAAACAAACAACAAGAGATACATAAACTCACAGGTAAGCTGTACAGAGCAACCAGATCAGCTTGTCATGCATTACAGAGCCAAAAATCTTCAACTTTCAACAACCACAAATGAGCAACACAACCTGCTTATAACAGCCAGGTAGGTGCTCAGCAATTAATCACATAGTTGACCAAAAATCCCGCCAGATACACAGTGTCATGAAAATGGCGCTCAAACACTACCAGATTGGCGCCCAAACTTGAATGCAGCAGGTAGGGGAGGAGACAGGAAGATTTCTTGAGCCCTGCGCCACTGTCCACTGATGTACACCTTCAATCGGGTACAGGATCCGCCCACGCCATCGCCCATACCTCTGCAACAATCGCCATTGATGGCGTACCAACCCGCGGCCTCGGGAAGAACATTAATTCTGCATCGCAACCATTTCCCGCCGAGATTCATCATCATGATATTTGAAAATGCAGGATAACATTATCCCACATGCACCCCGCGATGACCTCTTTAACACTTTATATACTAGGTCATGAGCATATATCATGTCGGTGCTTTTGCTCCTGACGACACTTAGTATAAGACTTCATCATCATCATCCTCCAGCAGCATGATATCCTGTTGCTTGAAATATCACCCTGACGTCATCATCATATTCGCAATACAAACTGCATGATATTCGCCTTCATTGGCACAACCTGATCCATCGGAGGAACATCCTCCTGCTGAGCTTATAACAAAAGTCTGGCCAATGAACATCCTGATGACATCATCATCATATCCTGCTGATGTCATCATCATATCTGCCTACTGCGCACCTCCTCATATCCGGATGACATCATCATCATGTTTGCAAATATCGGGAGATCTCCTCAAGATGATCAGTGTTAGAAATATGACCCCCCCGGACCTTGATGACGTCATCATCATATCGACATCAGGATGATATTCGGAAGACAACCGGATATTTGGAAATATCATCCTGATGTGCAAATATCAGGTTGCACTATAGCTCCTCTGTAAGATCGGGGCGATAGATGAATATGATGATGCTCAAAAAGATCACCCCCTCTAGATAGCGCACGAAGCCGGCAGGCGGATATCTCCTTGATATCAGCATCATCATGATGCTGGAACAAACACACTCGAGTGATATGAAAATATCACCCCCTCCTTCGGAAATATCATGATGCAGATAGGCAGAAAGAAAGATAGCACCCTGATATAAGGATGACGTCAGCATCATCAGGATGACAAAACAACGAACAAGAAGTGATACAACATCATCAGGATGATATTGACTAAGATCATCCTGACGTTCAAAATATGATGACCCTAGTGAATATCGGGTCGCACTTAGAACTCTTCAACAACATCATCAGGATGATCATAACCAAGATCACCCGATGATAAAAATATCACCCCGGCGAAATATCATGAAGGCAGAAAATATGATGACCTCCGCAAGCAGCAGGATGATAACTGGAAATATGATGATGATGACGACGACCCTTAAGAAAAAACAAGTTAGGTCGAACAACTTAGAGAATAACCCCTTCAAGATATCAGGGCAACATCATCATCATGTTTGGGCAAGGTGATATTCGGAAGATCACCGGATACTTGAAAAATCACCCTCGCAAGCAGATCAGGGCGCACTGTGGCTCATCAGCAGGATCAGGATAAAAACCAAACATCACCCGATACTTCAATATGATGATGACGATGAGAAAACGGTCGACGAAGAACATGATGATGCAGACCATCATCGAAGACAAGATGATGATGATGACCTCCTCCTCAGGAAAATATGATGCTGCAGCTGAAAAATGCTGAGGAGGTCCAACACTTAGAAAAAATGGGCAAGAAGATAAAGGGTTCAAATGAAGAAACCCCCTGATCATGACAAATCAACCCTAGGTCAAAATGAGTGCTAACAGTGGCTCCGAATGGGGACGTGCAGGTGAAAACCTGCAGGGAGAACCAGATCTCCGGGCAGACCAGACAAAAAGCCAAAAAACACGAGCTGTACAAGGCATTTACACTACATACATATTTTTACAAATGTGCACAGCAACCAGTCATTTATGCAAAATAGAACTTAAGGAATTGGCCATGCACAGGCAATTCCAGAATTTCACCATCTAGGGCCTGGAGGAAATAAGAATCCTCCCCATGAGTATTGTAAACCTGATATGGGCCCATCCATAAGGGTTGAAATTTACCATGTTTACCCTTTTCCTAATCTTTAGCATTCCAAATAAGCACCAGATCATTGACTTGAAACTTCCTTTTTGTAGTTCTCCTGTCAAACTGATATTTCATATCTTGTTGTCTTTTGAGATTGATCTGGTGGGCTCTCCTTCTGTCTTCATCCAATGCAACCAGCTGATTCACTCTTTCTGTCATGGGATCTTCAATGTCCTCATCATTTTCCTGAATGAATCTGTAAACTGGTAGGAGATTGTTTATGGGCAGTCTAGCTGATGCACCATATACTAGCTCAAAAGGTGACTTCCCAATAGCCCTTTTCACAGTCACTCTGTCAGCCCATACTGCTAAATTCAACTTTGAGTCCCAAGCTCTCTTGTTCTTGTCCAGTATCCTCTTGACAATTTTCATGATGCTCTTATTGCTTGATTCTACTTGACCATTTCCTTGGGGGTGATATGGTGATGTATATGACAGATTAATCCCATACCTGTTGCAAAAATCAACAAATTCACCTGATCTGAAGCACATGGCATTATCAGTGATTATCTTAAATGGTACTCCAAACCTGATGATGATGTTCTCTAGTATGAAATCTGTCACCACCTTACTTGTAGCTCTCTTAGTTGGAATGGCCTCAATCCATTTGGTAAAGTAATCAGTTGCCACCAAAATCCAACTGTGTCCCCCACTTGATTTGTCTGCAATTTCCCCTATGAAGTCAATTCCCCATTGCTGGAATGGAGCATCCACAGGTACAGTTCTGAGGGGTAAAGCACCATCATATTTCAGCTTTCCTGAAAACCTTTGGCAAGGGTCACATTTTCTTACTAACCTCTGTGCATCTGAAAAGAGAGTGGGCCACCAATACCCTGCCCTGAGAATTTTATGAGCTGTTGTTTGGGCAGTATAATGTCCACCACACAATCCTTTATGCATGTCAATCAAAACATTGTTAGCCATGTCTTCATCCACACATCTCAGCAGCACACCATCAGGGTTTTTCCAGTACAGCTCACCTTGAACAACAACATACCTGATTGCATGTAGCTTTAGAGTCCTCTTTTGACAGTCACTGAAATGGGAAGGACAATTCAGATTTTGCAAGTAATAGATAATATCCTTGTACCATTCAGATCCTGATACATTTACACTCTCATCTTGGACTGCATTAACTTGGCATGCTTCCAAGTTTGACTGTGCCATCATCTTGGCTAATCCTTGTCCTCTTATCAACTTAGTAACTTGTATGTCTATGTTGAATTCCTGCAGTTTGTTTATCCATCTGCACCTTCTTCCAGTCACCTCCTGCTGAGTGAATATGTCTTTGACTACTGCATGAGGTACATATGCAATTATATATGACCCGACCAAGTATGGTCTGAAGCTTTTGATGGCTCTAACTAGTGCATATGCCTGCTTTTCCATAATGTCATACTTCAACTCAGAGGCCTGCAGGGACATACTGAAGAAAGCGATGGGCTGTTCAAAACCATCTTCATTTTTCTGTAACAAACATGCAGCAACAGTATGAAAGGAAGCAAATGAAAACACTTGGAATGGCCTAGAAAAATCAGGAGATTTAAGAACAGGGGCCATCTTTATTGCCTCTTTGATATTCTGAAATGATTCTGTTGCTTCCCTTTCCCAGTTGACAGTTGCATCCTTCTTCATCATCTTGGAAATGTTCCTTGTAGTTTCTGCAAAGTTAGGAACAAATCTTCTAACAAAATTTATTTGTCCAAAGAAGGACTGAACTCCTTTCACAGTTTTTGGCATTTGAATCCTGTCAATAGCTGCCACTCTCTCTGGATCTATCCTGACTCCATCCTTGGAAACAATATGTCCCAGAAGCTTTCCTTCAACTACTCCAAAGGCACACTTCTTTGGGTTTAAAGAAATACCATATTCTAGTGCTCTTATGAAAATCTGCTCCAGATGCATACAATGCTGCTCCTCCTTCTTTGAGTAAGCAGTCAGGTCATCCTGATATACAGCCAGGATTGAATCAATCAATCCTGCAAAAGCAACATCCATTGCTCTTTGAAATGTAGCACCTACATTTGTTAGTCCAAATGGCATTCTAACATACACATACGTTCCCCATGGAGTGGTAAAGGCAGTCTTATACTATTCTGATTCCTTTACCTTTACCTGATTATATCCTGAAAATCCATCCATCATGGACAGGAGTTCACAACCAGTCACTCTCTGCAACATAGCCTCCATATTAGGCAGTGGATAGTTATCCTTCAAAGAGGATACATTCAAGTTCCTGAAATCAACACACAGCCTAATATCACCGTTCTTTTTTCTGACTGGGACAAGGTTAGACACCCAAGTTGAATGTCTGATTGGCACAATTATTCCAGCTTCCCTGAGCCTTTTGAGTTCTTCTTGCATCTTGGGAGCTAAGGTAGGATTTATAGGCCTTTGCCTTTGTCTAAATGGCTTAGCTTCAGGCTTCAATGGGATCTCATGCTGGAATAAGTCTTCCCTATAAGCTTTTAGGTCCTCATATGACCAAGCAAAAACATGTTTATACTTTCTCAGTAATGCAATCAGCATACTTCTTATGTGTGGTTTGAGCTGTTTGCCAATATATACCTTCTGAGGGGCCTGAGATGTCCCCAAATTTATTTCTTCTAAATCCTCCTTATTAGTGGGGGATGTCTTTGTGACCATTTTGTCTCTACTGTCAAAGGCTCTTTCCAAAGCTACTAACCCTCTAGGGATCTTGTTAGTCTTCAATTGAATGATCTCTTTTCCCACAAGAGTCTCTTTTCCATCTACAGTTTCTACAAAAGCTTGGAAATCAATCTGTTGATTCTCATATTCATCTATGCAGTGCAAAAATTTTAACAAATCCCTATCATCATCAAATACTTGCCAACTGCATATATTTTCTGGTATGGCAGGCCTAATTTTAACTTCTACACTTGTGACACCTGACAGAGTGATGTCATCTGGCCTTATTGCAACATTGGCTAAGAAATCAGCCATAACATTTTTTGACCTTTCTACCCAGCCAATTGAAAATGCATCAAATAATTCAATGGTATCCCAAACAGCATGCTTGTATTGCTTCAGTCTTTTATTTTTTGCAGCATACTTATTTCTGATTTGGGATACAATCAGCTCAGAATCCCCAAATACTCTTAACATCTTAATTCCATGTTTGAGAGCAATATTTAGGCCTAAGAGTAAAGCCTCATATTCTGCAATATTGTTTGTGCAATCAAACCTCAACAAGAAAGAGAATTTGAGGAGCTTACCAGTTGGAGACAGGAAAACAACTCCAGCTCCAGAGCCTTCTTTTGCACAAGCTCCATCAAAAAACATGGTCCATAAGCCTTGCTGATCCAGCTCATCAATACAGGCATTTTTCTTTTTATCTTCTGCATCATCTGAGACAACCTTGAAGTTATCACAGTCAGTGTCTACAAAGCATACCTGTTCATTTGCTTCTTGGTCTTCCACTGTCTCTGATGATCTTTGCTCTCTAATTAGCTTGACATCCCTGCCATTCATTGGAATCATGGCATATGATAGGTCCAGCTGCATACTTCCACCAATTAGTGCTGCCCATCTTCTTGACAGCAACATACCATACTGTGGCTTGATGTCAACCACTGTTATATTCATTTTGTATCTTTTTTCAGGAAATGCTACCAGTTTGAAATCTACATCCTTCATGATTCCAATAACTGGTACCTCTCTGGCATCCATAGCATAACACTTTCCACATGCCTTGTCAATCTTTAATCCAGTTTGTTGCATGATAGCTAAAGGCATGACATTTGTAGATGCTCCAGAGTCAAGCATACAATTTCTAATTATTTTACCATTTATAACCAGGGAAACATAAAATGGTTCCACCTGTGAAGGACACTTTGTCATGGTCATTCCTAAATAGACTTCAGGAGTCTCATCTTCTTCATTACACATGACATGTTTCTCACCCTGGGTCTGATCATTTTGTTTAGCTTGAAAAGGTACCCCTGAGATTAGGGATATTGTCCTATTCTTGATCTCTTCCACTTTCATGAGTTCCATAAGTGGAACAGAGACCTTTACCTGAGAGAGGATCTGGGCTATATCAAATGGAGCACAGTTTTGTACAACAGTTGTAGCTTGCTCCACAATCTTGCTTTTATCCTGAGCTGATTTAGTTTTCATTTTCATAGTTCCCTGATCATCATTCCTGTCTTGGGAACCTCTACTTTGATCTTCAGCCTGAGGGATTTTGTTTTCTGGTCCTTGAAATTCAGGACCTGTTCTGTATCTAAAGTTCTGTTTATTATTTACCCACTGCCTTTTCTGTGGTTCAGTTCCTTTATGACCATGCACTAGCTGACCTGCAGAAATATCTTCTGGCTGATGTGGGCTGCCAACTTGATTTTTACCTCTGAGATTGTAGTTGCTTTTGACCTGAGCAACTGCTGCAGCTGTGAAGGCTCTGATTTCCTCATCAGAAGGTCGTTGTAAGCTACTCAGAAAATTGTGTGAGTTCTGAGCATACACATAATTATCCTCATCATCTTCATCATATGGGGACTGTTGGCAGGCCTGAAGTTGATGATCTGTCTTCTCATCAGCATCATAAAGAGTATATCCATTGCCTATGGACATCATGTTAACATCATCATCCTGCACATGATGTGGCTCATTGCATTCATTACAAGATGTAGCATTATCATACAAGGATTGGGCAATCGTGCACTGTGACTGTGAATGTGGCATCTGACAAATTATACACCACGGAGCATCATCAGCAATATTTATAGTTTTCTTCAGGGGATCAGGAGTTTCCTTGACATGTTGAGCCCTCTGATTTGTGTTGTTACGTGGGAATACAGGCTTACCATCATGCCAATTGGTGTTATAAGGCATGTCATGTAATGATGGCCTCTTTTCCTGCCTTTGATAGACTTGCCTATCAGGACCCATCCCTTTTTCACTTCTAGCTAATCTATAGCTCAGGTCCTTAACAACATTTGCCAGTTTGTCTATCTTATCTTCAGGAGCAGATGTACTACCTTGAGTGTTCTGAGGCTTATTTGGATTCTACAGAATTTTTACATCATCCCTTCTATTTGTCTTGCCTGATGCTTTCCTATTGTTTTCAATATTTACTACAATTCTGAAAGCATCCCTGAGAGTGGCAGGACCTTTATCTCTCAGTCCATATGCAGTCTTTGCATCAAAGGCATTGATATACAAAATTATGCACATTGGTTCATTTGGCCTCATATGATGTGGCAATTTGTTCAACACTTTAGTAAATCTTGCATTAAAGTCTGCAACCTGCTCATTTGACCCTTTAGTGATACTGGTGAACTCATTTACAAAAAAGCTAGGGTCAGTTTTATCACCATATTGCTCCTTGAATATCCTTTTAAAATCATCCCATGATGAAATACTCCGGTCAGGTAGATTCCTGTACCATTCTCTTGCCTCATCTATTAAGGATTGCATGAATGACTTCACGAAAACATCCTCATGCTCAACCTCAAAATTATCCATGACATTTTGAAAGGCCTTTAGATGATCTTCCCCTGACACTGTGTTGTTTCCTAAAAATTTAGGCACTTGCAGCCTCAGATGCTTATCAATAGGGTTAGGATACCCAGGAATACCATCAAACACCAGCTGCCTGAATCTATCTAGCTGCATGGGCTGTCTGTTTGGCTGATTAACATTAACATTTCTGTTTGCATTCTGGTTTCCTGCATGGTTCAGTGGTATCCTAGCATCATTCACATTTTGCCTATCATCATGATGCTGATGTTGCATTTCATATCTTTGCTGATGTCTTTGCATATTTGCATTCTCGAGGGTAGGAACTGAATCATTTTGGGCAGTTCTTAAGGCTTGCACTTTCTGCTTCATATCATCTCTGATTTTCATGGCTTGTAGGTATTCTAGTTCTGCTCTTAGGCTTTTGATTTCTTCAGCCAATTGTTCATCCTTAGGTCTGGAGGTAGATGGTCTCATACCATTTTGGTCATCATCTTCATCATCCCTCAGAGACTCTGCCTCTTCAAACCTTTCACTTGGGTCTAGAAAAGGGCGTTCTTGGAACACCTCTGACCTCATTCTCATACTACCACCCTGTTGCCTCTCATATGCACCTTGGATATCAGCTTCTGCATTTGAAAAATAAGGCGCATGCTGTCCTGATGGCCTAGGGTTATCTTGTACATCATCACTTTTTCTGGGGGAGCTCTCATGACTAGCTGAGACAGTTCCCTTTCTTCTATACATCATTCTTTTTGTTAATGGTAACTCTTCAAATAAAGGGTTTCGTTGGGATCTTCTCCCCTGCATATAAATTTTACTTTGACCGGTTGGGAGATTACTTCGGAGTCGCCACCTATTACTAGGAACTGTTTTCTTCTGAAAACCAGGGTTCTTTCACAAGGTTCCCCAGCGGAGTCGCCAATTTCTGTTGACTTTTTCCCAGACTGGATGCTTATTCCCAGATTTCCCTACAAGGTAGCCATCAGTGATCAATAGGATCTCTGGGCCAGGGGGTCAACAGTGTAGGAGATAGACTCTATATTTTATCTCCTCTTCTTCTTCAGGCTCTGCAAGACCTAGGGGGGTATTCCCTACTCAACATCCATGAGGATATGCATGCAAGGCTGGGATGTTGACAGAAAGCAGATGAGTCCTCCTGTGAGTAGACCAAAACTGAGAGATAAGAACAAAGGGGCTAGCTTTGGGCCTATTTGCAGTTGTAGACAGAGGACTGAGGTTCCTAAAACTAACACTAATGTCCTAATGGTTGTTTTAGATTTTGATTTGGAGTTTAAGTGTGGATGCAAAGCTGGACATGGTTATAACACAAGAACAAAGCATGATTGGTGCCTATCCAGGGCCTGGAGTCAGTAGACATACACCTGTGAATGATCAGCATAAACAGCTAAAACTGGATTTCAAGGGGATATATGTGATACCTGCCTTACAGGTACCTCCCAATACAAAGTGTTAGGTTATCTCTACTTATGGTATCCCTACTGCAGTATATCCTTCCCAATGTTCAACCTGAAAACAGTTTAATCTACCCCTTGAGCAGAAGTTAAAAGATCAGACATTCAACACAGGAACTCTATGCTCTAGAATCTAAACATTACCAAACATCCAGATTCAGAAGAAGAATACATGCAATACTGGAGACAGAATTAACACAACACATGCCAAGATAGCATTTCTCATATAAGTTTAATCATGAAATCAGTGGGTTCATGCCAAAAAAACAAACAACAAGAGATACATAAACTCACAGGTAAGCTGTACAGAGCAACCAGATCAGCTTGTCATGCATTACAGAGCCAAAAATCTTCAACTTTCAACAACCACAAATGAGCAACACAACCTGCTTATAACAGCCAGGTAGGTGCTCAGCAATTAATCACATAGTTGACCAAAAATCCCGCCAGATACACAGTATCATGAAAATGGCGCTCAAACACTACCAGATTGGCGCCCAAACTTGAATGCAGCAGGTAGGGGAGGAGACAGGAAGATTTCTTGAGCCCTGCGCCACTGTCCGCTGATGTACACCTTCAATCGGGTACAGGATCCGCCCACGCCATCGCCCATACCTCTACAACAATCGCCATTGATGGCGCACCAACCCGCGGCCTCGGGAAGAACATTAATTTGCATCGCAACCATTTCCCGCTGAGATTCATCATCATGATATTTGAAAATGCAGGATAACATTATCCCACATGCACCCCGCGATGACCTCTTTAACACTTTATATACTAGGTCATGAGCATATATCATGTCGATGCTTTTGCTCCTGACGACACTTAGTATAAGACTTCATCATCATCATCCTCTAGCAGCATGATATCCTGTTGCTTGAAATATCACCCTGACGTCATCATCATATTCGCAATACAAACTGCATGATATTCGCCTTCATTGGCACAACCTGATCCATCGGAGGAACATCCTCCTGCTGAGCTTATAACAAAAGTCTGGCCAATGAACATCCTGATGACATCATCATCATATCCTGCTGACGTCATCATCATATCTGCCTACTGCGCACCTCCTCATATCCGGATGACGTCATCATCATGTTTGCAAATATCAGGAGATCTCCTCAAGATGATCAGTGTTAGAAATATGACCCCCCCGGACCTTGATGATGTCATCATCATATCGACATCAGGATGATATTCGGAAGACAACCGGATATTTGGAAATATCATCCTGATGTGCAAATATCAGGTTGCACTGTAGCTCCTCTGTAAGATCGGGGCGATAGATGAATATGATGATGCTCGAAAAGATCACCCCCTCTAGATAGCGCACGAAGCCGGCAGGCGGATATCTCCTTGATATCAGCATCATCATGATGCTGGAACAAACACACTCGAGTGATATGAAAATATCACCCCCTCCTTCGGAAATATCATGATGCAGATAGGCAGAAAGAAAGATAGTACCCTGATATAAGGATGACGTCAGCATCATCAGGATGACAAAACAACGAACAAGAAGTGATACAACATCATCAGGATGATATTGACTAAGATCATCCTGACGTTCAAAATATGATGACCCTAGTGAATATCGGGTCGCACTTAGAACTCTTCAACAACATCATCAGGATGATCATAACCAAGATCACCCGATGATAAAAATATCACCCCGGTGAAATATCATGAAGGCAGAAAATATGATGACCTCCGCAAGCAGCAGGATGATAACTGGAAATATGATGATGATGACGACGACCCTTAAGAAAAAACAAGTTAGGTCGAACAACTTAGAGAATAACCCCTTCAAGATATCGGGGCAACATCATCATCATGTTTGGGCAAGGTGATATTCGGAAGATCACCGGATACTTGAAAAATCACCCTCGCAAGCAGATCAGGGCGCACTGTGGCTCATCAGCAGGATCAGGATAAAAACCAAACATCACCGGATACTTCAATATGATGATGACGATGAGAAAACGGTCGACGAAGAACATGATGATGCAGACCATCATCGAAGACAAGATGATGATGATGACCTCCTCCTCAGGAAAATATGATGCTGCAGCTGAAAAATGCTGAGGAGGTCCAACACTTAGAAAAAATGGGCAAGAAGATAAAGGGTTCAAATGAAGAAACCCCCTGATCATGACAAATCAACCCTAGGTCAAAATGAGTGCTAACAGGACACATCTCCTTAGTCAATTTTAAATGACTGGGCAAAGGTGTGCTAACAACTTTTGCACTCTCCATATGGAATCTCTGCAACACCTTTTCAACATAATCAACCTGAGATAGAGTCAATTTTTTGTTCTTCCTATCTCTGCAAATTTTTATACCAAGGATTTTTTTTTTGCCCCCAAATCCTTCATAGCAAATGATTGTGCAAACTGTTGTTTTAACTCTCTTATGTGATCTATGTTAGACCCTGCTACAAGCATGTCATCAACATATAAACATAAAATAATGCAGCTGTCATTATCCAACCTCTTAAAATAAACACAATGGTCAGAATTACACCAATTGTAGCCTTGCTCAGCCATAAAACTATCAAATTTCAAATACCATTGCTGAGATGCTTGTTTCAAACCATATAAACTCTTCTTCAATTTGCACACCTGTTTCTCCTTACCTTTGACCTCAAATCCTTGGGGCTATTCCATATATATCTCCTCCTCCAAATCACCATGGAGAAAGGTAGTTTTCACATCTAGCTGTTCCAAATGCAAATCTTCAGCAGCCACAATACTTAAAATAGTATGAATAGAAGTCATCTTAACAACTGGAGAAAAAATCTCATCAAAATCAATGCCCTTTTTCTGTGCAAATCCTTTTACAACTAACTTGACTTTAAATCTTTTCTTACCTCCATCTTCCTCTTTCAGCCTATAAACCCATTTTTTTGGTAAAGCCTTTTTACCTACATGCAACTTACATAATTCCCAAATCTAATTTTTCAGCAAGGAGTCCATTTCTTCTTTTATTGCATGCTCCCACTGAACCTTTGTATCCACCTGCATAGCTTCATCATACCCTTCTAGTTCACCAGCATCTGTTAACAAAATAGAATACAAAGAGGGAGAAAACCTTTCAGGAGGTCTACTTGTTGACCATCTAACATTCACTGGAGTTTGTGATATTTCTTCTTGTTGTTGCGGAGCATAAGGAACCACTGGAACATCACTATTTGGAGTATCATCTAGCACCACATAATCCTTTTCTTTGTTCTCATGCTGCTGCAACTGATCTTTGTACAACACCTTCTCATTGAATATAACATCCCTGCTTCGCACAATTTTCTGATTTTTAAAATCCCAAAGCCTATAACCAAATTCATCAATGCCATATCCAACGAAGGTACACTTTTTTGATTTTGCATCCAGCTTGGTTCTATTTTCATAATCTATATGTGCAAATGCTTCACATCCAAAGGTTTTGAGAAAAGAATAACTAACCTTCTTACCTGTCCATGCTTCCTTTGGAATACCACAGCCCAAAGGAACTGAAGGACCTCTATTAATTAAATATACAATAGTGTTGACAACCTCTGCCCACATGTTTAAAGGCAGCCCAACATGCAATCTCATTGTCCTTGCATGCTCCATTATTGTCCTATTCATGCGCTTAGGCACTCCATTTTCCTGTGGAGTCCCTGGAACCATTTTCAGCCTACGAATTCCATTAAAGGTACAATAATCCTCAAATTCTTTGCTGCAATATTCAGCACCATTATCAGATCTGAGACATTTTAATCTTTTACTTGTCTCATTCTCAACCAAACTTCTCCATTTCTTAAATGTTTCAAATACATCAGATTTCTGCTTGAGGAAATAAATCCAAACCTTCCTAGTTGCATCATCTATGAATGTAACATAATACCGAGAGCCACCAAGAGAAGATACCTAAGCTGGTCCCCATACATCTGTATGCACAAGCTCCAACTTTTCATCTTTCTTTTGCTTCCCATCCTTGAGAAAACTAACTCTCTTTTGTTTGCCATATACACAACTTTCACAGAAATCCATATTAATACATTTCAGACCTGGTAAAACTTTCTTAGAATGAAGTACCTTCATACCTTTTTCACTCATATGCCCAAGTCTGCTATGCCACAGTGTTGTCTCAGAACATGTAGCAACTGTTTTAGTCTCTTTCTATGAACTTGCAACAATTGTTCCTGAACCTGTTTATTTTTTCTATGCAACAGCTAAAGTAGAAGGAACAATATGACTTGTACAAAGATATAAGGTGCCTACTTTCACACCTTTTGCTACTATTAAGGCACCTTTTGAAACCTTCCAATTTTTATCACTGAAAGTAACTATGCAACCTTCATCAACTAGCTACCCTGCTAAAATTAAATTCCTACTCAACCTTAGAACATATCTTACCTCTTGTAGTAGCCAATGATTCCCATTCTGTAACTTAATCTTGATTCTTCCCTTTCCAACAATCTGATAAGGTTCATTATCTCCCAAATAAACCAGCCCAAAATCCCCTTGGACATAATCAAGAAAATAACTTGTATGGGGCGTAGGATGAAATAAGGCCCCTGAATCTAAAACCCATGAATCATCAACATTATCTAGGGAAAGAATCAAAGCATCATCTTCAGATTTATTACTTACCACATTTGCCTCCTTATTGCCTTCTTGTTTGTCTCCTTTATTCTTTCGAGACCAACAATCTTTCTTCAAATGACCTGGTTTCCCATAGTACCAGCAATTCTTCTGTCCTCTAGATTGGGATCTCTTATCCTTTGATTTTTCTCGTGACTTCCCATGACCTCCAAAACCTTTTCCTCTCTCCTTGGATCTACCCCTATTTTCTGCATTCAAAACACTACCTGATGTGGACCCTCCTGAGCTTTTTCATCGCATTTCCTTGCTAAGAATAACACCAACAACATCATGAAATTTCAAAGTGTTTGAACCAGAGATAGAGTTACTTACATCCATTACCAAGCTATTCCAGCTTTCTGGCAAAGAACATAAAACCAAGAGAGCCCTCACCTCTTCATCAAATTTTACTTTTATGGAAGTTAACTGATGGTAATCATATTAAACTCATTTAAATGATCTGTCACAGACCCACCTTCAATCATTTTTAGATTAAACAAATGCTTCATGAGAAATACCTTATTTGAGGCTGAGGGTTTTTCATACAATTTAGCCAAAGCTTTCATCAGTTCACTTGTTGTCTTCGCTTCTGTTATATTGAATGCCACAGATGGTGCAAGGCACAACTGAATGGTTCCCAGTGCCTTTCTGTCCAGAAGTTCCCAATCCTCATCTGTCATTCCTACTGGTTTCTTGGATACTCCTTCCAATGGCCTCCATAAATCCTTCTGATAGAGGTAATCCTCCATCTGCATCTTCCATAACTGATAGTTCTGCCCATTGAGTTTATCGACCTTCAATTTACCCTCGTCCGCCATTGCTCCCACTCAACTGTGAGACTCTCACTCAACCGTGAGACCTTCCTGTAGATGATAATAAAACACAACCTGCTCTAATACCATTTGTTAGGGTTAGATGACAGAAGATATCAATTAAATGCAAATAAAGATTAAATAGAGGAATGGAAATACACAGAAATAATAACAGCGAGAGACAAGTTTTAACATGGTTCACCCAAACTTGGGCTACATCCACCAACAAAGAGTCTAATATTATTATCCAGTAAATCAAACTGATTACAACCAGCAATCCTTGCAACTCAATACCACTGCAAAATGCTACAATACATCAACAAAAACCCTAACCCTTAGCCTCTTTTATCAAGCCTTATGTCGGTTACGAAAAATAGGGTTTTCTTTTATGTCGACCAATAGAAAAATAACTCCCAACACCTTTATAAAATAATAGGTAATTTTTGCTTCAGAGGTGCTGCCCCTGAGCCCCCGGTTGGGGGCTCTGCCTCTAGCAGCCCCCGCTGGGGGTTTTGCTTGTAGACCCCCACCGTGGGCTCTGCCCCCTACACTCCCTCGTTAAATAATTTGGGGGGAAACTGTACCAATAAAAGTGGGAAAAATTTAACCTCCAAGTCTGATTAGGCTCCATATAACAACAAGCCGTATGACAGATCCATATGGTATGGATTGCTATATAAAAAAAAATTCAAATATTTTCAAAAAAGTTTTGGAAGCAAACTATATTGAGTTTTATGTCATTTTTCGCTTGTGGGGCCTCCCGGATGCAACGACGAGGTCTGTGTTAGGCCAGGAGATCACCTACAAAAGTTAAGTTCATAAAATTGACAAAAAAAATGTTAGATTCACGTTAGGTTCACCAAATGTGTTAGGGAAAAAATCAGGGCTAAATCATAAACATGAAGCATAAAACCTTAACAACACAATGGAGTACAAAATGAACATAGAAATCAAAGCATAAACAACAATATCTAAACTCCTATGTCAAACTTGTTTCGCCTCCATTGCTCTTCTCAATCTTGCATAGGAATGCAAGATATCGAAGGATGAATGTTGATCGCTCACTATTTCAGCAACATAACAATGGCATGAAAGATGAATGAGAATGGAGATCCTAGAGGAAATTCAAAAATATGAGGCTACTTGTAGAATGGATCCCCCCAAATGGCTTGGGTGAGGGTTGATTTATAGGAAATGATTGATTTGATTGAAAATTGATTTGAACAATGTTGACAGTTGAGATTGAATAGGGGTTCCCACTCCACAAGGAGTTGTAGTCATGTGACAAGTGTGCAGATAGGAATAGAGCTGACCTAATTTAAATAAAAGATTATTTAAATTAGTTGGACATGTGAAGTGTATTAAATGGAAAATGTAGTATGTGACATGTGTTGGATTGTGGTGAAAGGTGAGGACTAATTCAAATATTTTATTTGAATTAGTTGGAAAATGGGAGAGGGAAATTAATTAAATAAATTGGATTTATTTGATTAGTTGGCTAGTGGGATAAATGGGATTAGGAGTGGGATTAGGACAAAATGTCCTATGATGTCTCTAGTAATGTGTCGACTAGGTGATGTTGTAAGACATGGACAATTTTAGGTGTCTACACATAGTAAATGCAACTCACTCATTGGATGGTGATACCTTAAATGACTCACTCGCCTAATTAAACTCACTTTATTAACCTAAGAAAGATTAATAAAAGTGTAGGAAAAACCTAGTAAATGGGGAAAATAAATAACCCACTAGGAAAATAAAAAACCTACACTAACACCCCGCTTAAGCATAGCTTAGGTGGGTCAAAAGATGGATCTTGATAAATGAAGTTTGATGAGGTATCCATGTACAAAGAATTGCCTCCCAAAGAGAAGAAGCCCTGCCAAACAAAGGAATAGAAGCCCCCCACAAATACAGAGAGAACACCCCAAGAATAGAGAGAGAAAAGAGGACTAAGAAGCCTCCTGAAGAGGACACTTGTGGTGCCCCTAGAAAAGCTCACAAATGAAGGAACTTTCTCTCAAGGAAGGGTTTGCTGAAGATGTCTGAGATCTTCTTTGATGTTAGACAATACCTAAGATCAATAACTTACTCATGAATCAACTCTTGAATATAGTGCATGTGGATCTCAATGTGTTTGGTTCGTTGATGATGGACTGGATTGCAAGAGATTTGTATCGCACTCTATTTATCACAAAAGATGATTGTAGGCTTCCAGAAGGGAATGCCAAACTTAATGAGAATGTTCTAAAGCCAAATGACTTCAGTAGTAGCATTAACTACTCCTTGATACTCAGCCTCTATAGATGAAAGAGCAATTGTAGACTGTTTCTTGCTTGACCAAGAAATTGGATTGGAACCAAGTGAGAAGAAATACCCTGAAGTAGACTTGCAATCTTGACAATCACCTACCCAATCTAAATCTGTATGGCCCACCAAGTCCATATCCACACCCACTACATAGTTAATCCCATAACTATGAGTGCATTGTACATAGTGAAGAATCTGCTTAGCTGCTTTCCAGTGTAGCTCATGTGACTCTTGCATGAACTTGGAGACCAAACCCACAACATATGAAAGATCAGGCCTCGTGTGAGTCAAGTATATGAGATTCCCAACTAATTGGTGATACAAGGTAGCATCTACCAATGGTGAAGTATAGTGAGCCTCAAGTTTGACCCCTGACAGAAATGGAGTCGGTGTAGGCTTATAATTAGTCATGCAAAATCTAGAGAGCATATCAAGAGTGTACTTGGGTTGTGCAATGAAGATACCAGATGAAGACTGAGTGATCTCAATCCGTAATAAGTAGTGCAAAAGGCTCGAGTCTAACATCAGAAAATGATCATGAAGAGAATTTTTCATTGTCTTGATGGTGGATGAGTAACTCGCTGGACCAGCAACAAGTCATCAACATAGAGAACAAAGAAGGTGAGAGTATCATTCTACTATAGAATATAAACATTCAGATCAGAATGGAAATGAGTGAACCTAACTGACAAAAGGAAGGAGTCCATCTTGGCATACCAAGCTTGAGGGGCCTATATGAGGCCATAGAGAGACTTCTTAAGGTGACAAACAAGTGAAGGATCCTATACGAACCCTTGTGGTTGCTCCATAAATATCTCTTCCTAAAGGCCACCATGAAGAAAAACACTCTTCACATCCATTTGATGAACTTCCCAATGATGGGAGATAGTAATGGCATGGACAAGTCAGATGGAATTCATTCTGGAAACTAGTGCAAAAGTCTCAAAGTAGTCAATCCCAGGAACCTAGAAGAATCCTTTAGCGACAAGGCAAGCCTTATGCTTATCAATTGACCCATATGTGGAAAATTTTATCTAATAGATCCACTTGCATTGAACAATTTTCCTTCCCTTAGGAAGGGGACTAAATCCCAAGTATGGTTCCTCTCCAAGGAACTAAACTCTTCTTGCATAGCAACAGCCCACTCAGGGACACCAGAAGTTTCCCAAAAGGATTGTGGATCAGAAGTTGAAGCAATGAAGAGATGTGGAGCCTACTGAAATTATGACCTTATTCTTCTTGCATCTAAAGGATCACCAACCCAATCACCTGCTGAATCCAATGTCTGACAAGCCTAAAGAGGCCCAGTGGCTGGAGAATTAGGAGAATTTGGAGGAGAATCATCACCCTCTAAATGATGATTAGGAGAGGAGGAATATGAATCATCATCATCATTATTGCAATCTGAAGTGAAGGAAGAAGACTCCTCAGCAAGATCAAGAGTATTAAGATCCTCGAAAGAACTATCATTATGTCGCAGTGTCTCCAAAGTGATGGTAGATGGAAAAGTGGTAGGAGAAGAACTTGAAGCATCCACCTTGAAACAAACACTCCTCTTAATGAATAATTCATGAGTGGTAGGGTGAAGAAGCCTGTAGCCTTTGACACCATCTAGGTACCTAACAAATATGCAAGGATTGCTCTACAAATCCATAGATTACATTTCTTTGCTAGAATTTAGACCCATGCAAGAGAACAAAACACTTGAAAGTGCTTAATTGTGGGTTTCTGACTGGTCCAAGCTTGAAAAGGACTGTTCCCCTTTATAGCTCACTGAGGAACCTAGTTCTGAATGTAACACACACAGTTGATGGTCTCTACCCATACTGAGGTGTCATTAACTTGGAGTGAATCATACAGTTAGCCATCTCTTTCAAGGACCTATTCTTGTATTCTATAACACCATTCTGTTATGGACTATAGGGAATTGTGTGCTGAAGATCAATGCCCTCTAAAGCACCAAATTGCTCAAACCTTTGATTCATATATTCCCCCCATTATTTGTGCATAGAATTTTGATGGCCTTCCTAGATTATTTCTCTACAAAAGCTTTGAAATCCTGAAAAGACTCAAAGACCTCAGAATTATATTTGAGAAAATATACCCATGTGTATCTAGAAAGATCATCAATGAAAGTCAGAACATATCTATCCCTATTGATAGAAAGATGTGGACATGGCCCTACCAAATCACTATGTACTAACTCCAAAGGTTGTGTGGCCCTCCATGCTTTGACTTTATCATATTTCTCTTTAGGATTCTTATCAAGAATGCACGCTCGGCAAACTCCATTAGAAAATTGAATAGAAGGCAACCCTAAAACCATGTCATGATGACTAATCTGCTACAAGTAGTGGTAGTTCAAGTGGCCAAATTGTTGATGCCACAATCAGATCACCTCATCGGAGTGAGTGAGAAAATCAAGTGAAGGAAAATCAAGAACAAAGTGAGAAATTGATACAGTTTGGACTGATGATCAGATTTCCCCACAACAACTATAGACCCATTGTGAAACTCACTGATTACCATATTATGTCTAGAGTGAACTCAACCCACTTGCTAGAGCCAGTGTGAGTGATCTGATAGACAGATAGAAGACTAGTTGACAAAGATGGACAACAAAGAACATCATGAAATGTTCCTTCATCCACATCAATAGACCCCCTCCCATGCACCTCAATAGGAGTGTCATCACCTATTAGAATAGATGGCATAGAACATGATGCAGGAGCATCCCTAGTTCAAGAACAATCTTGCATCAACCAAAAATATTTGTATTTCAGTTTGTTTCTTTTCATTTTCTAGTACAATTCAGTCAATTCAGTCAATAGTAGTTTCTGTATTTAGGTCTACATTCTATTGCAGTTGCATTTCAGAGCTTACAGAGCTGGACCTAGCATCTAGACACATTCATGCACATCATATCCAAAATTTAGAGCATTTGGATCAGGTACCGGTAAGACATCGCTATCATAAGATCGACTATTTTCTCAGAACAGAGCATCTTGACAGTCTCAAACAATCAGCTAAAGGAGAAGACTTGTGGAGCATTTCACAACTTGCAGAGCTAAATGACACACCATTCAATGATGTTTGGTTTGTGGCCGACCTTCCCTAAGATCCGCACACCATTCCATTCATTTGCGAAGGAGTTCTATATGATTAGATCTGACCTATCCATGTACACACGTTACAACTCTTCATTGGAGTTTGTGATATTCCTTGGCTGACGTGGAGGAATCTTATGTTCTGGAGATGATATAAATTGATGTAATAGATGCCTAGGAAAGTAGTTGATCATTAGTTCATAGTTGATAGTTTGAATTTATCGTGAAGGAGCTTCAAAGCCATATCTTGTGCATATTCTGTAACTGTGAAATCATGCCTATGAACCCTAATTGTAAGCCCACATGTTTCCAGCTAGTTTATATTTGAATTCTATGATATACTGAATGACTGAATCTACATTTGCTTTCTATCTTTGAGTTATTTCCATTGTGTTTACTCTAGCTGCATGGTTTGGACAGTTCACTTTGTGGACCCTCCTAACTGTGACTACACCAGAACATGACTCCAAAGAGGCAAAACGATCTTGTGACAAAGCAATGTGGTACGAAACACCTGAGTCAATGATCTAGGTATCAAGTTGTGAGGCAAAAGCATCTAGCGCCTTGCCCTTTCCTTTCCCCTTACTTTTGTATGTTTCCTTTGTAGATTCCTGGGATGAACTCTGTTTGACAGAATCAGGCACCTTAATATTATTCTTTTCAAGAAGATGTGTAAGGTGATCAATTTGTTTCTTTAAACACTTGTGTTCATCATGATTAGGTTTCTTACAATAGGCACACTTTGCCTTCTCCTTATTAGGCTTGTCGCCTTTGGAAGAAGATGCCTGATTAGCTTCATTAGAAGTAGCTAGTTTTTAATCTTGTTTCTTCTCTCCTTGGTTCTGTTGTTTCTTATTTTACTTACCAGACCCTTTTCCATCTTTAGTGCCCTAATTTGCAGCCAAGGCATGAGATTTAGAGGGCTTAATTGTGCCCATTTGAACCAATTCATCTTGCTCCTTTGTGAGTTCATTCATAAAATCATCAAGAAAAGGCATTTTATAAGTGGTTCGTAAGGAACTTTTAGTGGCATGAAATGTAGAAACAAACACAAAATAGTTTGGACCAAGCTTGGAAAGAATACTTAAGATCAATTGAGAATCTTTCTTCTCAATTCCACATTGTCTTAACTACAATCTTATGGCCTTTAGTTTAGTGAAGAAGTCATGAATAGTATCAAAACTAGGACTTAACCCTATGAGCTCATTCTCTAGTAGATGTCCTCTTATTTCATCTTGCATACCAAAGAGATTTTCCAAAGTGGTCCATACATCATTTGGTGTAGAAATAGATTCAATATCAAAAAGCAAATCTAGAGATATAGACATGTAAAAGGTTCCAAAATCTTAATCCAACTTATTAGAGTTGGTTCAGTTTTTGGCCTCGTTGTTGTTAGCAATTTATAGGTAGATCAAACCAATTCCACATAACCCAAAGGAGATAATGATGCATATAATCTTACAGATTTACAATAATGCAAAGATCAATAGACAATAAACATGATAACACAAGATATACCCTGGGAAAACCCTCACTAAGGGAAAAAACCCAGCTTCCAAAGGCATCCATACTTAATGTATTATTCAACAATAAGATATTATAATACACATACAGAGTCTCCATGAACACCCTTGAAACATAAAGCTCCTCTAATGCATCTTTCATGTATCCAAGCATAAATCCACACATCCCATGCCATGCTTTACAATATGCACTCACAAGAGAAAACTCAATATAATGATAGCCTCTCACACAACCTACAAAATAAGAGCCAACCCAAACCACTAACCATGTGCTTCCTTTTATAGACTCAAGCTCACACAAATACAACTTGTGGTATTGGATAAAACCAATGTGACTCAAAACCATGAGCACAAAACCATTGACCCCAAAATTAATTATTTTGAGCAAATAATAAATATTTGCCTTATGTCTCCAAATGTTAAATACAACTTTTACAAGTAGCACCAAATAAATATTTAATGTGGCTAAACACATCAATTAAGATGCACCACAAAAGAATATTTATTTTACATAATTAAATTAATTAATGTTATGCAAGGGGAACAACACCTTTTTCCCAACATTATCCCACTTGTTGTATACATTGCATAAGGGTCAATCAATGAAATACATCATCATAGGAAAACATGAAACCACATGAATCTCCAACATGCTCTTGTGCTCCATCAAGATACCTACAATAAAATCAAAGTAACCACCATCTCGAGCAAGAACTCCTAGATCATCCTCTAATGTGCCACCTATGGAAGAAAAGGAACATGCCAAGGTGAAGATGCACCAATCCAAAGAACACAAGCATCAAATCCAAGTGATAACAAAGGCTCCAAGTAGCTATCAAAGGTAAAAACCGACATGACTGGAAATAGAACCACAACATATGCTAATACAACCAACCATCCATACCTCATAGGTATCAACAACATCAACAAACTCATGCCAACAAGATATCCAACCTATTTACCACAATCGCAATCTCCATGTATAAAACTTGTCAATGAAGAACACATACATCTAGGAACTCCCACTACATGGGTAATGTCAAATCTGAAAATAGATCAAATTCATACCAAGTCTACCAATCGACACTCAAACCAAGGTGTGGCTAATCAACAAGCTAATGTAGTAGCAAGAACAATCACAATGATCCACACATGCAAGATAAATCCCTGCATACTCTCTCACAACATGTCACCATACCTATCCCAAGTCCAACCATATCAACATGATCCTCTAGGAAGTAGCCATAAGACAGAGAGAGAAAACCTGTAAATCATAATGTCCTACAAACACCTCGAAGTGCTAAGTTGTATCAAGTATAATCTCCTCTACAACCCCAAATGAAAAGCCTCAAAAACACCCAACCATTCAATCTTATAGATCAAATGAACATATGTAACATGTAACCAACATGGATGTAAGCCTCTCTAACCAAGGTAGATCAAACTCATAATCATTCCATAACAAGGAATAAGCCCAATCACATCTCCTAAACTTATAATGGACATCATAAAACAAACCATATGAACAAAGAGATAACCATGCCAACATCCCTCAAATGAATCCTCTAGAACCAATAACCATAGTTTAATATCCATAACCATGAGAAGATAAAACATAAAGTAAAATGCATCTAAAAGGATGGACAATACCTTATAGATGATAAATCACCAAGTAGACCAAGAGTGGGGAATGAGAATGCCCCTTCAGGATACACCAAGTCACAAAGACTCTCTCCAAGAACAATCTCCTCTAGGTCCATAATGAACTCACGTCCATATCTAAGTGTAGGCTCCTCGGTCTATCTGCTGAAACCTCCAATGAGTAATCATCTCAACAAGTGTCTCTAATCCAAAGAGAACTCCAGCCTCACCTAAGTCTCCAAGTATCCAAGAGTACCTCCATGATCAATCCATGCTAAACTCCAAATGCAACATCGCACTATCATGAAGCTCCCATGCACATGATCAATGTACTCAATACCAAGAGACCCAACAAGATCACTGTCAATGCTCCTACTACACATCTGCATAATCAAGGAACCCATCATGACATCATGATCTAACCATCTCCTTCTAGGATATCACATGCGTCAATACACACATCCTGTCTCAAGAGAACTTGTATCATGTCAAAACTCTAACGTGTGATCAAGAGTCCATCAAGACACAATATCAACATCTCTAAATAAAGGATCAACATGTCAAATTGACAAGTCATAAATCGACACCTCAACTAAAGACTCCAAAAGTCCTCCATGGTAAACCAAGATGTCAACATCTCCAATCACATGAAGATAACCATCTTCTGTCAATAGAACTCAAAATGTCAAAGAACTCTCACTACCAAGAGCTCCTCCATGACACCAATATCCATTGCAGAAGATCATCCATCACAACTGATGAATCCACATCATTTCCAAATATCCCACTGAATTGTGATACCGAGCTATACATGGCAACAAAGTAACCATCTCCTAAATGAAGATCATCCATGGCCTCAACACGATCAAGGAATCCTGTTGTAACATCAACAGATCCCAAAAAGGTAAAGTAAAACCATGATCTCCAAACCAAGAAGATAAAACCATCACTGTCAAAAGATCACATAAAAACATGTATCCAAGCTATCCATGACATCATGATAAACATGCTATAAGTCCTAATAACCGACTATCTGTGCACTCTAATCATCCATCCTCTCATCTCAATGCAACATACCAATGTACAAATGACCACAGACAAGGCCAACTAACAAAGTCTGCATAAACATTGAATCAATCTCATGGATAAAGATAGTCCACATATGAGTCATCCCACTGTAGCCAAGGGGTAGCTAATCCACAAAACTACATAACTCAAAGATCCAAAACACATGTAACATGCAAACTCATCATCACATTAGTAACATGCAAACCAAGATATCAGAGAAGATAACCTATAGACTCCAAGACTCAAACACCAAATCAACACTAGATTTGATTTTCCAAACAAGTCCATAAACAAGTAACCATATTCAAGGAACTACCAAGCATCCAAGAGATAAGAACAACCTCCTAAAACTATACCACAACACAACCTGTAATCATGAATCAAACATCATAGCCCATACCTGTCAATCACATACATGATCATGTCATGCCAATACAATAGTGTACCTACATATCTATGACACCATAATCACCATCATTGTACCTATACTCAACTCCCACTAAAATGAGACTCCAAGTCTCACACGTGTATCAACCATGTCCTCAAACTAGAAGACAACCTATGTACCTATCTCCATCAAAGCTCAAACTCTGAAAACACTTGTAAACCTATAATTGGAAGTACCAAACCTGAAAACTTGCTATACCATGTTGATGGTCACATAGCAACATGCACTCCCACAAGTTTGTGCCCAAAAATTCATCCGAATGCTCTCATAATCGCACCTTAAATATCAAGCTCCCACAAGTGATCGAACAAGTACCAAACTCTCTCTACACACCAAATTGAAAATCATCACAATCCAATCTATAGTACACAACAATATCTCTCCAACGCCTATTCGAAATTGAAAATCTGATTCTGTATGCAAAAGTTATGAGCATAAAACTATCTTGGAGCAATGCCTAGCTTCAGGCACCAAATTCTAACACAAAAAAAAAAAACTATAAACTAAACTTGTATCACTGCGTAGTACTTGGAGAGACCTTTTTGATGCCTATAAGAAGTCAAAAATTTGATACTGTGGATGAAAGTTATGCCCCCCGGAAGAAAATGCCCTCCGAGGGCTAAAAGGGCCCTAGAGGACCCGTCCGTACGATGACATCATCATAATATCATCACTGACATCATCTGTTGACTATGCGCTGATGTCATCATATGCTAGGTGGTAGGGTTCCTGGGTGGCACTGATGTGGTGTAGAGTTGGCACTGACTTTGACAACGGATTTCAAAAAAGTTTAAATTTGTTTTAAGGACCAGAACAACATGGAAATTGGAGTTTAATATTAAAAGTCCAAATTTAAAAAATTTATTCACTTCTGCCATTAAATATTTTTTTTCTTGCAAAAAAATTTTAATGCACACAAGGGGCTGCGCTAGGCTCTCCAGTGGCAGTTTTAGGCCATCTGGCCTAGGTTTAAGGCCTGGCCTACTGGTCTGGTGACCGAAACTAGGGGGCTGATGACCCTGCCGGCCGGTGGCTAACAGGTAGCCGACAGCTGGCCTACGACCACTATCTAGCCCATGTCAAGCCTGCACACAGGTATGGGGTCTAAGTACCTTGTACACTGCAATTTTTTTTTAATATGTGTTATGTTGTAAAATGTCCCCCTAGGACTTTTACGTCCTAAGTTTAGCTCCCAGGTCCTTTAGATTTAATCATGCATGTTAAAAATGAATCTTGTAGCAAAATCCCTTGAAACCCATGACAAATAGGACTTAGGGGACATCTTTGAGCTTAATCCAGCCCTAAAATAGGTGTCTAGACAAGGGCGCTCACGCCCTTGTCCTACCCTATTTTGTCGGGGCCCCAATTTAAAATGACCGCAAAGTGATTGTTAAAAGGTTTCCCTTTGTCGGCCTATTCAATATGAATTATGAATGTTTAGCGGGAATGCATATATAAACATGTTTAGGACTTCATTTTATAACTAGATGGATAATGCGAACTTGTGATCTTATCCTAAGGATATTCAAGGTTTTCATTGTGTTGCAGAGTAGTATTGTGTTGTGTTTGTACTTGTTTGTTGCAAGATTTGTCTTCATCAATCCATCTCCTCGTGGCGTTAAAGATATTCATCTCCCCGTGAGAGATTTACCTTCGAGGTGACATCTATATTGTGTTTCTTATCATATCATTTTCTTTTTCCTCTATCCTACAAGGACACACACTCTATCTAACAACGGTGTTGGAAGGCTTGAATGCCATTCCAAGGCTTGACTGAGGCAAGCTCCTAAACACCACATCCCCCAACCCCTCTCTTGTGATAGTAGGTTACAGGTGTCAAATTATGCAGAGAGGATTTGTAGGAGATCAGAGCAAAGTAGGAAGAATCCAGATCTGAAGAAAACAATAGAAAAGATCCCTAATTGGATAAGGGCACCTGCTCTTTTGTCCCTTAATTTAGCACTGTCAAAAATCTTTGAAGTGGTTGTAGTCTGTAGTAGAAAATAACTTGAAGCCCTCAAAAAAAGAACTGTACTAGACAAGGGCACCCACTCTTTTGTCCCTATTTTTTTTGCCTTCTGAAATAAAAAAGCTGGTATGCCTCTAATCCGCATTTAGTGTCTTCTTGTGCGAGCATTTGTCAGGTTTCGTTTGTTTGTTTACGATTTTGCATAATTAGGGTTTTAAGCTTAATCAGACTAAGGTTTGACAAATTAATCAACAAACTCTAAATTTCCTTGTCATTCCAAGTGACACCAAACCTGTAGTTGAGTCCTCTTGCAAAAGTTGTGATTCAACTTGGTTTAATGTCCTTGAATGTATGTAGTGAAAGGAGGATCTAACTAAACTATCAACCTAATCAACAAACCCTCTTTTTCTACATAACATTTTGGTGAACCCATGTTTTCATTGAATTTTGTACCTTGTTGATTGTTGTACATCAGATTTGCATTCATACATATCATTTTCATCTTCATACACTAGAAAATCTTGCATAAAAATTGAAAATTTTGAAAAAATAGGCATTTTTGGCTTGCATCTAGACATAATTTGCACTATTTTCCTTGCATATTATTGAAAACATTTAATTATTTGATATTTAGATCAGATATGAGATAAATTTCATCATTTCATATTTTCATGATCATTTACCTTGCATTTGCATCTCTCATTTGTTAGGGTTTTGCTTGAAATTTTGCATTTTTTCATATAACCTCGTAATTTCAAAAGCTAGGGTTTGTAATTAAAATCTTGTTTCAGATTTTATTACTCATTTTCTCACTCATTCAAATATGATTTTAGACTGTAGTGTTTCATCATTGTGTGTGTTTGCATCTACATTTCAAATTTTGTATTTACACATTATGTATTTCAACAAAAAATTAACATATTCATTCATACTTCCTTAAAATTTGACTTGCATTAAGCGTTGTAGGACTTTTGCATCATTTTAAAATATGATTTGAGTTATTTTACATATTAAATCTGATTAGATTCATTTCATTCATCATTTTGCAGACTTTCATGCCTTAATTTCACTATATGGTTTCAAAAATTCTTGCATTTTTACTACATTTTGGCTAATCTTTCATCTAGCATTGCAAGATTGGTGTGTTGTGACAAATTTTGCTTTATTATTGGACTGATTAAAAGATTTTAATTTTCTGCCTCTCACCATTCTCCTAATTTCATTACATATTTTGTGCATTTGCATTGAAAAAAGTGAAAAAAATTTGAGCATTTTAGAAGCATAAGCAAGCATAGATTGGTGTTGTTTCATTCCATTCATCTTAGATATATTTCATTTCAGATCTTGCACTCACATTCAAGCATATACTCATTTGTAATTTGATAATTTTTCTTAATTTCATATCATTGTGTGAAAATTGGCATAATCTTAATTACACAGTATGTATTTCAACACTACTTGTTTACACACCTTTTCACATATTTTGATTACAAACCTTTAAAATCATCAATTGAGCTTGTTGTGTTGTACTCTTTCCTCCTATCCACTTTGTTAGTTATGGAATTTGTGCGTATTTTTTCCCATTTCCCTCAAACAAGTTGTTTAGATGTGAAATAGTCTCTCATCTATGGCTTTTCATCGTAAAAACAATGCTATGATCCCTCTTCACCCTGATAGGAAAAGGAAGATCCATGAACCTGATATTACATTTACACCACATGATAGAACAATAGGGAATGTCGAAGGTCCCCTTTACATTGAATTTAGCATTATGGAGACTCCCGTAAAAGGTGTTAGATTCAAGATAGACAACTGAGAGGGGGGGTGAATCAGTTGTCCCAAAACTTTCTTCCTATTAATCACTTAAATCCTCTTTGTAATTCAGCAACATAATAATAAATCAATCATGGAAACATAATGTAACAATTCAAGAGCAGAAACACATTAACACATATGACACCAAGATTTTAATGTGGAAAACCTAGTTAAGGGAAAAACCACGGGGTGACTAACCCAAGATTGTATTCTCTATTAAAAGAATAAGAAGAAAAAAATGGCACATGCCAATTAGGGCTTACTACCTAAGCACACTTCTCACAAGAGGCCCACTACCTACAGGAGACACACTGTCTACAGAATAATAAATATTACATACTTAAGCTGAAGAATAGCATCTTCACCATGCTTGAGTCAGTTCCATTTAAGCCCAATACTTCTGCTCTACCTTTCACTTTCCTCCTCTCTACCACACTCTCATCTCCGCCAAGATACATTTGAAATGACTTCACAACTCTTATTTATACAAGACATTGACTTTGGGATAATCATCCAAGTCGGCATACTTTATAGAGCAAATACAACTTGACTAATTACAAAAGACTTCATGTGGATCATCACACTATTGGCCACACAGATCTGAGACTTCAATTTTCTTTGAGGAACATGCTATGCTTCATAGAACATCTTCAAGATCATCCACAAGATGTGTAACTCATCTGGTCGGCCAAACTTAGGAAGAACATCATCATCCAGAAGTAATTCTTCAATTATGAGCTCAATCTTCAATGTGGACCACCAACATGAACTGGACACAATCCAAAGACCTCCACAAGCTTTCTTGAATCACCAAGGACATCCACACTACTTCTGATTACTGAAATCATTCTCTCCTTCATCTAGAACTTCAAGAACACAGTCTGTCATCACTGTCATATTGGAATAGATGCTTGTGGAACTCTAGACCACGAACCAATTGAGTTGTCAATTCACATTGACTTCCTAAACACTCTGCCAAATCCACAGAACAAGATATTGCATTTCCAGATCTCACCGAACCTATCTATGTCACTCTGTCACCTCTAAACATCTGCCAAAACTGGTTTTACTCAAGTGGCCATAACTTCTTCAAATCTCATGCGGACCTCTCAAATCTTTACTGGATCATCTTAAGACACATATCTACAAACCCTTTGATGTGTATCCTCTGATCTTCATCTTAGCTGGGATCTTTACTTCATTGTCTTCACTATTCTTCTCTGTTTCTGATAGGACTAATTTTCTCAATATCCTTAGCATACAACTCATCCAATCCTTGACATCAATGCAACAGGAGTATGTTGACATCAATGACAACACCGATTAGGCCCATACTTGCAACAATCTCCCCTTTTGTCATTGATGGCAACATATGATGTGAAAAATTGTTTTAACCATCAGGACAAGAACTTCTCCTTACTGACTGACATAACTCCCCCCATCAACAACCAGTCACATGTCTTCTCTTCCTTTACTACTCCCCCTTTGATCAACAACCACTTTTTAATGGCAAAGGGCACATACTTGTATCACTCAGAATCATACCAATTGCTCCCCTTGAGTAGTAGCTTCCCATCATCAATCCGGACCACAAGATATGACTGTGAGATCCACTGAACTGATGCACATCAATGCACCTTAATTTAGAACCGGAGAGGTAATAACCCCTAACTTGTCCCTGAGATACTCAAAAGAGTCCTAGGTAGAGGTTTAGTAAAAATATCTGCAATCTGATCCTTGGAAGGCACAAACTCTAATCTGACTTCATTCTTGTTCACTTGCTCTCTTAAAAAGTGAAACTTGATGGATATATGTTTTGTCTTTGAATGCAACATCGTATTTTTTGATATATTTATTGTACTTGAATTATCACAGAAAATTGTGATAGGTTCCTCATACTCCACTCTGATGTCTCTTAGCATTTGCTTCATCCACAATACTTTAGTGCAACTACCTGCTGCTGCAATATATTCTGCTTCTGTAGTGGACAGAGATATGGCCTCTTGTTTCTTGCTCAACCAAGAAACCAATCTTTTCCCTAAAAAGAATGCTCCACCACTGGTACTCTTCCGGTCATCCACATCTCCTGCCCAATCCACATCTGTATATGCATGAAGAGAGAAATTATGATCTCTAGGATACCACAAACCATACTCAACTGTCCCTTTTAAATATCTAAGAATCCTCTTGATTGCCATGACATGAGATTCTCTAGGATCAGCTTGGAATCTAGCAACAAGACCAACAACATTCATAATGTCAGGTCTAGTTTGAGTAAGATACAATAGTCCTCCAATCATTGACCTGTACTTTTTCTAATCAGCCTTAGGAGAGTCATCATCTTTGCTCAATTTAAATCTAGTTTCCATGGGAGTACTCATTGGTTTTGAGTCTTCCATCCCAAATTTCTTCAACAATTCTTTCACATATTTGGTCTGTGAAATGAAGATTCCTTTCTTTGTTTGAATGATTTGTAGACCCAAGAAGAAATTCATTTCCCCAAACATGGACATCTCAAATTCACTTTTCATTTGATTTGCAAAAGTTTTACACATACTATCTCTTCCTCCAAAAATGATATCATCAACAAATACTTCAACAATCAAGATATTTTCATGATCAATTTTGAAGTACAAGTTACTATCAACAGTACCTTTATTGAAACCAATCTTCAAAAGATGCTTATCTAGTTTTTCATACTAGGCTCTTGGGGCTTGTTTGAGTCCATACAGTGCTTTCTTCAACTTGCGGACCATATCACCATGATCAGACAATTGGAATCCATCTGGTTGCTCAATGTAAACTTCTTCTTCCAAGTCACCATTCAAGAAGGTAGACTTGACATCCATATGATATACTTTGAAGTCCTTGAAGGCAGCAAAGGCAAGAAATAATCTAACTACTTCAATTCTTGCCACCGGAGCAAAAGTCTCTTCAAAATCAACTCCTTCTACTTGGGAATAACCCTTGCAGACCAATCTAGCTTTGTTTCTGACTACTTCACCATCTTCATTTAGTTTATTCCGGAAGACCCATTTGGTTCCAATCACATTCTTGTTTTTAGGTCTGGGAACAAGATCCCAAGTGTGATTTTTCTCAATTTGCATCAGCTCTTCCTCCATTGCTTTAGTCCAGCTTGTTGGCAAGAGACACTATATGGATTCATGGTTGTTGTCATTGATGGCAACAAAGGTCATTCCACATATCCGCAAGTCATGATATATCTCTACCGGAAGTCAGATTGAAGATTGTTGTGGTCCGGTGAACAAGAACAGAGCATGTGGCAAGGTCCGACAGATTGGTCCGGATCTCTCAGAGGAAGTGTCTTGGCACAGTGCGGATCTGGGGAAGTCAAGAGGACTATCTTGAGTAGTATATTCCAAGGATTTAGCCTCTGGAGATGGACAAAGAAAAAGATATGAATAGTTGAGTACCGGATTCCTGAGAGACAGTAAAAACAGAGGAAGAACTGACTGACAAAGTATCAAACTACTTTCCGGATGTGTTACAGATGATGATAAAGGTTGCGGAGGCATGAATCATGTTTGGCCGACATAATTGATGATATCTACAAGTATATGCTTGATCCGCATTGCTTGGTGAGCAAGGATTCAGCCGACAGAACTAAGTTTGTAAGAAACTAGACTGTTCCGGATGCCGACTAGAAAGATGATGAAATTACTTGTGCGGATATATATAGAGGATGGATTTAGTTGTAAAGGGGGTGAAGTGTGTGTGAGGATATGCGAACAAGTCCAGAATAGAGCAGAAGAAACAAGAAAGATCCGGTATGTGAAAGGACAGCAGACTAAAGAACAGAGGAAAGATGAAGTGCAGCAGATCAGTATACTGAACCTAACCGGAACTGAACTCCAGCATATGCAGATGCTTCCAATCAGTTCAAGACTGTGATTCTTATCACTTTGTAAGACAGTGTGTCTTCTTGTAGGCAGTGAGCCTCTTGTGAGCAGTGTGCTCGGGCAGTGAGCCCTAATTGGCAAGTGCCATTTTTGTAATTTCCTATTCTTCTAACAGAGAATAATTCTTGGGTTAATCACCCCGTGGTTTTCTCCCTTAACAGGGTTTCCACGTCAAAAATACTGTGTCATGTGTTTCTTACTTCATGGTTAATGTTTTGTGTTTGATTTTATGCTGCTTCATTTAAAAGGAAAGTTTAATAAGGGAAATAATTAGAGTAACTGATTCACCCCCCCCTCTCAGTTATCAACAATTGGTATCAGAGCCAAGTTCCTCCTAATAGAGCCTAACAGCTTGAGGAAGATCTGGGATTTCAAATGGATGCATATGGTTTAAAGGAGCAACTCAAGACTGCCCTTGAGGATCTTGAACAGTCAAATTCTGAAGTCAGTGAATTAAGAGAAAGACTCAAACAGGCTGATGAATTCATGAGGGAATTAAAAGACAAATTAAGTCTCTCTATGAAAAAGAGAAAGGAGCTGCTCCAACAGTTGGCAAGACAAAGTGAAGAAAGCAATACAAATGAAGAATTGACTGAGCAAACCAAGTTATGTGAAAAGTTATCAAAAGAAGTCATTATGTTAAGACATGAAATGGAATCAGGAACTATAAAGTTCACTCAAGAGATTGAAGAAAAAAGAAAGGCTGAAGACAATCTAAAACAATCTCTTAAGGAAAAATCAGAAGAATGCCACCAGATGGACAGGATTATCAGACATCTTGAATCTGATCTTGAAGATGCCAAAGATAATGAAGAAAAACTTGAGGATCAAATTACCTCTCTCAAAAGAGATCTTCAAACAGCAAATGAATATAAAGAGAAATTCAAGATAAGTTCTGCTCAACTTGAAGTTCTTCTTGGAAGTCAAAAGAGGACTGATGACAAGTATGGTTTGGGATATGAGAAAGGAGAAAGCTCCGGATCCGGTCAGAAGAATCTTGGATCAGAAAATCCAAGGAGCAGGCCTAGAAGACCTCCGGTAAGACAGCCAAATGCTCAAAAATATCCATCCTTCAATGGATACTGCCACAGCTGCAACCATTTTGGTCACAAAGCTAATCAGTGCAGAATGAGAATGAATCAGATTAATTCATCCTTCTCCGGACAGTGCTTCAACTGCAAAAGGTATGGACACAAATCCCATGAATGCAGAATTATGCAAGTAAACAAATCATTCAAAGGTAGATGCTTTACATGCAATAGAGTAGGTCATATGGCTAATCAATGCAGATCAAGGGGATATCAGTTAAATATGCAAAGAAATGTTACTTGCCAAATCTGCAATAGATCCGGTCATAATGCTAAAGTCTGCAAAAACAAGAATCAGGATAAAAGAGGTCCGGTGTATAATCAGAATCAAGACAAGGGTAAACAAAAGATGAATGCGGATGAAGTTAGGAATCAGATGAGCAAGATCTAGGTGAAGAAAAGCTCAGAGAATGTAGAGGTTGGATCCGCACCAGATTCTGGTGCTGATATTTCTTCCGGAAATTAAAAAGTGAGCTCAGGCTCAGGGGGAGACTCAAAGAAGATTCTGTTCCCCCAGCCAAACAAGTTGTGCCGGATGTGGCACAAGATGCGGATTAAAGGGTTTGTAGATATAAGTCCTGAGATGCTTCAGTCAAGTTTTCAGAGGTCCGCATGGAGTTATGAAGAAGCTGTGTTCGATTAAGTTAGACCTGTTCAAAGAAAGTGCTCCGGTATGATAAAGGATTACAAAAAGGTCCGGAGAGATCCGGAAGTGCACGATCTTGTCTTGCGGATTGGACAGAGTGTTTGGGATGTTCTTGTAATATGTTACCTAGATTTATTCATGATTTAAAGATCCGGATGATATTCAGTGATCAGGACTAATCCGGGATACTCCAAGCTGTCCAGACATGGTAAACCGGAATAATGCAGGTGAAGCATTTATTGCAGACAGATATTAGGGTTTGCGGAGCAATATAAGGGATTTCTCAAAAGTTATCTGCTCATTCTACACTTGAGAAGAAGCGAATAGTGGAGCTCTGCAACAAGGTTCATCAAGCACACCAAGGATCTCCTGCCGAAGCTATTGCATAAAGAAATCAATCCAACCACTCCGTGCAAACCGAAGGCGCATAAGGTATTCTTCGTTTTCATTGCCTCACTACAAATCTTTGAAGAATGGCTACTCCAAACATAGTTAAGATCTCTGATAGACCTCGCCCCTCATTCAAGAAACATCCCTACAAATCATTGGAGGTAGATCCACTAGGAGCCTTCTCTAGTGTTCCCCACGGAGTCTTACATACTGAAGATATTAGGGTTTACATACACGCAAACATTGAGGAATTTGGGGAATTCAAATTAAGAGACCTCTATCACAAGCAACTGATAGACAATGCTTTTGAGCTCAAACCAGAGTATAAGGGTATCCAGAAGAAATAATTTGAGCAATTCATTCATTTCCCTAGCTTTGAAGAAGATGAATGGGTCCGGTATGTACTGAGCAGGATGCATGACAACTTCCTTTGGCTAGATAGACCCTGTAAGATCACAAAAGAAGCAATTAGAGCAGTAACTGGTCTATACTCTTCCGGGGGGGTACCTATCCTCAAATCTGTCAAGAACAACGTTGTAACTGAGGCCACCGGATCAAAATATGATAAGAGGGCAATGACCATTGAAGATATTTCGGATCCGGATATCAAATATGCATCAATGATAATAGGATACAAGATCTATCACTCCAGCAGGGAGAATTCTGTATCCGGAACTGCAATATACACAGCATATGAAATGCTAAGAAAGAATGCAGATTATGATCTTTGTGAACTACTACTAAGCCAATTGATGGAAAATGTACAGAAAATCAAGAAAGACAAGAAGAACTCCTTTAAGTATGGTACTCTCATTGTATGTCTATTCTTTTACTTCATGAATGAGCTACCCGGAACAAGTGGATGGGTATGGCAGAATGACAAACCTGTTGCAGTCCAGATAAGAGACTATTTGCATGGACTTGGGGATGCCAAAGCGAGAAATACAGCTCTATGGGGATACTTCAAAAACTTTCAGAGCATGATGCAAGCAAGAGAGAGAATTCCCCAGTCTCTCATTGAGAAATACAAGGACTCAGTATGTTTTATGGTTGACACTGATCAGTGCCTAATGGAGGCAGTGGAGCCAAGGACTGTCTGGATCATGCCCATGGGGTATGAAGTTGATGAACAGATAGTAGAGCTGCATGTTCAACACATGCTAAGTCAGCCCAAAGATCCTAAGGCAGAAAGGTTTGGAACCTTTGAGGAGCTGAGCGTGAAATTACATGTAGAACTCAGGGAACCTGAGATTAAAAGAAAAGTGAGAAAAGAAGTAGAGCACATTGCTCAAGGACTAGGCATCTCAAAAGAGGCACTTGATGCCAGCCGGGAAAAGAGGAGAAAGGCTGAGGAAGAAGAGAAAAGCAAAGAAAGTGCTCCGGTTGAAACCCCCACCCGGACCAGATCATCAAAGAGATCTGCACCTTCCACAACCAAAAGCTCAAAACCGGAAGTCCAGGCATCCGGTAAAAGATCCAAGACAAAAGCATCAAGGGCTTATGAAAGCCAAAAGGATGAAGAGGAGACAGAATCAGATGAAGGAGTAAGAGAAGTAAAGAAACAGAAAAAGAAAGGATCCGGTAAGCCCTCCACAGGCCAAGACAAGGAGGAAATGGCAGAGGTAACTGTTGAAAAGCCCACTCTGTCACTAGAGAGCATAATCAAGTCGGTCACGGTGGATGGAAACCTTCAACCAATGACTGAATCCTATGATGACTTCAGTGAGGCAGACCAAAAGACTCTGCAGGAAGCCACAGTTAAATATCTGAACACATACAATAAGGCTTTCATTGAGATCATATCTCTCATTCCTAAAAGCCTAGAGAAGGAAATGGAAGTAAGAAAGAATAATGCTCATGCCAAAGATCTTGAGATCCGGGAGCAGATAGCTATTCAGCTATATCCTCAAATTGATCCCAAGACAATGAACATGATCTTCAAGGACTGCAGAGATGAGTTCAGAAGTAAAGCCAGGATGAATCAGCTCATGCTTGGTGAGACTGACAAAGTGGCACAAGAGACAGAAGAGATCCTCCGGAAGGCCTTCAAAAGGTTCAATCTTCCTGTTGTAGAGGACTTAGGTGCAGAAACAGCTGCTGATTTGGAATCTTCTGTTCCGGAAGAAGTGAGCCATGAACAGACAAGTGAGGACTTGGGACCCTCTGCTCCAGAAGAAGTGGCCCATGAACAAGCAAGCATCTCTCCTCCGGTTTCCCCTACAGTCTCCGGATCCAAAGAAGAAGAGCAATTGCAGGAGAAGGAAGCAGTGGTGACAGACAAAGAGGTTGACAGTTCTAAGACTGCAGAAGAAAAGAAACATCTGTCTCCGGCAAGAGACACTGCACAAACTGTTCAACAATTTTTGAGCAAAGAAACTCTAGAGATTGATGAACCGGAGCTTCTAAAAGGTCCATTTGATTTTGACTCTCTCTCTCCGGTACAAACAATGAAGATAGCTTCATTTGCAAATGCCAAGGCAAATGAAAAGCTCCTGAAGTCTCATATGGAAGACTGTGAGTTGATAGAGGCTGCTTCCGGAGTACTTGTAAAGATCATGCCATCAATCCAAATAGATCCGACAGCCTCCACTTCCGGTAATCTAAAAACCTTAGTCAGCAGTATTGATACACATTTTAATTCTCTAGAAAAATCAGCTGAAGACAAGGTCCGGAAGGAATTTTTGGATAAGAGATTTTCTGAAATATTAGAATTAATCTCTAAGGATAGGAAGATTGTAAGCATTGGAATAAAGAGCTTAGAAAATGCTCTTAAGGATGGCGGTGACATCTACAAATTTTGTATATCTTGGTCAAAGGCAACAGCTGCAATTGACAAGAAAATAAAAGAGGAACAGGACAAGCTTCAAAGCTTATCTCAAAGTTTTGATCCTCTCTCTTCCTCTATAATAAATCAAGAATGTCAGACTATTGCAGTCTTGAATGAAATAAAGAATCTTGAGAAGGAGAGGAAGAACATTACCAACCGGATGGGAGAACTTAGAAGGATTATAGTCCCTAAGTTGGAAACTATGCATGAGGCCATCAGTGATGCCCAGACCACCGCCCATACAAAAGATCCGACAGATCTCAGGCGGGCAGAAGCTTTTGCATTTTTGTTGAGTGGTCACATTTCAATCTTGGACAGAATGAAGCTAAGTTGGGCTACTGAAATGGTTCAACTGCAGACATCCTTTGCAGACATTCTGCAGTATATGTGAGTATGTAAATATGCGGCTATATATAGAAAATTTTTGAAAATTTTGGTGTGCGGACCCTACCCTTTGCCATTGATGTCAAAGGGGGAGTGAGGAGCAGTGAAAAATGAGGAATCCAACTCAGGGGGAGTTCCGGAAATTGTATATAAAGACAGAGCATCAGCAAAGGGGGAGCATAGTGTAAACACTTAGTCATTTTTCACTAAGTGTTGCCATCAATGCCAAAGGGGGAGATTGTTGGCAAGAGACACTATATGGATTCATGGTTGTTGTCATTGATGGCAACAAAGGTCATTCCACATATCCGCAAGTCATGATATATCTCTACCGGAAGTCAGATTGAAGATTGTTGTGGTCCGGTGAACAAGAACAGAGCATGTGGCAAGGTCCGACAGATTGGTCCGGATCTCTCAGAGGAAGTGTCTTGGCACAGTGCGGATCTGGGGAAGTCAAGAGGACTATCTTGAGTAGTATATTCCAAGGATTTAGCCTCCGGAGATGGACAAAGAAAAAGATATGAATAGTTGAGTACCGGATTCCTGAGAGACAGTAAAAACAGAGGAAGAACTGACTGACAAAGTATCAAACTACTTTCCGGATGTGTTACAGATGATGATAAAGGTTGCGGAGGCATGAATCATGTTTGGCCGACATAATTGATGATATCTACAAGTATATGCTTGATCCGCATTGCTTGGTGAGCAAGGATTCAGCCGACAGAACTAAGTTTGTAAGAAACTAGACTGTTCCGGATGCCGACTAGAAAGATGATGAAATTACTTGTGCGGATATATATAGAGGATGGATTTAGTTGTAAAGGGGGTGAAGTGTGTGTGAGGATATGCGAACAAGTCCAGAATAGAGCAGAAGAAACAAGAAAGATCCGGTATGTGAAAGGACAGCAGACTAAAGAACAGAGGAAAGATGAAGTGCAGCAGATCAGTATACTGAACCTAACCGGAACTGAACTCCAGCATATGCAGATGCTTCCAATCAGTTCAAGACTGTGATTCTTATCACTTTGTAAGATAGTGTGTCTTCTTGTAGGCAGTGAGCCTCTTGTGAGCAGTGTGCTCGGGCAGTGAGCCCTAATTGGCAAGTGCCATTTTTGTAATTTCCTATTCTTCTAACAGAGAATAATTCTTGGGTTAATCACCCCGTGGTTTTCTCCCTTAACAGGGTTTCCACGTCAAAAATACTGTGTCATGTGTTTCTTACTTCATGGTTAATGTTTTGTGTTTGATTTTATGCTGCTTCATTTAAAAGGAAAGTTTAATAAGGGAAATAATTAGAGTAACTGATTCACCCCCCCCCTCTCAGTTATCAACACAGCTTTCATCATTGCATGCTTCACTCACTGTCTTTGGTTTAATCTTTGAAATTAGACAATACTTTTCTGAGTCTTGAGCAATCTTTCTTCTTGTTTGAACACCTTTTTTTTATCACCTATGATCTGATCTTCAGAGTGATTCAGTCTTACATACCTTGGAGTTTTGGGAATTTCTTGCACCTCTATTTCTTGAACAAGTTCATTCAAACTTATCTCTTCTTCCTGATTCTCCGGATCAGTCTGGATCTAAATTTTAGAAGGGGCTTGGACTTCTTGGACCAAAACATCATTCTGATCATCTTCATCATATTCATAAAACCTTGAGGGTTTTTCAATACCTTCTTCAACCTTCACATTTGTACTTTCTATAATCTTTCTCAATATCTTGTTATAACACTGGTATGCTTTGCTTTGAGTAGAATAGCCCAAGAATATTCCTTCATCACTTCTAGCATCAAATTTGCCAAGGTCTTCATCTCTTTTAATATAACATTTGCTACCAAAGACTCAAATACTTCACAGTGGGAGTGATGCCAAACGAGAGTTCATAAGGGGTCTTACCAGTATTTCTTCTGATTTGTACTTGATTAAGAGTATAGACAGCAGTGCTTACAACTTCTCTCTAGTAGATCTGAGGAACATTTGCTTCCATCATCATGGTTCTAGAAGCTTCCTGGATGGTCCGGTTCTTTCTCTCCACTACTCCATTCTGTTGTGGAGTCCTTGGAGCAGACAACTATCTTTTTATCCCATGTTTCTCACATAATTCTATGAACTCTCCGGATGTGAATTCTCCACCTCTATCAGACCTAAGACATTTTATGTTTAATCTGGTTTCATTCTCTACCATATCCTTGAATATTTTGAATTTCTCAAGAGCCTCATATTTCTCTTTCAAAAAAGTCACCCACATCATCCAGGAGTGATCATCAATTAATAACATGAAGTATCTATCACCTTGCAAACTCTTGATTCTTGCCAGACCACATAGATCAGTATGTACTAAGTCCAACAATCTAGTAGAAGACTGTTCCTTACTTTTGAATGTGACTCTACTTTGCTTATCCAACTGGCATTCTTTGCACAAACTATTAGTAGGTTTCACCATTCTTGGAAGATCTCTTACAGTCTGAGTGTTGCTTATCTTGATGATATTATCAAAATTCACATGACACATTCTCCTATGCCACAACCAACTCTGATCAATTTGAACAAATAAAAAACTTTTACCAGTACCAACCAAGTGGAAGATATTACCTTTTGTTTGAGTACCGAATGCAATCTCTGTTCTAGAACTTTCAAAGATCTTGCATTTTCTATTTGTTAATCAAAGATCATAGCCTTTGTCCACCAACTGTCCAACACTAAGAAGATTGTGCTTCAGACCTTCAACATATAGTACATTACTGGTTTTGTTCTTTCCATCAAAAGAAATAGTTCCTCTACCTCTGATCTTGCCACCAAAATTATCACCAAATTTTACAACTCCTCCTTCATATCTTTCCAAATCTATGAACTTATTTTTATCACCTGTCATATGGTGGGAGCATCCATTGTCAATGACCCAGTCATCCTTTTCTTCAACTTGGGCAACCAGAGCTCTTTCTATCATTTTATGATTGACAGATTTAGAGGGCATTGGATCTTCTTCCTTGATGGCAATAAACACCCAGTCACTTCCAGATTTGTTTCCTATCTCTGATTTTGTTACTCCTTCATCATCATCTTCATGAACATAGTAACATTTCTTTTGGAATCTTGATCTGTTTGGATTTGCCCTTGAAAATCTTTCTGGACACCTTGAGGAAAAATGACCAATCTTATTGCAGTTAAAACATTTAAAGGGTAATTTTCCTTCATACTTATCAGATCCGCTTGGCAATCTTTTTGCAATAAGGGCTTCAAGTTGAGCAGCTTCTGCTTCATCTTCTTCCAGATCTTTTCTTGCTTTTTCATACCATGATAGTTTCTTTGAAGAGTTCTCTCCCGGATCAAACTTTTGTTTTCCTTTTACAGAGGCACTAGCTTTGAATGCAGATTTAGTCTTGGGGGGTGCATCTCCAAACTTGGCCAATTCAAATTTAGCTAATTTACCAACCAATTGATCTCTTGTGATATTTGAAAAAGATCTGAATTCTTCAATAGCAGCAACCTTGTATTTGTAAGAAGGAGGTAGAGATATGAGAACTTTGGCAACAATCTCATCTTCATCCAAGGTTCCACCAGCACACCTAATGCCACAAACAAGCTCATTTACTCTTGGCATAAATGTAGTGATATTTTCATCTTCACCCATCTTTAGGTTTTCAAACTTTCCTTTTAGACTCTGTATCTTAGCACATTTAACATACTTGTCTCCTTCATGCAGAAGTTTCAATTTTTCCCAAATCTCATATGCAGTTTTTAGATCTATAACATTCGTTAGCTCTGAATCAGATAAGGCACTTAGAAGAGCTTCTTTAGCACAAAGATTGTTTTCAGCATCTCTGATTTCATCTACAGTTCTCGGACCATTCTGTGGAGGAACATACTTCTTTGTAGCCATGATCCAATATTGCATTCCCATACATTGCAAGTGACATTCCATGCGGCTTTTCCAAAGAGTGAAATTGGTTCCATCAAACATCAGACTATCCTTCTTGTAGGAAGACATCCTGGATCTCCTCAAGCGGTTAAGCTCTTATAGAGGAACCTCGCTCTGATACCAATTGTTAGATTCAAGACAGACAACTGAGAGGGGGGCTGAATCAATTGTCCCAAAACTTTCTTCCTATTAATCACTTAAATCCTCTTTGTAATTCAGCAGCATAATAATAAATCAATCATGGAAACATAATGCAACAATTCAAGAGCAGAAACACATTAACACATATGACACCAAGATTTTAACGTGGAAAACCCGGTTAAGGGAAAAACCATGAGGTGACTAACCCAAGATTGTATTCTCTATTAAAAGAATAAGAAGAACAAAATGGCACATGCCAATTAGGGCTCACTACCTGAGCACACTGCTCACAAGAGGCCCACTACCTACAGGAGACACATTGTCTACAGAATAATAAATATTACATACTTGAACTGAAGAATAGCATCTTCACCATGCTTGAGTCAGTTCCATTTAAGCCCAATACTTCTGCTTTACCTTTCACTTTCCTCCTCTCTACCACACTCTCATCTCCGCCAAGATACATTTGAAATGACTTCACAACTCTTATTTATACAAGACATTGACTTTGGGATAATCATCCAAGTCGGCATACTTTTCAGAGTAAATACAACTTGACTAATTACAAAAGACTTCATGCAGATCATCACACTATCAGCCACACAGATCTGATACTTCAATCTTCTTTGAGGAACACACCATGCTTCGCAGAACATCTTCAAGATCATCTACAAGATGTGTAACTCATCTGGTCAGGTAAACTTAGGAAGAACATCATCATCCGGAAGTAATTCTTCAATTACAAGCTTAATCTTCAATGTGGACCACCAACACAAACTGGACACAATCCAAAGACCTCCACAAGCTTGCCTGAATCACTAAGAACATCCACACTACTTCTGATTACTAAAATCATTCTCTCCTTCATCCAGAACTTCAAGAACACAGTCTGCCATCACTGTCATATTGGAATAGATGCTTGCGGACCTCCAAACCATGAACCAATTGAGTTGTCAATTAACATTGACTTCCTAAACACTCCACCAAATCCGCAGAACAAGATATTACATTTCCAGATCTCACCAGACCTATCTGTGTCACTCTGTCACCTCTAAACATCTACCAGAACTGGTTTTACTCAAGTGGCCATAACTTCTTCAAATCTTCAGGAGGACCTCTCAAATCTTTACTGGATCATCTTAAGACACATATCTACAAAACCTTTGATGCGCATCCTCTAATCTTCATCTTAGCTAGGATCTTTACTTCACTATCTTCACTGTTCTTCTCTGTTTCTGATAGGACTAATTTTCTCAATATCCTCAGCATACAACTCATCCAATCCTTGACATCAATGCAATAGGAGTATGTTGACATCAATGACAACACCGGTTAGGCCCATACTTGTAACAAAAGGAGCCCTTGTTGATCCAAATTGCATAACTAACATCGCCACGGAAGAGTTCCTCTATTCAAACAATTTGATTCAAGAAACTTACGAACCTACTGACATGATGATAAGAATGCATAATGGAGCTCTTCTCCTAGATTTAGGGAAGATCTCTTTAGTATTATGAGTGTTTGATAAAGCCTTGGAACAATCATTTGATATTATCCTGACATCTGACCTCTTCCATGTGAAACTAGGCCATCCATGGCTCAAGGCTATGAATGCTATCCCTTCAACAATCTATAAATGCTTAAAATTCACTCATCATGGGAATACACATACCATTCACCATATTCAATAGCAACCTATGGTCACTCAAAAGAATGTTATCCTTGATTACTTCTAGCCGAAACCTATAGTAGAACTTGAACCATGAACAAATCAACTTTTCTTGGAATATTGATGTTACAAAGTACAATTACTATCAAGATTAGTCTGACCCCCTATCCAACAAGCAGTACCTAAAGAGCAACCTATATTACAAGAACCACCTAGACCGAAAGGAAAAGGGCTTTATTCCTAGGTTCCTCCTCCATCATCCCTACAACGATTAGGAGAAAACCATAGAAAACAATACCATGCATCACCATGAGTTAATCACGCATCTTCCTCCTCCTCTGAGATACAAAAACCTATGGAAAAACATGAGATTCCTTTTGGAGATATAAGCAATAAAACAAGAAGAAATAAACAAGCTAGAGAAAGAAGGAGGAGAAGACAAGCCTTGGCTTGAAACAACGCATCACCTCAACAAGAAAACATTGAACCACCTAACACTGAAACAAACAAAGAAGAGGCTAAGGTTGATAAGGTAAAGGATAAGGAATCTGAATGGGCACTTGTCCCCTATATACCTCTTTCCTCTGGCATTCGAGATTGGGAGGATGATTTGCTCGACGACAACCGCTAGTTCGGTTGTATACACAAGCAAGTATTTCTAACCCTGTTGGTCACCTTTGTCATAGCATATCTATGCTCACTTATGTGACCTTCTCTTATGTGTTGTGTTCCCCCGTGATGTGTTATGTGTTGTTTAGGTCTCCTTGGATGACCCTTGATACTCTTGTAAGGTCAAGGATATTGGGAGACTACCTCTATTGTGACCATTCTTCTATCTTGCCTCTCCTCTATTTTATTGTTATGTATCCTGCCTTAGGGGCATAGCATAATGTTTGATGACCTGGGGGCATCCTCCTACGTGGTATTCCTAAGGCATGTGTTTTGCTCTCTCATTTTTATTGTTTACCTTCTAGTGATTCTACCTAGTTGGCAGATGACGAAAACAAATAGATATTGATACGGACTGTGTGTCCCTTCAGCAAGCAAAGTAAAAATGGACCTACTCCATACATGATGATGGGGTTGATCTATATATATCCAATGCTTAACTAGTAGAATAACTCTGTGTGATGTTTCATCTTATGGCATTTCTTGTAACTAACATTTTACAATCCACTCAATCTTCTCTTGTACACTTTGATTGGTATCTCACCTTGTTGCTACACTTGGTTCCAAGGTACCTGCAGTATAGCCCAAAGGTTATACTCAGTTGTGAACCTGTAATATAGCCTTGGTCCTTGATGTGACTGTCTTCATGCATAGCTTTTATGATATGGTTGTTATCTTAGAGTAAGATTTTCTAACCATCTTATTTAGCATATCTTATCAATGTGTTTGTGGGAACATTCAATGATTGTGAGCACATGTCACCTTGGGGGCATGGTCTTTGCAAAAGCTCTTGTTTGCTTGCATGTCTTCTCTCTACTTTAATGTGCTTGATATTGGTACATGACATCAACCACCTTAAGGTGGGGGCATATATAATGATACCTATCTGATGATTTGGTACTAATGAAGTGTGTTTGTAAGCCCTCCTTGTGAGGTAGGATATTGTATCTCCAGCGTGAGTACACATCTTTATTTATATTGCGAGCAAAAATCCCTCTCCATGAGGCAGGATAGCATATCCTTTATCAAAGAAGCCCTCTATGCAAGGCGGGATAACATATCTCTTGAGCTAGTGCATATCCTTTTATTCAAAAGCCCTTCTGTGGAAGGTGGGATGGTGTATCTCTTGAGCTAGTGCACATCATTTTATTTCAGAAGTCCTCCGCGGAGGTAGGGTTGGATCTTGAGACTATCCTCCCTTAAGCGTGTCTTTGGTGGTTATTGTGGCATAAGCCCAACCATCAGGTGTGTCTGCAATGTGTTTGAGATGGTGGGACTTAGTAATAAGCTCCTTCCATCACCTATGTTTTATGTGTTTAAGACGTATAGTCTGTCTATGGCATGCTATATGACGCTCACGTATTCCGTCTGTTTTCCCCCGTGTGTAGTGTAAAGGGTGTGGCGATGAGTTACTTCTACACTCAAGTTTTGTATGGTGTGTTTTTCCCCTAGTGTAGTCTAAAGGGTGTGGCGATGAGTCCCCCCTACACTCAGGTTTTGTATGGCATGTTTTCCCCCTAGTGTAGTGTAAAGGGTGTAGCGATGAGTCCCCCCTACACATGGGTTTTGTATGGTGTGTTTTCCCCCCTTGTGTAGTGTAAAGGGTGTGGCGATGAGTCCCCCCTACATTTTGGGTTTTTGTGTTGCAATTTTATTTCCATGCATCTATATATATGAAAATGAAAATGTTATATCATTGTATTCATCATGTTTTGTGTGTCTTCAATACTATCTTCTCCATGTCTTGCATGCCTGTTACTGTCTTCATTGTGTTTTGCATGTCTGCGATGTGTCTTCTAGTGCTTACCTGAGACTAGGGGCTAGAAATAGTTCCTCAATCTTTGTGGGGGCATGTCTGATGTGTTTTTTACCATACTTTAATGCATGTATGGGTCATAAGATCATACATACCTTAAAGTGGGGGCTAAATGTTATGTCATAAAATGTCCTCCTAGGACTTTTAACTCCTAAGTTTAGCTTCTAGGTCCTTTAGATTTAATCATGCATGTTAAAAATGAATCCCAGAGCAAAATCCCCTGAAACCCATGACAAATGGTACTTAGGGGACATCTTTGAGCTTAATCCAGCCCTAAAATAGGTGCCTGGACAAGGGCACCCATGCCCTTGTCCTGCCCTATTTTGTTAGGGCCCCAATTTAAAATGACCACAAAGTGACCGTTAAAAGGTTTCTCTTTGTCGGCCTATTCAATTTGAATTAGAATGTTTAGTGGGAATGCATTTATAAACATGTTTAGGAATTCATTTTATAACTAGATGGATAATGCAAACTTGTGATCTTATGCTAAGGATATTCAAGGTTTTCATTGTGTTGTAGAGAAGTATTGTGTTGTGTTTGTACTTGTTTGTTGCAAGATTTTTCTTCATCAGTCCATCTCCTCACGGTGTGAAAGATCTTCATCTCCTCATGAGAGCTTCACCTCCGAGGTGACATCTATTTTGTGTTTCAATCTTGATTTATCATATCATTCGCTTTTACCTCTATCTTGTAAGGACACACACTCTATCTAACAATGGTGTTGGAAGGCTCAAATGCCATTCCGGGGTTTGACCGAGGCAAGTTCCTAAACACCATAAGCCCCAACCCCTCTCTTGTGATTATAGGTTATAGGTGTTAGATTCTACGGAGAGGAGTTGCAGGAGATTAGAGCAGAGTAGGAAGAATCCATATCTAAAGAAAAAGACAAAAAATATCCCTAATTGGACAAGGGCACCCACTCTTTTGTCCCTCAATTTAGCACTTTGAATCTCTAAAGTAGTTGTAGTCTGTAGCAGAAAATATCTCGAAGCCCTTAGAAAAAGCATTGCACTGGACAAGAGCACCTACACTTTTGTCCCCAAAGTTTCTGCCTTCCAAAATCTAAAATTTGGTATGTGTCTAATCTGCATTTAGTGTCTTCTTGTGCAAGCATTTGTCAGGTTTCATCTGTTTGTTTACGATTTTGCATAATTGGGGTTTTAAGCTTAATCAGACTAAGGTTTAACAAATTAATCAACAAATTCCAAATTTCCTTTTCATTCCAAGTGACACCAAACCTATAGCTAAGTCCTCTTGTAAAAGTTGTGATTCAACTTGGTTTAATGTCCTTGAATGTATGTAGTGAAAGGAGGATCTAACTAAACTATCAACCTAATTAACAAACCCTCTTTTTCTACATAACAATATGCAGTATATTTTTTTTTTAAATCAATTTTTTTTTCCAAAACTATAGATTTGTAATGTGCAAGAATAAAAAATATATATATATTTTTCTGCAGAGTGTACCTAATCGTACGGCCATACCAACGAACCAGGGAGGGGGCTTTTTTTCTCCTTCTAGGCCCTGTGGCCAAAATAGGGAAAATGTTATATCAATCTTCATCTCTCGGGCCTCTTGAATCCAATGGTGAGGTTTGTTTTTGTAAAGGAGGTCATCTATGAAAAAACCTCCTCAAAACCCTAATGAAGCACATTCAAGAAATCCTCTTTCCAACTCAGATTTATAAACCCAGATCTGCAAAAAACCATCACAAATCTGCAAACCAAAACCTACACAAAACCATCATATCCTATATTTGCCAAAAAATATTTCCTGCATTATCATGGATTTACCTTTGCACTAGATCTACACAAACAAGTGTTATACCAAAACATGAATTTGTGAAACCCCACAATCTCAAACCATGGTTCTGATAATATGGCTACTAATCTCATAGATATGCAAAATAGTGCTAACACATAGAAGATCTATTGCAACCCACAATTCCTTTCAAAGATTCTCAATATGGAGGAAAACACCCAGAACCATAATTGTATAGATACATCACATGCAAGCACATAGAGGTATCATGCAAGTTCATGCAAGTACATGCAACTCACATGCAAGCCCACGCAAGCCACATGCAAGTCCATGCAACTCCATGCAACTCACATACAACTCCATGCAAGTACATGCAAGCCATGAAAAACTTAAAGCTCTGATACCACTTGTTAGGAATTTATAGGTAGATCAAACCAATTCCACATAACCCAAAGGAGATAATGATGCATACAATCTTATAGATTTACCATAATGCAAAGATCAATAGACAATCAACAAGATAACACAAGATATACCTTGGAAAGACTCTCATTGAGGGAAAAAACCTAGCCTCCAAAAGCATTCATACTGTATTATTCAGCAATAAGATATTACAATACACTTACAGAGTCTCCATGAACACCTCTAAAACATCAAGCTCCTCTAATGCATTCTCCATGTATCCAATCATGAATCCACACATCCTATGCTATGCTTTACAATTTGCACTCACAAGAGAAAACTCAATACAATGATAGCCTCTCACATAGCCTACAAAATAAGAGCCAACCCAAACCACTAGCCATGTGCTTGCTTTTATAGACTCAAGCTCACACAAATACAACTTGTGGTATTGGATAAAACCAATGTGACTCAAAACCATGAGCACAAAACCATTGACCCCAAAATTAATTATTTTACACAAATAATAAATACTTTCCTTATGTCTACCAATGTTATTTAATACAACTTTTACAAGTAGCACCAAATAAATATTTAATGTGGCTAAACACATCAATTAAGATGCACCACAAAAGAATATTTATTTTACATAATTAAATTAGTTAATATTATGCAAGGTGAACAACACCTTTTTCCCAACAATTGTTAACCTATACAAACCTTGCTTCTTTATATAGATTGTCATTTTTGAATTCCAATCAAAATAGTTATATGGAGTTAGAATAGGAATTGTTGTTTAATCCATCTTAAGAAGAAATGAAGATTGTAGTTGTTGTATTTATGCATAAAAGAGAATGTAGAATACTCAAAGAGAGCACACAAGACACCACCCATTTTACTTAATCAAGGAACCCCCCAAGAAAATATGATTTAGCACTTTATATTTAGTGTGATTTAAATTACCACCATCAAGAAATGCTGAGTGGATTTGATCTCAATTCTTTATAAATTGTCAACAAATGAGTATATGTTGAAAGTATAATACTAGAATAAAACCAAGTGAAATAAATAGCACTATTGTGTAGTACATGAAAAATCATGTACTTTCAAAAAATGAATCACCTTGATCAGAGGTTGTATACATGAAAGTTATGAGTCTTTGAAGTTCCCAAAATGAGAACTTTGTAGTGTCACTAGTGAGAATCTACAAGTTCTGGAAAAACCATGCACCAAAAAAACTATCTGTACCAGTGCATAGAGCACAAAAATTAGCCCAAATAAAATATTTTTTAGAAAAAGGAGCCAATGTGACCCAGAATGGAGCCTCATAAATTTGCTTTCAAATCCAAAAACTCCAATGGAGAGGGGTCTGATTTGCAAAAAATCCACCTACACCAAATTTGGTGAAACTACCACCAAAATAAGGGTGCTTCCAAGTTTGTCTGTCACTAGTCATGTTTAGAATCACCACCAGTTTTGGAAGACCTCCAGTCAAATTTAGTTATAGGTAAATATAGTGGGATTGCCTATGTTGCCAAAAAAATGGCGGAGGCACCAAATACAAGCACAAAGGCCAAGAGACAGGGCACAGAGTTAAGGTTATGAAGGAGGCCAAATCAATGTTTGATAGGCCTAAAAAGGCCAAATAGGGGGACAGGGGGGTCGAAACCCTCTACAAGGCTAATGCCCCTAATGTAATAACACTTGAAGCATTGTATAAAGCGCTCAAAGAACCTTTATATATATACATTTTGAATTTTTAACAAAAAATACCTCCATTTGCATGTTTGGGGCTGAAATGACCCTTTGGAATTATGTTTTTGCCCTGAATGCTCTTGACACTAAAACTAGGCACATTTTATGTCAAAATTATTTTTTTGGGCCTTCTAGACTCAATGGAAGAGTCCTTTTTGGCCATAAAGGCTTCGTATGAAAGCTAGTCGCTAGATCTGAGCTTCAAACCCCCATTTGCAATTGTGTCAAATGATCTACAAATCAGATGAAATGAAAGCCTCTTGGACACGTTGGAATAGTCAAAAACATTGTCAATATAACTAGAATACTTACAATCACCTAGGTCTCACAAAACACATGCAAAAAAAAGAGGTTAATGGGTCTTTAAATATCCTTTTTGATTCTCCAGATCATTGTAAAATGCAAGAGAAGAGCATATGAGATTTACAAGATCTCACAAAGGAGGAGATGTCACACCCTATTTTTGGACAACTTAATTATGCTATTTTAAACTAATTATTAGGTAGATGCTTTGATTATGCATTTTGAACTATGATTATTAAGCTATGTTTTTTTTAAGAAAAAATGGCAAGCCACTAAATAATATATTATAATTAAATAGAATATTACAAAAACCTTATTTGAAGAACATACCAGTAGGAAAGAACCAGGAAGAAAACCTCTGGTTGTAGCTCAGATAAATTTAAACTATGTTAGCAAATGAATTAGATGAGATAAATTTACTTTGATTCATGATATGTAGAAAATGATATAGTTTTCTATTTGAGGATAAAGGAATTTCTTCATGATTATTGATTAATTAAATATTTATTTCATGTTATTTATAATGTGGTTAACGAACTAACTATTGTGATTGTTCATGAAGTGGATGCAAGAAATTAGTTCTCCCCCTCCCGGACGAGGAGGGAGAGTATCACTAGAGAGAGGGAATCGGATTAGGTAAATGGACATAACAACATGCCTTGAGAACTCTCACACACACACAAGTAATGTGTCGTTCCCTATGTGTTTGGATACCTTTCTGGTGTTGTGAGTAAGTCAATACCTTGTTTAGTAACATTGTCATGGTTTGATGATGTAGTTGGTTTCTTGATCAAGCTTAGAGTGATCCATATCATAGATAATATTTTGTTTTAGTTTTCTCTAAGTCAGTAAGGTTGGTCTTGTTGCCTTTGATTTGTCGTTTGTATGAAGAAGTATATATATATATATACACACATATGCATATATAAGTGTGGTTATAAACATGTAATTTCTTATTAACACAATAGTGTTTAATTTTATTGTTTTAAAGATTTGAATTTTCAAATCTTAGAAGCTCACTCCATGAAGTGGAGCTAGAGAGCCTTTAATCTACATTTAATGCAATATGTGTGAGTAGATTATGGATGGGAGTGGAAGGACATCCCCATCGCATGCTCTTCAATGCCCAATTTACTTTAGTTTTGTGGCAAGAAGAAGGGCAGAGTGGATGGAGAAATTGTAAGCAGGAATTATGGAATGTGGTGGATTTTTATTAGTTTTGTTGTTCAAGATCATAATGCAAAGGAAGGGATTAAGGAAAAGGAAGAAGAAACGGAGAGGAGGAGGAGAAAAGGAGACACCAAGGGAAGTGGTTTGCAATATTGAAGTGTTTTCTTCAAGGGCTCGGTATGTTATCTTTCTCAGGGAAATATTTTATTTTAATTGAGGTGAAAAGCCATGAATAGGCTCGTAAGTGTTTATTGAAAAGAGTTTTGATTAGGTTATGAATTACTCTATTCCATTTAAGGATTTATGATTGTAACCACTGTGATTTCAAGTATGGTGATCAAGGGTTTTTTAAAGTAAAAATTATTAAAACTTTGAGAACTCGAGCTGGGTAGGCTATATTCTCAGTGATGAGTTTTTGCAATGTATCAAATATGGGTTTTATTAATAGTCTGTGATATCTCATTATCAGTATTGACTGTGTTGAGTTTATAAAACCAATGTTTTTTTTTTAAACAAGCCTCTATGAAATTATTACTTATGTATTTGGGTATCAATGATGATATATAAACCCACAGTTATATTTTTAATACTTTGTAAATGTATTTAATTTATGTGATTTATTTGGGTATCAACTATGTTGATTTCACCCTTAATCTTTCTCTTAATAATGTTTTATATTTGTGATTATCACAATATCAAGTCTCAAATGTGCAGATTTTCATCCACAGTCATATTGATATTAATGTATAATATATGTCATATCTCATTATCAGTATCAACTGTGTGTCATCCACAGTCATATTGGTAATAGTGTATTATCTCATTGACAATATCAACTGTGTGGATCCTATCCACAATCATAATGAAAATATTGTCAATATATGTGATTATCTCACTATTCAGTATTGATGGTGTGGATTTCATCCACAGTCATAACAGAAATATTGTTTGATATATGTTTTGGTCTCAATGTCAAGTATCGACCGTGTGGATTTCATCCACAGTCATATTAGTAATAATGTTTAATATATGTGAATATCACATTATTAAGTACTGATGGTGTGGAGTGTATCTACACTCATCTTGAAATGATGTATCTTGTATGAGATTAATACTTTGTTAAGTTTTGACTATGATATTGTATTCACAGATATATTGGTTTATATGTGGCAGAGAAAAGACACTTCTCTGAGTGTTGACTATGATGTATATGTGATGTAAGAGCATCCAGTGGCATAAGGGAAATCTTGCATCACCCCAAAAAATGATGATTTTTTTTTCTTTTCTTTTCAATTTTGGTATTTATGGATACCCATTTGCTTGAATAATGATTGGGAACCTTCAAATTTCCAACCGGCTAAAAATAACAACCTACTATTTTTAGAAAGTTTGCATTTGAGCACTATAGAAACAAAAATTTACTCAATGCTTTAGAATTGAAAAAAATATAACTTTGGGTGAAGGAATTGGCCAAAGATCATTTATGAGTTGAAAGATATTAAAGTTTCTATTTCTTTAAAAACCCCTGAAAAAGTTTCAAAGTCAAATATGAGGCACTTAGAGGCCCCGTATGACCCCGAAAATGGGCGTAATCCGCAAAGATGATTGTAATGGCATAGATCTCTTCACAAATTTCTAATGCATCAAATGGTTCATCAATCAGATACTCGGATAAAAATTTATGGCTTCTGAAAGTTGGCCTATTTTTGGAGGGAGTTACAAATTTTGAAATTTTGGCTAGAAGGCGCCAAAAAGGGCTATTTATGACCATTTTGGGAATCTTTTTAGTAATAGAGAAGGGGGTAGAGTGGTGAGTCATGAAAAATGAGGGAAAGTAGAAAATACTAGCATATTTGAAGCTACAGAAGACAGAAGGTTCCAGAATCTAGAGAAAGAAGTTGTAATGTGTTGCAATCTGTTAAGTATTTCATCCTCCCAGTTTCTGTAATGTAATTTGTTTTCAGTTCAATAAAAGAACATTCCTATTTTCTATGAGCAATCTGTTTTGTTGTGTATTCTAGGATTTACCCCACGCATCAAGTGGTATTAGAGTAGAAGTTTTTGAGTGTGTAGGCAGATCACATAATGTGAGGCAATTTACACCAGGAATTATGGTTGTGGGTCAAGATGCCTCCACAAAGAAACAATGGTGGTGGGAGAAATGCTTTGATAAATAAGGGTTTTACATCCCTACAAAGGAAAATTGATGCATTGCAAGAGGAGCTGTGAAGAGGGATTGAGCCAAGAAGAAGAGATGAAAGTGAATATGAAGCTGGAGAAGAAGAGCCATTCGAAGAAGAACAAGATGTTGCAAGAGATCCTGAGCAAGTTAGGTTGTTGAGGGCCATTTCTAAAATTAGAAAGAGGCCTAAGGTTGAAGTTTCTACCTATTCAATGGATTTGAATCTAGAAGAGCTTATTTATTAAATAAATGACATGAAGGAATATTTCAAGTATGAAGAGGTGGAGGGTCCAAAATGGGTCAGGTTTGCAAAAATGAAGTTGAAGGGCCATGCCAATATTTAGTGCAAAGAGATACAATTAGAGAGAAATAGAAGAGTAAAGGGAAAGATTATGAGATGGGATGAGATAGTGGACAAACTAAAGAAGCAATTCATTCCTATGAACTATGAGTTGGATTTGTTGAAGAAGTTGCAAGGATTGAAACAAGGTAACTAGTCTGTTAAGGAGTTTACAAAAGAGTTTTATAAGATTATTATTAGAATAGACCATGTAGAGGCCAACAAGGAGAAGGTAGCCCATTACATTAATGGGTTGAGGCCAAGTATTCAAGATGATTTGAGCCTGGTCAGAATGACCACCATAGAAGATGCATACTAGTTTGCTCTAAAGGTGGAAGAGAAGCTGACTAAGACTTGAAAGCAAGCAAAGAGGAAGAGGTCATGGCAAAAGGACTAGTGGAAGATCCTATGGAGGCCAAAATGAAGATCAAAAGAAAAGTGAAGAAGCAAGTACCAGTCAAAATCAGAGAGGAGATAATGCCTACCACCCTTGTGACCAAAATAATGGTGAGAAAAGAGGAAGAGGAAGACCTGGAAGAGGAGGCTTGAGAGGAACCTATTTCCAATGTCAAGAAGAAGGACATCAAGCCTACGAGTGTCCACAACATCAAGGAAGGACAAATAGAAGACCTGAAGGTAATGCATGAGTTGCACATGTAGATGAAGATACTCAGTCTAAGCATTCTAAAGATGTTGAAAGGGGAGAAACCCTAGTTGTAAAAAGAACCTTGTTAAATGAGGACAAAGAACCAGATCAGAGGAAGAGTTTATTCTATACAAGGTGTAAGTGTGAAAGTAAATGTTGTGATATTATTGACAGTGGAAGCACTAATAATCTTGTCTTAGAAGAGATGGTTAACAAGTTGAAGTTGAAAAGGAGAAGGCATCCATATCCATATCAGATTGCATGGTTGCAGAAGGACCATAGAGCTCTAGTCAACGAGCAGTGTTTAGTCAAGTTCAAGATTAGAGACTACCATGATGAGGTGTTGTGTGACATCCTACCGATGGATGCATGTCATATTCTATTGGGAAGGTCATGGCAGTATGATAGGTGTGTTGTCCATGATGGCCATGCGAACACCTATTCCCTGATAAAGGATGGAGTTCGTCATAAGTTGAAGCCCTTGAAGGAGGTGGAAGAAAAGGTATGTAGTACTACTAGAATTTGCTTGGTAGATGGTAGGAAATTTTTGGAGGGTATGAAGCATGAGTGTCAAATCTTTGCATTGATTCCTAAGATCAACCAGGAGAAATGTGAAGATGTACCAGAAAAAGTCTCAGATCTGATGGAAGAATTTCAGGGCATTGTCTTTGATAATGTGCTAGAAGATTTACCATCAGTGAGGAAGATAAGTCACCAAATGGATTTGATACCAGGAGCCAATTTGCCAAATAAGGTAGCCCATAGAATGACTCCTACAGAGAAAGAAGAGCTAAATAAACAAGTTCACGAGCTGTTAAGGAAAGGACTGATAAGGGAGAGCCTAAGTGTTGGAAGTTTGTCATTGATGCTGTTGTTGGCAACATGAGCATGTAGGATAAGCACAAGGTATGTTACTATGTGTTGCAGTGTTGTCATTGATGTCAACATTGTATCTTGGTATGAAGATGATTTTGCAAGAAGGTTTGATCTTAACATGCTTTAGGACATCTATGAAAGACAATTTTGCAAGAAGGTTTGATCCTATGAAAGATAATTTTGCAAGAAGGTTTGATCATATGAAAGATAATTTTGCAAGAAGGTTTGATCTGGTAAAGAGACTTATGATGAAATTGACTAAGTGTCAGTTCTAGTAATTCTATGTCATAGAGCATCTAGTTTTTGGGTCCGCATTGGTCCGCAAATAAACGCTTTACTCTACGGTTCTAGTATATTGTTTTTGGTTGATAGAAGCATCTAATTCCAGAATTTTATCTGATATTGACCCATGGTCTGGAAGTTATGAATGACAGAACTTCGGCCTGGCAGAATACAGTCATTTCCTATATAGTGCATGTCAGTAAGAGGGTCCGCATTTCTCTGCAGATTAGCTTTTGGCTTTGCTATTTTAAGGAGATGTTGACAGATGCCAATAGAGTATGAATTCTAGTTGGCATGACATTTCGAGGTACACGTGTCTGAATACGGGTACATAGTAGAAGGATTTTTGTATTAGGTATTCTATAGAGCCGACGTAATAGTTGTGAAGTTACGTGGAGATTAAATAAGCATTGTGGAGCTATTTTGGGTCCATGTTGACCTATTTCAAATTATTTCAAATTAAGTTTGGATCTTGGCATGAACCATGTGTGTGGAAGGTTTTGAGCCGACAAGTTACATATTGTATAATTTGTATGTTACATCCAATTAGGCAGACCTAATTGATGTTACAATTGATGTGGATATTTATGATGGATACTTTTCGGTGTTTTGAAGAGTGAATAGGGATGGATGTATGTGAATTCTATAAGAGTAGTGTGAACTTATGTTGTGAATATTAAGAAAAAGATTAGAGTAATGCGATAGCAGAGGAAAGTTGATTGCAAGATCAGAATTAGATGAAGTGTGTAAAGTCAATTTAATGAGCTTCATTGGAACTATATCTAATGCATATGTTAGATGCAATTGTAATAGTTCAATCTTGGTTGTGAGCCACAACTCTTCTTCTATCCTTTTTCTCAGTGGGCAGTGAGTCCACTTGGACAATGAGTCCACCTGCAGTGAGCACTTCTGTAAATATACTATAACTAGTTATAATATATTGTGAGCTAATCCTCAGTGTGGTTTTTCCCATTTTGGGTTTTTGATGTAAAAATCCTGGTGTTCATGTGTGTTATGTGTGGTTGTTTCATGCTTTATGTTTTATTTCATTTACTGCAAGTGATTCTGCTAAATGGATTAGATATTTAATGTTTGAATGGCTTAAAAGAATACTGATTCACCCCCCCCTCTCAGTATTCTGGGTGTTCAACAATTGGTATCAGAGCTTGGTCCTCTAGAAGAAGCTTAACCGCTTGGGGAAGATCTTGGAAATTGAAGACATGGCTGCTAGAAGACTACTTATTCCTTCAGAAGAGATTCCTACTGGAAAATTCACTGAATAAGATTGTATGCTTGACAAAGTGGGAGAACTCAATTCTACTCTTGAAGATCTTGAAAGAATTGAAGGTGAAAATAGAGATCTGAAAGAAAATGTCAAGGAAGCAAATGAATGCATCAGAAAATTGAAAGAGCAAATCAAGAAGTTCAGAGAGAGACATAAGGAAGTCAATGAACAATTGGAGTACACAAATGAAACCATCAATGTTGTAAAGGTGCAAGTTAAAGAAAAGAAAAGAATTGAGGAATTTCTTAATGCAATGGTGAAAAGCAAATATGAAGAATGTACAATCCTTGAGCAAGAGGTTGTGAATCTGAAATCAGATCTAGAGAAAGCAAAAATCATGAAGAAAAATTCAAGATGAGTACTACAAAGCTTGATGAAATGATTACAAATCAAAAAGGCCCTAAAGATAAAGAAGGTTTAGGATTTGAAAAGGATGAAAGTTCAAATTTAGTTCAGACATCAAATGCTAAAAATAAGAACAATGGCAAGTAGATCTGGAATCAAAGGAATGAAGCTAGAAGACCACCAATATGACAACCAAATGCACAAAGGTACCCATCCTTTAATGGTTTCTATTACTCTTGTAATAAATTTGATCACAAAGCAATAGAATGTAGAAGGAGAAGGAATCAGAATGTACCACCTTTTTCTGGTCAATGTTTTGTATGCACGAAATTTGATCATAAAGCTAGTGAATGCAGAAGTCAAATGATGAATGGCTATAACAATAATAGAATGGTTCAATCTTTCAAATGATACTGTTATACATGCTATGGATTTGGGCATAAAGCTAATCAATGCAGATCTAGAATGAATGGAAAGAATATTGGTCAGAAGAATGTTATATGCTACATTTGTAATAGGCCTAGCCACATCTCCAAGTTTTGCAAAAGCATAAATGTGAGAAAGGATAATTTGGTTGAGAGGAATGAACTAGTACAAAAGATTGATCCTACATAAACAAAGAAGGAAGAAACAAAGGTTAAGAATGTATCTGCCCCTGCATCCGGTGCAGAAGTTTCCTCTGCTAACTAAGTGGAGAGCTTTGGCTCAGGGGGAGCTTTAATGAAAATCATTTGCCCTACCAAAGAAAATGGTACTGACACTCAGTACGAAGATATGATATGTAGATCAACAAACTTGATCTATTGGTGAAAATTGCGGAAGAAATTATGATAATGCGGTAGTTTCTAGAGTATTTGAAGTTGACTATGGATATATTGAAAGGATTTCGAGCTTTATTGCTTGAAGCATTTAATGCGAAATTAGGTCTGATATGAAAGATTATAAAGTGATTTCACTTAGCCAAATTCATTTGCAAAATCATTCGAGAAGAAGCAGAGTAGCTAAAGAGTGATTAAGGTGATTCAAGGTTTAGTGCACTCAAACCCTAGTTCGGCAAGTGAAAGTAAAGGTATTTACAATCTCTGGTTAGCCCTAATTTCATAAAGAAATTTATTTTTGAAAAATTTGAATTCATTTACAAATGGTTACACCGAGGGTTATAGAGGTTACTGAGAAACCACAACCAAAATTTAAGAAATACCCTGCCAAAGCTATTGAAGATGACCCGATAGGCACATTTTTTAGTATTCCCTATGGGGTTTTGCCAACAGAGGACATTAGATCTTACATTCATGGAAAAATGGAAGAATATAATCATAGTAAGCTAGGGGACATTTGGGTAAAAGAACTTACTGGTGACGAATTTACCCTAAAACCAGAATATCAAACCCTAGTTGAAAAGAAGTTTGATGTATGGCAAGGGTTCCCAAATTTATGTTTTGATCACAAATGGGTTAGATTGGTACTTAGTATATTTCATGATAAGTTTGTGTGGACTGATATGCTAGGAATGATAACGAAAGAGGTGATTAGAGATGTTACAGGTCTATGCTCCACCAGACCTATTCCTGTGTTAAAATCCATCAAAAATAAAGTTGTAATGGAACTACTAGGTGCAACATTCAATAAGAGAGTTGTTACTATCAATCCCATTAGGAATCCAGCTATGAGATATGTAGCAATGATGATTGGGTACAAAATCTATTTCTCTAGTAGAAAAAACTCTGTATCTACCACCGCAATCAATGTGGCATATGAAATGATTGAAAAAGGGATAGACTATGATCTTTGTGAATTGTTAAGACAACAATTGTTGGAGAATATGAAGCAAGCAAAGGAGACGAAATATGCATTCAAGTATGGAACTCATCATATGTCTATTCTTTTATTTTCTACAAGAGCTTCCCGGAATTAAAAAAAAATGTGAGATGGTTACGAGGAAGACTTGTGGCTCATTAGATTGTAGACATCATGAGAAGTCTTGGTGATACAAAGGCACAAGATGATGCCCTTACTATATTCTTTGTAGTATTCCAGAAGAGGATGCATGAAAGAGAGAGGATACCTAAGAAAATGGTAGAAAAATATTAGAATGACATCACTTTCCTAATATCAACAGATGAGTGCATGATGGAAGCCATGGAACCAAGGTCAGTATGGATCCCTACTTTGGGATATGAGGTCAGTGAACAAGAAATCATTGGTTTGGCTGACGTTTTGTTGAAAAGCCCCAAAGAAACCACTAAAGCAAGGTATGGTACTTTTGAAGAAAAATCTATGGAGGTGCATATGGAGCAATGCAAGCCTCAAATATGTGGAGGATATGGGCATCTCCAAGGAGCAAGTGCAGCAGGCAAGAGCAATGGCCAAAGGAGAATCAAGTGCTATAGAAAGTTCAGAAAGCATAAGAAGATCTAGTAGGACAACTACCACTCCTCATGCAATTCAAAAGTCCTCCAGAACTATGCCCTCTATAGGAGATAAAAGAAAATCATCTGTGAGTCCTCCAGTAAGGGATAAATCTCCTCTAGTTGTGAAAGTCACCAAGGCTGAGAAAAAGAGAATGGCCGCAGGAACACCACCTACAACCCCTACAAAGAGAAGAATAAAGACAAAGGCAGTAAGAAAGAAGGATATAACTGCAAGTGAACAAGAAGATGAAGAAGAGGAGGAAGAAGGACCACAATTGGTCCAGAAAAGGAGAAATGATGCTTCACAAGGTGAAGAAAGTACCAAAAGAAGAAAAGTTGATATCATTGAAATAGATAGTGAAGAAGAAATAGAGGAAGAAAAGAAGAAACTTGCAACCCATATGAAAGAGAAAAAGAAAGATGTCACCAAGAAGGTGACCCCAAAGAAAAAGAAAACAGAAAACAATGTGCAAAAACAAATTGATCCAATACGACCTAAGTCTCTAATGAAATTAGAATCCTTGTTCAACATCATTTTGCAGCTTGATGTGTTAGGAGAGACTGTTGCCCTTTACAATGAAGCAGATGAGGCGGATAAGGCCACCATTGTTGAAGCTATTGTTAAATACATCATTGTATTAGAGGTTGATATGAGAAATATTGAAGACCAAGTTTCTGTGGAGCTTTGGGATGTCTTGATGAAGAGAAGACAGGAAGCAATCCAAGAAGAAGGAAAGCTAAAAGAATATGCATTGGAATAGGTTGGTGCTTCCTTCTCTAAGGAAGATAGAGCCACATTGACTCAGGTTTACTCTACTGAATTTAGGGTGAAACAAAGGGTAACCACCCTTATGAGTAAAAATAAAAATGATTTTGAAAAATTACAAAAGGAGACAGTTGAGAAGATTTCTAACATTGCTCAGAAATATGGGATGTTCGTAGAAGACTCTGTTCCAGAAGTTGCTACTGAGGAAGAAGCCCAAAACATTGATTCTCAACATGAGAATGAAACATAGAATGTACATACTTAGGACAATATTCCTCTGGTCTTAGAAGAAATAGATTAGAAATACAAAGAAGCAGAGGAGAATGTTGAAGAAGAGACTGTCACCGGTGAGAATGCTGAAAAGGAAAATACATCCACTCCTCCTCCGGCACCAGATGCTACTCCTCCAAGCAACACTGAAAACTCTATAGAGGCACATAATATAAATAAGGAATATGCTGGAGCAAAGACTGAAGCAAAAAGTAAACAAGAACAAGAAAACAATAAAGAGAAAGATGAAGGTAAGGATGCATCTGGAGATGCAAAGACCAAGGAAGAAAATATAGAAAACTCTGGTAAAGATGGGGAGAAGGACTTGAAAGAAAACATTGTGGAGCTATCAAATGGAGATTCTTTGAAGAATTTATTAAGTATAGAACTTGATTTATAGTCAGTTGTATCATCACAAGTGCTTCAATTACCAATGCAACAGGGAAGCATAGATCTGGATAAGATCTTCCCTCTCCAGAAGCTACAGTTGGGAGATGTATTTCATGCATTTGCTCACAAGGAAGTTATAGAGACCCATCAAAAGAGTGGAAAGTTGATGGATGAGGCAGTGAAGACATTGCAAGAGGTCATACCAGGAGCAAGCATTGACACATCACTCTCTGGTACAGAAAATTTAAAGATTTTAATTGATTCTTTTAAAGAATATGCCTCCAATCTCAAAGGACAAATTGAAGATGAGGTTGAAAAGAGAATAAATGATAAGAGGATGAAGGAGATCACTGAGAAATGTGCCATTGCACATAAAAAGTTTCAAGAAAAATTGAAGGATGCAAAAGAATGTGTAGGTGAGGCAAAGGCTCTCTTCCAATTTGGCATGAAGTGGCCTAGAGCCACACAAAGCATCATAATGGAGATGGAATCCATTGAGTCCCAGATCAACATTGCCTCCAGTGCCTATGATCTAGTACTAGATCTTGATGGCAATACAAGAAATGCAATTGAAGACTTGAATAAGAAATTCTTTCAATTACAAGCTCAAAAAGAGCATATTATATTGCAGTTCAGAGAAATAAGGGACTTAGTGAATCCCAAATTTGTGATTATTTCTAGAGCCCTTTTAAGTGCTACTAAAGCTTCATAGATAAATCTGGTACCCAACACTCCGGAAGAAGGAGAAGAGTTTTTGATGGAGTTTGAAACTCAATCCAAATTACTTGTGGAAGCCAAGAAAGCTTGGGATGAAGGAAAATAGGAATGGAAAGCACAGGTACAGAAGTTGCAAGTGCCTACTTCATTCGGGTGAGAACACTTTCTACTTTCTTTATGCATTTTCAATTTTTAGTTACAGATTCTTTGTATATATGCGGAATATATAGAGCAATTTCTGGTACAAATTTTTGGTTCTTGCTCCAGTACATGACTTAGGGGGAGTCAATTCAATCTCTTAGCCTATATACTTCTCAGGGGAAGATCCGGTACATGTTAGAATAGGTTTTTGAAGGCACCCTTTGCCCTTGATGTCAAAGTGAGAGAATGTTTTGGAGATATTTTGGCATGTTGCCATCAATGACAAAGGGGGAGATTGTTGGAAGTTTGTCATTAATGTTGTTGTTGGCAACATGAGCATGTAGGATAAGCACAAGGTATGTTACTGTGTGTTGCAGTGTTGTCATTAATGTCAACAATTTATCTTGGTATGAAGATGATTTTGCAAGAAGGTTTGATCCTAACATGCTTCAGGACGTCTATGAAAGACAATTTTGCAAGAAGGTTTGATCTGGTAAAGAGACTTATGATGAAATTGACTAAGTGTCAGTTTTAGTAATTCTATGCCATAGAGCATCTAGTTTTTGGGTCCGCATTGGTCCACAAATAAACACTTTACTATGCGGTTCTAGTATATTATTTTTGGTTGATAGAAGTATCTAATTCCATAATTTTATCTAATATTGACCCATGGTCTAGAAGTTATGAATGACAGAAGTTTGACTTGGTAGAATACAGTCATTTCCTGTACAGTGCATGTGAGTAAGAGGGTCCACATTTCTCCACGGATTGGATTTTGGCTTTGTAGTTTTAAGGAGATGTTGACAGATGACAATAGAGTATGAATTTCATTTGGCATGACATTTCGAGGTACACATGTCTAAATATGGGTACACAGTTGAAGGATTTTTGTATTAGGTCTTCTACGGAGCCGACCTCATAGTTGTGAAGTTATGAAAAGATTAAATAAGCATTACGGAGCTATGTGGAGCTATTTTGGGTCCATGCAGACCTATTTCAAATTGTTTCAAAGTTTGGATCTTGGTGTAAAGTGTGTGTGTGGAAGGTTTTGAGCCGACAAGTTACATATTGTATAATTTGTATGTTACATCCAATTAGGCCAACCTAATTGATGTGGATATATATGATGGATCCTTTTCAGTGTTTTGAAGAGGGAATAGAGATGGATGTATGTGAATTCTATAAGAGTAGTGTGAACTTATGTTGTGAATATTGAGAAAAAGATTAGAGTAATGTGATAGCAGAGGAAAGCCGATTGCAAGATCAGAATTAGATGAAGTGTGTAAAGTCAATTTAATGAGCTTCATTGGAACTGTATCCCATGCATATGTTAGATGCAATTGTAGCAGTTAAATCTTGGTTGTGAGCCACAACTCTTCTTCTATCTTTTTTCTCAGTGGGTAGTGAGTCCACTTGCAGTGAGCACTTCTATAAATATACTATAACCGGTTATACTATATTGTGAGCTAATCCTCACCGTGGTTTTTCCCATTACGGGTTTTCCATGTAAAAATCCTTGTGTTCATGTGTTATGTGTGGTTGTTTCATGATTTATGTTTTATTTTATTTATTGCAATTGATTTTGCTAAATGGATTAGATATTTAGTGTTTGAATGGCTTAAAAGAATATTGATTCACCCCCCCCCTCTCAGTATTCGAGGTGTTCAACACTTAGTCCATGTGTAGTACTTGTAGTACTAGCACTGAAGAAAGATGGAGAGTGGTGAATGTGTACAAATTCTTGAGCCATCAACAAAATTACAATCAAGTACAGATTTCCATTGTCGAGGATGGATGATATTATGGATTTCTTGAGTGGAGCCAAGTGCTTTATGAAGATTGATATGAAGAGTGGATATCACCAAATCCGAATCAGAGAAGGAGATGAATGGAAGACAACCTTCAAGAGTAAGGAGGGCCTGTTTGAATGGTTAGTCATGCCATTTGGGCTAACCAATGCATCGAGCACATTCATGCAGCTCATGAATGAAGTATTAAAAAGGCTTTTGGGTAAATTTATCATTATTTATTTAGCTAATATTTTGATTTTTAGTGAGACTTTAGAGGAGCACTTGATGCATGTTCGAAGAGCTTTTGAGAAGCTAAGGGAAGAGAAGTTGTTGATTAATCTAAAGAAATGTAGTTTCGTGAAGAAGGAGTTGGTGTATCTAGGATTTTCTATCTTAGGTGAGGGTCTTAGAATGGATCTAGAGAATTTGAGGGCTATAATTGAATGGCCTACCCCAAGGAGTGTTACGAAGGCACGATCTTTTCATGGTTTGGAAAGTTTTTATAAAAAAATTATCAATAATTTTAGTATAATTTGTGCACCCCTAACTGTGACAATGAGAGAGGATAGAAAAGAGTTTAAATGGACTACAAGAGTAGCTAAGAGTTTTGATACATTGAACTAGAAAGTCACAGAGCAACTTGTTTTGGTACTTCCAAATTTTGATAAGGTATTTCAGGTAGATTGTGATACTAGTGGTCATGATATAAGAGTTGTTTTGAGTCAAGAAGGTAAGCCCATTGCCTATTTCAGTGAGAAGATTAATGATGCCAAGAAAAAGTGTTTTGTTTATGATTAGGAGTTTTATGCTATAGTTCAAGCTTTGAAGAAATGGAGACATTATTTATTGCCGAAAGAGTTTGTTTTATATACTGATCATCAAGCTTTACAGTATCTTAATAGTTAAGGAGAGTTAAATCAGAGTTACTTAAAATAGGTTGAGTTTTTACAGAGTTATACTTTTATTTTGAAGCACGGGAGTGGGAAGTACAACACAGTTGCAGATGCCTTAAGTAGAAGGAAAAATTTGTTGACAGAGATGAAGATAGAGGTTGTTGGGTTCAATGAACTCAAGAATTTGTACCTTGAAGATCCAGACTTTGCAGAGGCCTAAAAATCTTGTTTGGAACCTGCTACCTTGGATAGGATGAGATGGTTGTATTACATAATCCAAGATGGTATGTTGTTTAAAGGAAGCCAATTGTGCATTCCAAGGAGCTCTATGAGAGAGAATCTGATCAAGACAAAGCATAGTGGAGGGTTAGCGGGGCATTTTGGTCGAGATAAGACTATTGTTCTTGTTAGTGAGAACTATTTCTAGCCACAGTTGCACAAGGATGTGAAGAAGTTCGTGCAAAGTTGCAGAGTATGCCAGATGGTCAAGGGAGTTAGTCAAAATACCAACATGTATCAGCTACTACTTATACTAAAGAAACCATGGGAGGATATCAATATGGACTTTGTTCCTGGATTTCCAAGAACACAAAGAGGGCACGAATCAATATTTGTGGCAGTTGATAGATTTTCAAAGATGACACATTTGGTTAAAAGATTACTGTGCTATTCATATTACAGAATTATTTTTTAAGGAGGTGGTTAGACTACATGGTCTTCCAAAGAGCATAGTTTCATATCAAGATACCAAGTTTGTTGGATATTTCTAGAGGATCTTATGGAATAAGTTGGAGACTGATTTGAAGTTTAGCTCTACACATCACCAGTAGAATGATGGATAGAAAGGAGTAGTGAATCAAAGTTTGGGCAACCCGATGAGATGCTTAGTAGGAGATAAGCCCAAGGGATGGGATTTGATATTACTATAGGCAAAGTTTTTATATAACAATTCTATCAACAGGAGTACTAGTAAATCCCCATTCCAAATTATATATGGGAGTAGTCCAAGAAAAACTTCTATGCTGAGAAAGATATACAAAGGAGAGAAGAGTAGTGTCAAGGCTGAAGACTTTGCAGAGCACCTAAAGAGCTTGCATGAAGAGGTACGACAACACATTAATAAAATGAATTCTCAGTACAAGGCTAAGGTAGATTAGAAGTGGAAGTTTAAGTAATTCAAGGTTGGTGATGAAGTCATGGTTCACCTAAGGAAATAAAGGTTCCCCATGGGGACATATAATAAGATGAAGATGAAGAAATTTGGACCATGCAAGATCTTGAAGAAGCGTGATTCAGGAAATGCATATGAGGTAGAATTGCCAACTGGAATCAACATTTCCCCTATGTTCAACATTTCTGACTTAATAGAGTATCATGAATGTGGCACAAAGGATGGACCCACAGAAGAATAGTGGAATATCCTAGCACCTACTTCAGAGGAGGAGATAGAAGAAATCTTGGATAACCATGTGGGAACAAGTATCAGGAACAAGAAATATGAAGAATATCTAGTTAAGTGTAAAGGAAGGCCTATCAAAGATTATTCATGGTTGTCTAAGGCAGAGGTTGATCATTTGGGTTTTCCTTGAACACCTGAGATGTGATAAGGTCACTTCTCAAATTACCCTAGGTGTCTGATGTAGGAGCATCCAGTGGTGTAAGGGCAATCTTGCATCACCCAAAAAAATGATGATATTGTTTTATGTTCTTTTCAATTTTGGTATTTACGGGTACCCATTTGCTTGAATAATGATTTGGAACCTTCAAAATTTCCAACTAGCTAAAAATAGAAACTTGCTATTTTTATAAAAGTTTGCATTTGAACACATATGGAAATGAAATTTACTCAAAGATTTAGAATTGAGAAATATAACCTTTGGTGAAGGAATTGACCAAAGATCATTTGTGAGTTGAAAGATATTAAAGTTTTTGTTTCTTTACAAACCATTGAAAAAGTTTCAAAGTCAAATATGAAGCACTTAGAGGCCCTGTACAGCCTCGAAAATGGGTGTAATTGGAAAAGCTGATTATAAAGGCGTAGATCTCTTCACGATCTTTCCAACTCATAAAAATATTCATCAATCAGACACCCGGATCAAAAGTTATGGCTTCTGGGAGTTAGCCTATTTTTGGAGGGAGTTCCAAATTTCAAGATTTTAGCTAGAAGGCACCAAAAAGGGTTATTTATGATCATTTTTCAAAAATATTTTGGGTAGTAGAGAAGCAGGGAAAGTGGTGAGTTATGAAAAAGGAGGGAAAGTAGAACACCCTAGTAGATTTGAAGCTACAGAAGGTTGTCACATCTCAACTTTATGCTTACATTTATAATTAAGTATATTTGACGAGACTATTGGACATACCTTATGGTTATTTTACTATTGGGTAATTTCATGTGCGTGAAGGTACTTTGTCATTAATTTTAAAATTGCATAAATTTGAAAATTGATATTATGATGGATTATTATGTTTATGATTATGGATGTATATCTTGCTCGTGCTTCAGCTATGAATATATGGACTAACTTATTGACGAGAATCTAATTGTAGGAACATGTCAAAGATGGGAACATGGTTGAAGTAGAAGCATCCTAACTGTCTGGAAAGAGTTGGCATGATAGAAAACACAATGCATGCACACACTCACTTAGTTCCATACATATTCATCATTACATATGGCCTTAATGAATGACTTCATTATGCATTCATGTAACATGGATATGTAGTCTTGATTGCACATTTTACTTTAAATATTGTTGTGGTTATGACATTTAACGATCAATTATTTATAGTATGTTTAACAATAGAGGCACTTTGCTAGGGTTTTTTGGTTCTTTTTAGGGTTTTGCTTTTCTGCTTTCTGTGTGCTGCTTGGGGATGGAGGGTGCTACAAGTGGCAGTACCTCTAATCCCCTACCTATTACAGACAATGCCAGGACTGCAAACTGGAAAACAGTTCTGACAGGATAGGTGGAATCTCCCAAGAATGGACAAACAATGGTTTGTCAGCATAAAGATATGGCTAAAGGGTCTTCCCTTGTGGTTCCTAACAATCTGGTGGATACAATTGTCGCTTCTATGGAGCTTGCCCTGGTCGGCAAGTTTTTCTCTCTCCATCCCAGCATTGAGATAGTCCGCAAATGGGTCTCCAATCGTTGGCATGTTAAAGGCAGTGTGATTGTTGTGGGTATGGTACAAGGGCTATTCCTTTTTTGCTTTACCAGCAAAGAAGACATGATGGCTATCCTGTCTATAGGACCATGGCTTTATGGTACACATTTGCTTTCTTTGGGCTATTGGAAACCAGGGTTTGACCCTAGTACGGATCTCAATAAAACTACCCCAGTTTGGGTACGTCTGCCTGGCTTTCCCCTAGAATACTAGGATGAATCTATTTTTAGCTCTATTGCTAATACCTTTGGTAATTTTGTTACCCTTGATAATTACACATGCGCCAAATCTTGCTTTGTTTATGCAAGATTCTGTGTTAATGTGGAAATCAATAAGACTCTGCCCATGTTCATTGACATTAGCTCAAAATTTGGCATCCAAAGACAACCCATTTCATATGAGAATTCCACAACTTACTGTCAGAATTGTAAGAGAAAGGGGCATCTCATCTCACACTGTAAGTTCAAGAAAGCTAAGGAAAATAATAAGGAAATTGCTATGAAGAATAAGGAGGTGACCTTGGTTAATGTTGAGTACTCAAAAGAAGATCTTGCTCTTAATACTGATTAGGAGAAGGATCAGAACATTCAATCTCAAGATGTTCCACAACCAACCCTAGAAGAAGGTGAGATTTTGAATCAAGTTAAGAATATTCAGCTAGAGGTTGGTAACCTTGAAAAGCCCCAGATTGAAACTGATAAAGTTCAGGAGACCCAAATGGGTTTTGATGGAGTTGAGAAGGTTCAGATGGAACTTGATCAAGTTGAGGAGACCCAGTTGGGATATGACAGAGTTGAGGGGACCCTGATGGGATATGATAGAGTTGAGGAGACTTAGTTGGGTTTTGACAGAATTGAGGAAACCCAAATAGGAGATGACAAAGTTAAGGAAACCCAGATGAGATTTGAGAAAGAGACAGTGTCACAAATGGGATTTGTCAAAACTAAGGAGACCCAGATGGGATTTGACAGAGTGGTGGAGACTCAGGATGATGACATAAACTTTGTGTCTATACAGTCTTCAGCCCAAAAAAAATCTCACCCTTCTCCAGGGAAACTCACTTCAGGTTTTCTCAAAGGAGGGCTATTTCCTCCTTCTCCAAAGAAGCATTCTAATTAGTCTATAGCTTCTTCGGGCGTAGCTACTGCTTCATTGAGTGACCATGAAGAGTGGACATCTCAAAAGAAAAAGAGTCGCAAACCAAAAAAGACTATTGATGTTGGTTTAGATACTTTGAAGGGTAGACCTTCATTGAGAGAAACCAGACAAAGAGAAGAAGCTAGGGAGATTGCCAATGGAAAGCAAAAGACACTGGAGAATCACTCTAGAAAATTATTTAAATGAAAATTCTTTTGTGGAATATGAGGGGACTCAATAACCCCTTAAAACAATTTGAGGTCAAAAAGTGTATTTTTGATCACAAAGTGGATATCCTTTTACTTCAGGAAGTTAAAATGTCTAAAGAAGGTTTCAAACTGATTGCTGATAGGATTTGGCCTAATGCTTCCTTCTGCATAAGCCTTGCTATTGGTGCCTCTAGGGGAATTGTAACTATGCGGAATGCTTCAAGATTTCATGGTAAACTTTCTTTCTTCAATAGAAATTGCTTGGTGATTGAATTCTCTTTTCCTTCCTTTAGATGGAGTCTAGTTAATGTTTATGCCCCTAACACTAGGGTCTTAAGGAAAAATATTTGGGAGGATTTGGCTAATCAACTTCTTCTTATCCTGATTTGTATTGAATGCTGGCGGGTGATTTTAATACCCCTCTTTATCCCTCTGAAAAGACTGGGGGAATCTTGGACTACTCTGATAGTATGTTGGACTTTGCTGATTTGATAAATACTTTTAGGCTTATTAATAGTGATTTGATGAACCAAAATTTCACTTGGACAAATAGGAGGAAAGGGGACCAAATGATTCAAGTGAAGCTTGATAGATTTCTTATTTCCAATAATTGGCTAAACATTGCCTCTCTTAAATTGGCTGCTCTACCTAGGATTGTTTCTGATCACAATTCTCTCATTCTGGAATGGGCTAATTAGAAAAGAAGAGGTCCTTTTCCTTTTAGATTTGAGGCTATGTGGATTAAACATCATGATTTCAGGAATCTTCTTTCCAGATGGTGGCAACTTCAGGTTGTGGGCACTCCTATGTTCAGACTTTTTAAAAAGTTGATGTATGTCAAGAGAGAAGTTTATGGTTAGAACAAATATAGCTTTGGAAACATTTTTTCTCAAAAGAAGATTTTATCCAATAAGCTAATAGATATCCAATATAAGATTGCCCAAGGAGATACTTTTGATATTTCTTTCCAATTAGAAAAAGACTTAGTTAGAGATTGGAAGAATTTAGTGAATAGAGAACAACTATTCTGGAAGCAAAAATCTAGAGTTCAATGGCTTAAAGAAGGTGACCGTAACACTACTTTCTTTCATGTTTCTTCTTTAAAGCATAGAAAATCTAACTCTATTTCTAGAATAAGATTGGAGGATGGTAGTATGATTACTGATGATGAGGAGATTGGAGATCATGTTGTCAACTTCTTTCATAATTTGTTGTCTGAACAGGTATCAAGTGCTGATAACTCACAGGTTGTGAATCATCTTCTGAACAATATCCCTTCTCTGATTTTTGAGGAAGATAATGCTGATATTTTAAAGCCTATTTCTGAGGAAGAGGTTCGTACAGTGGTCTTTTCTATGGGCCCTTTCAAAGCTCTGGGGTCAGATGGTTTTCCCCCCATTTTCTTCCAAGAATTTTGGGACATTATAGGATATGATGTCACTGCTGCTGTCAAAGATTTTTTTAGAACTGGTAAACTTCTGAAACAAATCAATAATACCTTTATTACCCTTGTTCCTAAGAAGCCCAACCTGGAGATGTTGGCTAACTTCAGGCCTGTTAGCCTTTGCAATACCATTTACAAAATTTGTACCAAGCTTCTAGTGGTCAGAATCCAACCTCTTCTTGATAAAATTATATCTCCCTCACAAAAGGGTTTTGTTCCAGGGAGACAGATATTAGATAATGTGATTACTACTCATGAAACTATTCACTCAATGGATAAGATTCGTATCCCAGGTATGGTTTTCAAACTTGATATCTCTAAAGCTTATGATAGGGTGTCATGGCAATTTTTATTTAAAATCATTCATAAGCTTGGGTTCAATAATAAGGTTTCTCTTCTCATTAAGGAAGTTGTTACTACTGCTAAATACTTAGTCCTTGTTAATGGAGTTCCAAGGGGTTTATTTTCTCCTTCTAGGGGAATAAGACAGGGAGATCCTTTGTCCCCCTATCTTTTTATTATGATAGCTGAAGCTCTTGGTAAATATGTTTACAGCAAGATTAACTCTAAAGATTTAACTGGGATTAAACCTGCCTCTTCTCTGTCTCCTATGCCTATCCGGTAGTTTTTTTATGATACCATTCTTTTTGGCATCTCCTCTGTTTTAGAAGCCTCCAGATGGAAATCTTTACTAAATGATTATGCTATGGCTTCTGGTCAGCATATTAATTTTCAAAAAAGCAATGTGTTCTTTTTCAATACCCCAGGGGATCTCCAAAGAAAAATTATCAATATCCTTGGTTGTGTGGCTGCTGACCTTCCTTCAGTCTATCTTGGTCTCCCTTTGACTACTAAGGAAGTTTCTCCAGGTTTTTGGCATAATATTCTAGAAAGAACTCAAAAGAAATTGTTGGGATGGAAAGGAAAACTTTTAAGCAGTATGGAAAATTATAGCTTCTGAGGGCTTCTCTTCAGGGTATACCTACCTACTTTTTATCCTTATTTAAAATACCCAGATATTTGGCTAATAAACTGGAGCAAATTCAGAGAACTTTTTTGTGGACTAGTACTAAAGAAAAAAAAGAGAATTTCTTTGGTCAAATGGGATAAAGTCTGCCTTCCTAAGTCTCATGGTGGGCTTAACATTAGAACCATTCGAAATATGAATAAGGCTCTACTATCCAAGATTATTTGGAACTTCTTAAACAGGGACACTGACTGGGGTCTTATTATAAAGGCTAAATATTTAAGGGACATTGACAAATATTCTTTCCTTAATCAGGAGGGCCTTCCTCAAGGATTTGTTATTTGGAATAAAATTATTTAATCTAGAAGTCTTATTAACAAGGGTATCAAATGGAAACTTGGTGGTGGATCTCTTATACATTTTTGGGAAGATCCTTGGTTAGGTGATGGTCCTCTTTCTAAATAGATGGGCAATGAAGTTATTAGTGTTCTTGCCAAACAATCTTTTGGCAACAAAGTCAGTCATTATATTCATCAAGATCAAGGGGTTAAAAGTTAGAAAAATCTGCTGGAATGTTGTACCAATAATCTGAATCTCCTTCATAGGGCTAATAAAATACAACAAATTCTTCTTAATACCAGGATTCCTCTTTTCTCTAGAAATGATCAACTTTTTTGGTCTGTTGACAAAAAAGGGTTTTTTTTAGTCAAATTTGCTTACCATCTATTGATCGAGGAGGAATTTAAAGATGATGTCTGGAGGAAGCTCTGGAATTGTAAACTCCTTCCAAAGGTAAACTTTTTCTGGTGGACTGTTGTTCATAATAAGATTTTAACGCAGGACAATCTTCAACGAAGGGGTATGCCACTGGTTAATAGATGTGTTATGTGCTTGAAAGAAGAAGAATCTATCTCACATCTTATATTGCATTGTGAATTTGCAACTGAGCTATGGAGTAAAGTTTTTTTGAATTTTGGTTTACAATGGGTCTATAATAAAGAAATAAAAGATCTCATTCTTAATTGGATCCCTCCTTTATCCCATCCTTGGCTTGTTGAATTATGGACACAAGCTCTTCCTTTTGCTACTTGGTTCCTCTAGAAAGAAAGAAATAATTGAAGTTTTAGAGAAACTACTCGAAATTCTTCACAAGTTTTCTATTCTTTTTCTAAAGCTCTCCTAGAGAATGTTTCTAATTCCAGCATCAAAATTGCTGACAAACCTCTTACTCAACACGAAGCCCTTGTGGCTTCCAACTGGGGGATTACAAATCAAATTGTAGCTTTTGATGATTCTAAATGCATTAAAAGATTAAACACTATTTGGACTCCCCCTAACCCAGGTTGGTTTAAATTGAATTTTGATGGAGCTGCTAAGTCAAATGGAAAGGCTAGTGGTGGAGGAATTATAAGGAATGACAGAGGATGTCTGATTGCTGCTTATGCTGGAGGAATTGGTAACCAGACTAATAACTTTGTTGAAGCCTTTGCTCTTTTATGGGGTCTCAAGTTGGCTATATCACTTGGTATTTGCCAGCTTCATGTTCAGGTTGATTCCAAAATTATTATTGAGGTTGTGTCTAAAGCCTCAGAGTGTGGTTGGCAACTTAAGGATATAGTGTTTGATATTCAAACTCTTTCACAAGCTAGTCCTGTCATTTGCTTCTCTCATATTTATAGAGAGGGCAATACTGTTGTTGACGGCCTGGCAAATTTTGGTTAGCAATTTCAAAACTGGCATTGTTGGCGCCAAATCCATAATATCCCACAATAGATTAGGGATATCATTAAAAAAGAGCAAGTTACTATATGATGATTACTCATCATTTCACTTGGCTTATCTACGTGGCTAGTTCTTTAATTCAGGGCATGTTGATTAGACATTTTATAAATGATGAGAATGAGATTGAGCAGCTTTGCATGCATGTGAAGGATAGTCGATTAATAAGGAAATATTATGTAAGGACTTCAGGTTATTGTCATAATGATAGCCCTAATTCTGATCATGTCCTCTTTGCCTTTCATACTCATTGCACTGTGATCAAATTCTCTCGATTTTCCCACAGCATTGATAGAAGTTTTCTGGATAATAACTCTGCCTATCCCTTCTCCAGGTTCATTCAGTTTCACTGGTTTTTCATCATGGGTGGCAACAGGATTAGAACTGAACCTAATAACTGTAGAGAATTCAAAGAAAATGCCTTGGTTTGGCATTACTATAAAGAAGGAGTCACCCCATTCCTTGAATGTTTGAATGGACATGATGAAAACCTATCTATTCAATTTGCTCAGTCATGGGATAATCACAAGGTGCAAATTGGGAATGTCAGTTTTATGGTTTCAGAGAATGAAATTGCTATGGCTATGGGTCTTTCTTCAAAAGGTACGAAGATACAGAAAAAGTCTAGGGTTTCGGATGCTCAGAATCAAAAACTATTTCTTGGTGAAGGTGAGGAGTTGGTGCCTTACTAGGGTGGTTTTGAGAGATCTCATCTTCCTGAACTGTGGGCTGACATGTGCTATATGGTGATGAAGCATTTCACCCTTGAGGGCCATTTTACCAGGTTTTATCACTATCATCTCCCATTGTTGAATCATTTTAGAAGGAATGCCACCATTAGTTTTCCTTTTTATTTGCTTTCTTCTCTTGAGCGCTCTGTTCAACATGTTAAGAAGACTCTACTGAAGAATCCTATTCCCTTACATCAAGGGCTCATTCATAGACTTTACCAGTTTCATTTAGCTCTGTCTCCTCCTTCCTCTCTTCAGCCCTTTGGTCAGGATACCCTTACTGAATCATTGAAAACTGGTCTTGCTACTCCTAAATGGCTTCCTAAAGGTGATCCTTGTTCTGGGACTTCTAAATCTTTTACCAAAAAGTGTTCAAAACCCTCTCTCCAGATTCAAATTGAAATCTAAGAGACGTCTGTTAGATGTTGACACAGAATCTAACCTTTTGAAAGAAGATTTTGGGATTTCTAGGACCCAGAGTGAGCATAATCAGGGTAGGGAGGGACCCTCACAGAATTTCAAAAAAGTTAAACTGGAAGGTAAATTTGCTGTTGTTAGGCGGTTTGGTCGCATTGCTAGCAAACGGGCTCCCAAGCTAAAGCTTATTGACTATTCTGAAAGCAATTATGAAACCTCTACCCATGAGGAGGAAGATCCTAAAGAATCTGGTGATGTTCAGAAGATTGCTATTGAAGATTCTGGTGGTGAAGAAATTGATGGGCAGGACATTCCTGTGGAAACCTTTGATACAAAAGATAATATTGGGGTCCATAATTCTGTCCCCACTGGGGACTGTGTGGATGTGGGTGATATTTCTACTCAGGTGGAGGTGACTGATAATGTTGATAACACTGGGAAGGATGCCACTCTGTTCTCTCTATTGTTTATGTTGATCCTGGTTTGTTTCAAGAGGAAGGTAATAATGCTCAAGATGGTAGGGAGGAAGACAGTATTGAGGAATTAAATGGTGTTGATGATCTATCTCAGCTGAAGAAGTGGGTGGAGTTCTTGGAAAAAAGAGTCTTGTCTCTGGTAACTTCATTACTAGCATGTTATGCATGAATGCTATGGCCAATCTCTCCTTGCTGAGGGAACATGAAGTTCTTATTCATGGTACTGATAATGACAGGGTTAAAGAATTTGACAAAATGCTGGAGTTTCTTTCTAAGGGAGAGGAGGACATCCCTTCCTAGTTTTTATATGCTTTCTGTTAGCTGGATTTTTGCTGTTAGTATCGTTTTACTGTATTTTGGCTATGTGTAGGTTGTCGGTAGTGTTTCTGGCTCGTTTTATTTTATGAGCCTTTTTTACCCTTTTTGGGTTCTGTTCTATAAGGGATTGGCCCCTAGTTTGCTGCCTTATAATATCAAAAATGATCAATTATTTATGCAATTCATTTACTATGTACGTTCTTTTTAAATGTACAGATTCACCATGTAATCATGTTTATTTTCGTATTTTGATTAAATAGAACTATATAGGTTGATTTTAGATAGATTTATTATTAATTATATATATGTCTATATGTTAGAACACACTGATATACTGAGAGGGGGGTGAATCAGTATATGCCAAAAGTTAATCCAATCAATTTTATCCACAAAACCTTTTTACTGCCTTAAACAGATGATACAACAAATTAAGCAATTCAAAGCACAACTCATAAGCACACAACCATAACACCAAATTTATGTGGAAAACCCTAGAAGGGAAAAACCATGGTGAGCAAGCTACTTGGATCTACTATCCAAATCCAACCTCACAAATAAAAACAAGATTACAACAGGTTTTATGGGCTACAACCCAAAGGAAGAACCAACTCCCTAAAGTGCTACAACACTTACAGAAAGAGGCTACGACCTCTGTACAAGATACTTGATAAAAACTATTGGCCAATCACCTCTGCACAAGATACTTGACAAAAATTGTTGACCAATCACCTTTGCAGCATCAGCACCCTTCACTCTAACAAGAAATTTCAACACCTCTGCTCAACAAACTCTACTCCCTTCAATGCACACACACACACACACTTACATCCAAATTCACACATACATCTTCACACACTCTTACTTTTCATACCAAATAAGACATTTCATTTATATGCTCTGCAAGCTTCAATATCTTTCTCCTTCGTCGGCCAAGATGAAACATGTAGCATGAAACGTGTAACAACCACAACAAGTTAGCATCCAAAATCATGTAGAGATCCAATGCAGTTCAAACCAAGTGATAAACAAGACCTATTTCATCTTATTACACCTCTCCACGCTGGCGCACTCTTCCAAGCATACAACATAATCACAAAAGCACACCAAGTCGGCCCAACAAACACCTAACCTCTTATGCATTAGCTCCAGACCTAAAGCGATACTGGAGAACCCAAATAGCATCATGTAGTTCACTTCTCATACATAATATGAATTGCAAAAACATTCTCATACACTCCTTTCACAACTTCATGTTACTTCCTGCTAGCGCAAACAAATAGATACTGAACCCAACATTCTCTTCCAACTCTGATTACACAGTCTTGATATATAAGATTAAAAAAAAAATTGTGGTACTTCTCAATACTTGAAATGAGAAAACATACAGACACTCTGAACTCATCCTCCAAACAACAAAGCCAAATAATGTAATGCGGTGAAATGCGGTGGCTTTCACATTCTCTTCCTAACAACCCTAATCAGCAACATGATATGTCTTTGATCTGCTGACTCTGGAGAACCTGTGCGGTACAACTTGTCATCTGAAACTTGAATATATCATTCTTCTCATCTATATCTAACTATCCTTCAATCCGTAGCATCACAACTTCAAATGCAGAGAAATGCAGAGCATTCCTGGGACTCATCCTGACTGCAACAACTCTGAACCACTATCTTCACTCTACAACATCTGGAGTCTTCTACGGTAACTTTTATCCTATGAAATCAGGAAAGTACCTTCTCACACCTATCTTTGTCTATATTTCAAACCATAAGGCCATACCTTCAAATGTGGAGGAATACAGAGCATTCTCCTGAGCTACTTCAGTGCAATCTCTAGTGCCTTGGACTTTTTGAAACTTCCTTTCAAAACTAAAGCAATGCTTTTCCTCAGGAAACAATGAATACAACATTCACCACACAACATTATACAACAATCACAACTCTTCCCAACAAAACAAGAATCTTCATGTTAGCACAACCTTTGTCTATGAACTTTAGAAGATAGGGTACAACTGTGTATAGATGATACTGATCCAATCAGTATATTGTTACTTAAATTTCACTATAGCTCATTCAAGTAGAGCTTTGCTTCAAAACTTAAAAGGTGCATTTCATGTAATCTTTCCTACATTACATTCAAGTGCATAAATGAAATAATTCAAAATATTATGTTTATAAAATTACTGCATTTATCCAAGTGTATTTAATATAAGAAAGATTTACACAAATCTTTTCTGAAGAAAGAAATGTAAAATGTACATTATCTCACACAAGCCATGAGATTAACTTTTTTTATTCAATGGAATTGAAGAAAAATATGTACATGAATAAGTAAATAGAAATAAATGTGCATGTAAGGTTAGAGGCCAGTCATTGCCTGAGAATGACTAGTTTTGATGTGTCGTTTTGCCGTTGTCTCGAGTTGTTTCTGTCTTTCCAAACTCCATGTTGCTCCTAGTTCCTCCATCTGGCAAAAATAGTGATGTTAGAGAAATTCTCTAAGAAATGAATGGTCCCAAACCTGACATGAACAAGTACCTATGCATGTACAAACTGATCCTCAAATGCATTAAATAAGTAATGCATACCTTGGATGTCCTGGAGAACAATCAAGTCATCAAACACATTCAAAACATGCATTTATTTTCTAACAAGTTTGCTTCATGTGCAGATACAGGTGTAATTATGTTTCTATGTGATTCATCATATTACATTATGAGTGGAGAAAATGTGGCTCTCACAAGGGTTGATCCCAGCTCATAGTCATTACAGAGTATTTCATGTGTATTCATCAGATGCAAGGATGACAGAGTGCATAATGAGAGTCAATGTCATGCAGAGTATATACTATGTGAAAAGAGGAGCAACACTATAGAGAACTAGTAGATAAGACAGTCATTTGAAAAGGACATCACTATTCTTGTCAAAAGGCAGTCATATCTGTCAAGAAACAAGTCATATTCAGTTTTCAATAGCAGATTAGTCTATCAAAGACAGCCTTCGGTAAGGAAGACAATCATCTTCATTCATAAAGCAGTCATAGACTATTGTTGATAGTCATCTAGTATGTCTGTGTTCACAGTCATAAGAAAGAAATGCTGATCATCAAAGAGGCATCCATAATAGTTATCAAAGGCACTAAGAGAAGGTATAATGCATGATAACCATCATCAAGGGTAGAGCAATCACTGTCTTTGGAAGAGTCTCAAAGTATGAAATAGAATAGTCTCACTTGATAATAAATGTCACAACATTCAAGTTAAGAGTAGCAAAATAGTCATCAGACTGACAAAATGAGAAGAGGACTGTCACACAGTTTTGTATGCAATGATGTATCACCATTGCAATAATAAAAGGACACAGTCATTTTCAAGATAAGAAGGTATTGTCATAACAGAAGGAACAAGAGCATCTCAAGTCAATGCATAGTCAGCATTTTTATATCCTCAAAGTTTCCAAGATACAGTGATAAAACATTACCCTTAGGAGCAATAGGTGTGGACAGAGGAGATAGTAAGAAGATAGTAGCTTTGTGTATGCAATGTTTTTACAAGAAATGTCAAACTATAAATAACAGAGCAGCCAAGAGCTAATACTTATCATTAGTCAGCCATTACCAAGACAAGTATGATCATATGCAAAATGAAAGTATGCAAGTTGGCTGAGGATATATAGTGATTGTCAGAGTGCCCAAGCAGGAGTATATTTCAGAACCTCTACATTTTTATCCATTTTTGAACAAATATAGTTATGTATATGCCAGAAATAATATCAGGATATGCTATGACAAGTACAGGAGAATACATGTTCCAGATGTACAAAATGTAGAGATTCAGATTTAAATATCAAGCTATAGGAAGTCTTTCATGAATGATACAACAAAAGACAGTGAATAGTATAGAGATTTAGCTATAAAAAAGAGAGTTTGGAGCAAATAATGTAGAAGATTTGAAGAGCCATCAAAATATTCATAGAAAGTAAACTTTTCATTGTTTCTATTCATAGGAACCTTTCAGAAAGCTATAGATGCTGAGAGTGACAGAAAAGAGAAGCTTAGGGTTTCTCACTCACAAAAATCCTTAACAACCATTAGTAGTTCATGGTTATTCATAATATACATGTAGGATTTTTGTTTTGTAGAAACCCTAGCAGAATTAAACCCTCATATTTTTTAGTCAAAAGATAGATAGCCAGAGATAGTGAGAAGCTACAGGAAATATGTTCATCTCATGAGATAGGGTTTGTTCCATTGAAACCCTAATAGAACTAAACTTTAGATTCTCATTCAAAGAGTTGTATATAGAAATATTGCCAAAGTACAGTAAAAAGAAAAAGAAGCCTCAACTGTTGCTATTTTTCCATGGATGTTCATCATTTAAAAAATGCCTTATTTGTAGAAAAAGCCTGTAAGATCTGTTATTTCCATGGTCGTTTAGAATAATGTGTGGTTTTTTGTTTTCCATCAAACCCTAAGTCAAAAAATAGAAAAAGAAAAGTCACTGTATTTCTTCATTTTCAGAGAAATAGTAGGGTTTTTCAAATCACTTTCAAAAAGCTTTAATAGCTATTTTTTTTCTCCATGGCTGAGGGTAGAAACCCTAAAGAAAATAACCTTCTATTTTCATTATCTTCGACAATATACAGCATATACAGAAAATTCACATGCAGAAGAATGCTTTTGAAACAGAAATGAAGGATTTCATTACTTTCTGAAGATCTTCCTAAAAAATACAGTTATACCTGAAGTTTCACTTTTTTTCATCTCAGCCATGGAAAATATAGAGAGATATAGGATATACAGTGATAAAAAGTAGCATGAATAATGGAATTTCAAAGTATAACTTCAAAGAAACAACTTCATCAAGCTTACCTACAGCTTCAGAAGTCCTTGTAGCAGAAAATACAGTCAAAATGCCCTCGACACCATCTACAGAAACCTCAGTCATCAAATCCTCATGGCGGCGTGAAATGGGCAGAGCAAGATTGCAAAAATGCAAAGTGCAAAATGAAGGGTAAAAATTGTTTTTGTGTCTTAGGGTTTCATAACCCTAAAGACCCGATAGGTTTTCTTTCTTGTCTTTTATTTCTTTTGCATAAAATCTAAAAACGACCCATGGTAAAGACTTGAATAACTTGTGTTACCTAGGAGTATGCCACGAGGTGGCCATCAGATTTGATGAGACTTTTGTTAAGTCTTTAATTCCTTCATACTAGGGTGTGCACTTTGGTGCCATTTGTCATGTTTATTTTTATTTTCTCTTTGCATACATTTTGAAATGTCAAACAATAACCTCAAGATGGTGATCTTATAAATCATTTGAGAGTTCTTGTTTCTTTTTAATGCAAATGAGAATAATAGAGAGTGACTGTGAGACTTTATTGACTTTGAGAGAATATAGTGGTGGTGCAGGAGCATCTACCTGACAGCTGGCCTCCATGAGGCAGTTAGTTTGTTTTGAGTCTTGTTAATGTTTCCAAGAAGGTCTTGTAAGACCAATGCATGTAATAAGGTCATGTTGACCATACTTTACTATTTTTAGGTAGGTTGTTAGGACAGCTGTTATGCTGTATGTTCGGTTGGATCCTCCCAGCCGCTTGGAAGCTCCCAGCCGCTTGGAGTCGGGTCGGTAGTACTCGCAAGAGATCCTATTTATGTATTAGGATCGGTTGGTTTTAGATATAGATGTTGAGAAGCTAGATTGCAGGGAGTGAGACAGAGTGAGACAGAATACTGTATTTGCATCTTTTGAAATCAAATAAAGAGATCCTGTTTGTGTCCATTCTCTGTTTTGGATTCCATTGTGTGATCGATTTGCTGTTCTGGTGGTTACATGGATTTACTGATCCATTCCATCGGTTGATTCGTCGAATCGGTGGAATGGCTATGTACAGTAGTTTAGGGTTTAGTTTGCATTTTCTGTTTGTCCATGTGCATGTTTGCAGGATCGCAGTCGAGAGGTGTTGAGAACCCTAGCATGGGTATGTGCTAGGTCGTGCTGATAGTTCAAGTCTGGAAGATCACCCTGAAAGCAGATCAGGTCACCCCAGGAGCTTTGGCGGATTGAAAATTCGCTAAGGTTGGAAAATCCATCGTAACGACATCATCAGGATATTTCTGTGTATATCATGCAGTTACTTCGGGCGTCATCCGAGTAGAAGGAGATGAGCATGATGCAATCATTTGCATAAGGTGAATGCGTTTCGGGGTGATCATCATCAGGTGTTGCCAAGGAGGAGCGTATCGGCATAAGGTAGAAGATCGGGTTGATAAAACCATCGCGGGCCGATAAGGTTAAGTTTGGCCGACAGCAGGATATTGAAGGAACTGCATATGACGTCATCGTCATCAGGATAATCGTCATCAGGATATTGGGGTGACGTAAGCATTGAAGGAAAGGTGCATGAAGTTGTCGTCATCAGGATATATGGAGGGAACCGGATATTTTATATCCTGCTGATGAACATGATGTTGAACATCATGATGCTGCAGATAGAGGTTGGCGGTAAGATGAACAGTGAACATCAGGAGGATGTTTGCGCTTACCAAATATGATGATGCTGCTGACAGGCGAAAGGTCGAAGGTTTGTCTGCAGGAGGATATCGGTCGGCAGATGATGATGCTGACTATGTTAACAGAAAATATGATGATGATGATGGGTTGTAGACATACATGTTGTATGTCAAAGTTTTAGTGTGGATGCCTCTGCATCATAGTGGTATCAGAGCTCAGCAAAAGGTCTGGGATGTTGTGTGTTGATTCTGTCACCGAAAGGGCAGAGGTAGAGTTGATTCTGTCACTGAAAGGACAGAGGTAGAGGAGTGAGAGGTTGACAAAATGCCTCCGAAAGGTAATGGTACTGCAAGGGAGTTGCAGGAGATGAAGGAAAAACATGCCAGAGAGATGAGGAAGATGAAGGAGCTTGCTGAAGCACTTCAAGCCAGGCTTGTAGCCCTGGAAAAGAACAAAAAGAGGGAAGTGGACGACAGTGAATCAGAAGAAGATGAAGATGCTGTTGAAGAGTATGAAGAGGTAGCTGAAGATCTAGATGCTGAAGACCAGAGATTTGCAAAACTGTTAAAGGCAGTGCAGAGTGATAAACCTAAGGTAAAGGTTGATGTTTCCAAGTATAATGGAAGTTTGAATGAAGATGAGTTACTGGATTGGATTGCTGCACTTGATAATCACTTTGAATGTGAAGATGTTGCTGAGGATCAGAAGGTAAAGATTGCAAAGACCAAGTTAGGAGGTCATGCTTTGGTATGGTGGGATTATGTACAATCCGAGAGAAGGAAACAAGGGAAGTCAAAGATCACTTCATGGGATAAAATGGTAGCAAGGATCAAAGGTAAATTCTTGCCCAAGGATTATGAAATTCAGATGTTTAAGAAGCTGCAATTTTTAAGGCAGAAGGAAATGGATGTGAAGGCATATACTGAGGAGTTTTATAAGTTGAGTATGAGATCTGGTCATCATGAGAATGAGGTAGAAAAGGTGGCTAGGTACTTGGTTGGTTTGAGATTGAACATACAGGATGAGTTAGTTTTAGCTAACCCTAAGAGTGTGGAGGATTGTTACCAAATGGCAATCAGGATTGAAGAAAAGATGAATAGGAGACAAGATAAGTCCATGAGAGGAAGAGGCAGAAATATGAGGGGAAGAGGAGCAGCCCCTACAACAAGGCAAACCAATGAGGGTCAAGAAGACACTGGTAAAGGACAGGGACAGTCTGATTTCAGAGGTGGATGGAAAGGTAATAAAGGCAGATTTGGAGGTGGTAGAGGTTCTACTACATTTTCAGGAAAGTGTTACACCTGTGGTGAGTTTGGTCATCCATTTTTCAAATGTCCAGAAAGCAAAGGTTCATCATCCAGAGATGATAGAATGAATGACAAGAGAGTACAACTTGTGCAAGAAGAGAAAGTAGAGCAAAGTGTGCAAAGTTCAAACACTTATCAAGGAGATAGAGTTCCTGATGGTTATGGATATCTTGAGGAGGGAGAAGCATTGATGCTAAGGAGAATTAGTTTGCAGGCATCAAAGGATATGATGCAAAGAAGAGCTCTTTTCAAGACCACATGCAAGAGCAAAGGTAAAGTATGTAAGGTTGTCATTGGTACTGGTTCAACAGACAACATGGTATCTCAGGAAATGGTGGATAAACTAAATTTGGAAAGGATTCCACACCATCACCCTTACAAGGCATCTTGGGTGAGTGATAGTCAATCACTTTTTGTCTATGAACAGGCATATGTTGATTTTCAGATTGGAGCATATCAGGATAGAGTTTTGTGTGACATTTTGCCCATGGAATGTTGTCACCTACTGTTGGGTAGACCATGGCAATTTGATAGAAGGGTACTGTATGATGGGTATGCTAATACCTACACCATCAAGAAAGATGGGAAAACTATTATGTTGATGCCATTACAGGAAGCAGCTATAGTACAGGGGGCAGCCAAAATCATTTTAGTGGGAAAGAAGGAGTTTGTGCAGATGCCTATAGCAGCAGGCATAAAGGCAGTTGAGGACACTGCAGGGAAAGGAGTTGTTAAGGACAACAGGTTGAAGACAGTTTCAGTTTTGACTGACAGAGGTCAGCAGCAGGTTCAGCAACAGGTTTGCAAACAGCAACCAGTTGAGAGGAATGACAAGGATGTTGTCATAGTTGGGACTATTGTTTGTCCTCTAAAGGTTGAAAGAAAGACAGAGTTGAACATTACAGAAGTTCAAGAGGCAGTTCAGACAGAGGTTCTGGTCAGACAACCTGACAAACACAAGGTATGTGAGAGAAGGGCCTACATTGACAGGCATGAGGATTTACTTGCAAGAAAGCAAGTTACAGTTCAGAAGTCTTGGAGCAGCCGAGAGCCAGCAGAGGACAAAGCTGGGACAGGTCAGAACACTGACATGACAAAGTGTAAAGGTGGAGGACTTCCACAACCTAACTCATGGGACATGAGTTCTTTTCTGTTGGGGAGTATGGTGCAGGAGCACCTACCTGACAGCTGGCCTCCATGAGGCAGTTAGTTTGTTTTGAGTCTTGTTAATGTTTCCAAGAAGGTCTTGTAAGACCAATGCATGTAATAAGGTCATGTTGACCATACTTTACTATTTTTAGGTAGGTTGTTAGGACAGCTGTTATGCTGTATGTTCGGTTGGATCCTCCCAGCCGCTTGGAAGCTCCCAGCCGCTTGGAGTTGGGTCGGTAGTACTCGCAAGAGATCCTATTTATGTATTAGGATCGGTTGGTTTTAGATATAGATGTTGAGAAGCTAGATTGCAGGGAGTGAGACAGAGTGAGACAGAATACTGTATTTGCATCTTTTGAAATCAAATAAAGAGATCCTGTTTGTGTCCATTCTCTATTTTGGATTCCATTGTGTGATCGATTTGCTATTCTGGTGGTTACATGGATTTACTGATCCATTCCACCGGTTGATTCGTCGAATCGGTGGAATGGCTATGTACAGTAGTTTAGGGTTTAGTTTGCATTTTCTGTTTGTCCATGTGCATGTTTGCAGGATCGCAGTCGAGAGGTGTTGAGAACCCTAGCATGGGTATGTGCTAGGTCGTGCTAATAGTTCGAGTCTGGAAGATCACCCTGAAAGCAGATCGGGTCACCCCAGGAGCTTCGGCGGATTGAAAACTCGCTAAGGTTGGAAAATCCATCGCAACGGCATCATCAGGATATTTCTGTGTATATCCTGCAGTTACTTCGGGCATCATCCGAGTAGATGGAGATGAGCATGATGCAATCGTTTGCATAAGGTGAATGCGTTTCAGGGTGATCATCATCAGGTGTTGCCGAGGAGGAGCGTATCGGCATAAGGTAGAAGATCGGGTTGATAAAACCATCGCGGGCCGATAAGGTTAAGTTTGGCCGACAGCAGGATATTGAAGGAACTGCATATGACGTCATCGTCATCAGGATAATCGTCATCAGGATATCGGGGTGACGTAAGCATCGAAGGAAAGGTGCATGAAGTTGTCGTCATCAGGATATATGGAGGGAATCAGATATTTTATATCTTGCTGATGAACATGATGTTGAACATCATGATGCTGCAGATAGAGGTTGGCGGTAAGATGAACAGTGAACATCAGGAGGATGTTTGCGCTTGCCGAATATGATGATGCTGCTGACAGGTGAAAGGTCGAAGGTTTGTCTGCAGGAGGATATCGGTCGGCAGATGATGATGATGATGATGGGTTGTAGACATACATGCTGTATGTCAAAGTTTTAGTGTGGATGCCTCTGCATCAAGTGGAGTATGGAGGAGTTAGCAGACACATGTCAAATATGTAGCTTCTTGTTTTTCTTTGGAGTGGGGGGAGATTGACTAAGTCTTGAGGGCGGTTAGTAGTTGGGTGACTGGTGGAGGGTATCTAGGAGTGATTTTATTGCTCCTAGAGTCCTTTTAGAGTTTTTTTCATAAGTCATTATGATTGACAAGGTCATGATAGACTTTTTCCTTCATTGTGGGCTCTTGTGGAGAGGCTATAGGCCCTATATTCTAGGCTTTTAGTGGGCATCTGAACCAGGTTTGTTTCTAGCTCCTTGTATGGTGGAACCACTTAGATAGTGCTGGATATAGTCACCTTTGTGACTTTTCTGTAAGGAGTTATGATTATGCTACTTGGAGAGACTTGTGATTTTGTGATCCTGGCTGAAAATTTTGGCAAATTTGTAACTCATTTTATGAATTTACTTGATATGAAATATAGTGGGAACCTTGTAGGTCATTGATTACAGATTGTGCCTATTTGTCTTATGCATTTTTGTGCTCATTATCTGATTTGATAGAGTTATATGTGAAGTAAGTTTATTTCCTCTTAACTTTTGTCTTGGAAAAGAGCCCTTTTTGCAAAAAATACTTATGTAGGTTGCAAGTTGTGTCTAGGTATGCATTACCATTAGGTGTGAAATTACTTTTCCTCTTAAGAATTCTACATTTCCAAACCTGCTTGTGAAATATTTATGCAGAGGTATAATTGATAAGTTGTGCAAGAGATTTTTTAGTCATTTTAACAAGTGTTTGGGCTGATATTTTCATGTTCCTCATTAAGATAGGTGTATCACGCTTTAGAGTTAAATTTCAATTTTAGAGCATATCTTTCTTTCCCTTTTCCTTGTCAAAGCCATAGAATAGTAAGTTTTAGGTGATATAAAGTTAGGAAGCTAGCCTTCTCCAAAGATTCACTCTAGTTTCTAGGTGACCCACAACCATAGGAGTGTTTCCATGTTCCTCTAAAGTACTAGTTTCTACAAATTGGTAGGGTGCAACTTTTAGAGAACAATTTTTGGCATGCCTAGTGGGACCAGAGCTGATTTTTAGTTCTTTTTGTACATCATTTCACTGCTATTTGGTGTGTACAGTAATTGATTTCTACCTTTTGAGGTGTTTTATATACATACCTGGTGACTTCGAAGCTTTGGTTTAGTGAAAACCAGTGTAGAACAGTTCATGCATTACTGATATTGGTGTGTATGTCAGCAAAACCTGCCTTGAGAGGCAATATTCACACACCTGGCGACTCTACAAGTTATTCTACTAGTTTCAAGAAGACCAAGTGCTGCTATGATTTCAAATTCTTGTAAAAATTAGTCTTAATAATTCTGATTTTATAGTAGTTCAATGAGTTTCCAGTTTTCTTGAGTGCTACATAATGTCTTCATTTTATGGAGATGTATTTCACCACCCTCCATTTCATAAAAAATTGGCTTATATCTCTTCTTACCATCCATACCAAACAGAAGAGCTTGTTGGTTTTGTCCCAAATGACCCTATAACAACAGTGTATCTGAATTCTTATCATGCTTACCACCCACCCACCCATGCACAAGCTCCATGGAAACTAGTGTATGCCCATGACCAGCCTCAAGAATCCCATTTTATGTCAAACCAGCAATACTACTTTCCCAATCAGCTTCACAATGAAGAGAGACTGGAGATTGCAAATATCAAGAACACATTGCTTGGCTGGACCAAGTAGCTGAATGACATAAAGAGGCAACAAGAATATTCTTTACAGTAGGAACCCATGAATGAACAAAATCAGTCAAACCAGTCCATTAGTCCTCAGTTTCAGTCATACCAAGAACTTGAACCAAGCCATCAAAATACTGAAAAAACATGGCAGCCTTCTTGGACTAGGTATCCTAGTTATAAAATGCCAAATCTTGCTAAGGCTATCCCTTCCATTCCTGTCCAAGATCAGGAAGATGAAGAATCAAATTTCTTACCACGAGGTGAGTATGAACATGAAACTCTATGGCAAGAGGAGCAGTTGGTTGCTGTTGTTTGTACCATGTCCCTAGCTAAATATGAGCTTAATGCATGTGAAGAGGATGTAGGATCAGGCTTGTCACTGAATCCCTTATATTTTCATTCATTTGAAGAATTTTTTAATGTTGTCTATAAAATGAATGAAAGAAGCATACAGAGGTTGCAAGGTAAAGGTCTTCAGTTGCAAAGACAAGATGCCCAAGTGTCATTGGAGAAGGCACAACATGAAGAGGAAGAATTGGTCTTTTTGTTTGATCAATTACTTGCTTTTGTTGAATAGTTTGAGGAAAGCATTCAAGTACCCAACTTACCAGCAATTTCAGACTAGCTAGAAGATGCTTAACAATATGAGAAGTTGCTGATTAAAACTAAGCAGTCTGACAATGGGGTCTCAGATCAAGTAAAAGAATGTGAAAGAAAGCCTTTCTTGGAACCTACACGGCTAGCTGAGAGCTGTTATGATGTAGAAAACATCCCTCCTCCATCAGAATCTCATGAAGAGTGTAAGGAGGATTCATTTTGGGATGACCTTGAAATTTTTGTCTCTAGACTAGATGACAAAGGATTAAACCTACTGGAAGAAGTTACAAATCATGCTAATTTCGGACAGCGAGTTCACAAGTTTGAACAAGAGCAAGAACAACCTATAGAGGAGATAAATGAACATGAGGAACTTAGTGGAAATGAGGTTGATATGTTTTGGTATGATAGGCTACGTTCATTTGTTGAACAAAATGAAGAAGATATGACTGTGACTGTGATAATACAAGACTTGGGGTAGCTACAAGATGTTGAACAGTGTGATGAGTTGCTGGTTTGTGAAAGTCAATATGAGAATGAATCTTTGACTCATGAGGTAGTTTCATTTTGGGATGATCTAAAGTCTGTTTTGACTTAGGAGGAAGCCTCTTTTTGCCTAGCTTTGGATATTGAGCTAGCACCATTTGAGGCAGAAGATAAAAATAAGAGGAGGAGAAACAACATGATCTAGAACAACAAGGAACCAACATGGAGAGTTATGAATTCACTCTTTCTAGAGGATGCCCAATTAGGCATCTAGTCAGAATGGAGGCCAACAAGAATATCGATATTTTGCTTGCACCCAAGCATGAAGATACAGCTAGGAAAGAGAAGATTCAAGTCACTTTTCTACCTCAGGACAGGAATTTTTACATTCCATGTGAAAAGGTTAGTGAACTTGTGTATGTTCTTCAAGAGGTTTTACAGCTCTTTATTGAATTTTTGTTCATATTTCCTCTCTTTCTAGTTGTCCTCAAGCACGGGAAACATTGTAAACTATGTAGAATTGGCAGCTACTTCACCCAACCAGTGAATGGTTTCGTTTCAGGTGATGTCTTTCTTGGTTAATGTAAGGTAGGGTTAGTAACTGAGTAGGTTTTATTCCCTAAGTGATGTCCAGCACAGTTTGTTAGTTTCCTTGCTACAGTTTTTGCTTTTTAGTTAGGTTTCCAAGTGTCTTTCACTGCTGTTCTAATGAGTTACGGAAGTCAAAATTGTTTGTCTAAAGTGTTTTTGAAGTCTTTGAGTGATCCTGTGCCCAATGGATAAGGTCTAGGCAGCTGGTCTGATGTTTAGTAGGCATATCGCAGATGTCACCAGAAATGTTACCTAAATTTCACTACAGCTCATTCAGGTAGAGCTTTGATTCAAAACATAAAAGGTACATTTCATCTAATCTTTCCTACATTACATTCAAGTGCATAAATGAAATAATTCAAAAGATTATGTTTATAAAATTACTGTATTTATCCAAGTGTATGTAATATAAGAAAGATTTACACAAATCTTTTCTGAACAAAGAAATAATCTTTATTGAATGTAAAATGTACATTATCTCACACAAGCCGTGAGATTAACTTTTGTTATTCAATGGAATTGAAGAAAAATATGCACATGAATAAGTAAATAGAAATACATGTGCATGTAAGGTTAGAGGCCAGTCATTGCCTGAGAATGATTGGTTCTGATGTGTCGTCTTGCTATTGTCTCGAGTTGATTTTGTCTTTCCAACTCCATGTTGCTCCTAGTTCCTACATCTGGCAAAAATAGTGATGTTAGAGCAATGCTCTAAGCAATGAATGGTCACAAACCTGACATGAACAAGTACTTATGCATGTAATAACTTATCCTCAAATGCATTAAATAAGCAATGCATACCTTGGATGTCCTGGAGAACAATCAAGTCATCAAACACATTCAAAATATGTATTTATTTTCTAACAAGTTTGCTTCATGTGTAGATACAGGTGTAATTATGTTTCTATGTGATTCATCAGATTACATTATGAGTGGAGAAAATGTGGCTCCCACAAGGGTTGAGCCCAGCTCATAGTCATTACAGAGTATTTCATGTGTATTCATTAGATGCAAGGATGACAGAGTGCATAATGAGAGTCAATGTCATGCAGAGTACAGACTGTGTGAAAAGAGGAGCAACACTATAGAGAACTAGTAGATAAGATAGTCATTTGAAAAGGACATCACTGTTCTTGTCAAAAGGTAGTCATATCTATCAATAAACAAGTCATATTCAATTTTCAATAGCAGATTAGTCTATCAAAGACAACCTTCAGTGATGTAAGGAAGACAATCATCTTCATTCATAAAGTAGTCATAGACTATTGTTGACAGTTATCTAGTATGTCTGTGTTCACAGTCATAAGGAAGAAATGTTGATCATCAAAGAGGCATCCATAACAGTTATCAAAGGCAGTAAGAGAAGGTATAATGCATGATAACCATCATCAAGGGTAGAGCAATCATTGTCTTTGGAAGAGTCACAAAGTATGAAATGGAATAGTCTCACTTGATAATAACTGTCACAACATTCAAGTTAAGAGCAGCAGAATAGTCATCAGACTGACAAAATGAGAAGAGGACTGTCACACAGTTTTGCATGCAAGGATGTATGACCATTGCAATAATAAAAGGACACGGTCATTTTCAAGATAAGAAGGTATTGTCATAACAGAAGGAACAAGAAAATCTCAAGTCAATGCAAAGTCATCATGTTTATATCCTCAAAGTTTCCAAGATACAGTGATAAAACATTACCCTTAGGAGCTATAGGTGTGGATAGAGGAGATAGTAAGAAGACAGTAGCTTTGTGTATGCAATGTTTTTACAAGAACTGTCAAACTATAAATAATAGAGCAGCCAAGAGCTAATACTTATCATCAGTCAGCCATTACCAAGACAAGTATGATCATATGCAAAATGAAAGTATGCAAGTTGGTTGAGGATATATAGTGACTATCAGAGTGCCCAGGTAGGAGTATATTTTAGAACCTCTCCATTTTTATCCATTTTTTAATAGCTACAGTCATGTATATGCCAGAAATAATATTAAGATATGCTATGACAACTACAGGAGAATACATGTTCAAGATGTACAAAATGTAGAGATTTAGATTTAAATATCAAGCTACAAGAAGTCTTTCATGAATGATACAACAAAAGACAGTGAACAATATAGAGATTTAGCTATAGAAAAGAGAGTTTGGAGCAACTAATGTAGAAGATTTGAAGAGCCATCAAAATATTCACAGAAAGTAAACTTTTCATTGTTTCTATTCATAGGAACCTTTCAAAAAGCTACAGATGATGAGAGTGATAGAAAAGAGAAGCTTAGGGTTTCTCTCTCACAAAAGCCTTAACAATCATTAGCACTTCATGGCTATTCATAATATACATGTAGGGTTTTTGTTCTATAGAAACCCTAGCAGAATTAAACCCTCATATTTTTTAGTCAAAAGCCAGATAGCTAGAGACAGTGAGAAGCTACAGGAAATATGTTCATCTCATGAGATAGGGTTTGTTCCATTGAAACCCTAATAGAATTAAACTATAGATTCTCATTCAAAGAGCTATATATAGAAATATTTTTTGCAAGAATACAGAGAATCCATGTAATGATGAGATACAGAAAGGTGCCAAAGTACAGTAAAAAGAAAAAGAAGCCTCAACTGTTGCTATTTTTCCATGGTTGTTCATCATTTAAAAAATGCCTTATTTGCAGAAAAAGCCAGTAAGATCTATTATTTCCATGGCCGTTCAGAATAATGTGTGGGTTTTTGTTTTCCATCAAACCCTAAGTAAATCAGAAAAAGAAAAGTCATTGTGTTTCTTCATTTTCAGAGAAGAATAGTAGGATTTTTCAAATCATTTGCAGAAAGCTTTGACAACTATTTGTTTTCTCCATGGCCAAGGGTAGAAACCCTAAAGAAAATAACCTTTTGTTTTCATTATCTTCGACAATATATAGTATATACAGAAAATTCACATGCAGAAGAATTCTTTTGAAACAAAAATGAAGGATTTCATTACTTTCTGAAGATCTTCCTAAAAAATACAGTTATCCCTAAAGTTTCACTTTTTTTCATCTCAGCCATGGAAAATACAGAGAGATACAGGATATACAGTGATAAAAAGTAGCATGAATAATGGAATTTCAAAGTATAACTTTAAAGAAACAACTTCATCAGGCTTACCTACAACTTCATAAGTCCTTGTAGCAGAAATATAGTCAAAATGCCCTTGAAACCATCTACAGAAACCTTAGTCATCAAATCCTCATGGCGGCGCAAAATGGGCAGAGCAAGATTGCAAAAAAGCAAAGTGCAAAATGAAGGATAAAAAGTCATTTTTGTGTCTTAGGGTTTCATAACCCTAAAGACATGATAGGCTTTATTTCTTGTCTTTTATTTCTTTTGCATAAACTCTAAAAAAGGCCTGTGGTAAATACTTGAATAACTTGTGTTACCTAGGAGTATGCCACAAGGTGGCCATCATATTTGATGAGATTTTTGTTAAGTCTTTAATTCCTTCATACTAGGGTGTGCACTTCGGTGCCATTTGTCATGTTTATTTTTATTTTCTCTTTGCATACATTTTGAAATGTAAAACAATAACCTCAAGATGGTGATCTTATAAATCATTTGAGAGTTCTTGTTTCTTTTTAATGCAAAGGAGAATAATAGAGAGTGACTGTGAGACTTTATTGACTTTGAGATAATATAGTGGAGTATGGACGAGTTGGCATACACATGTCAAATATGTAGCTTCTTGTTTTGCTTTGGAGTGGGAGGAGATTGACTATGTCTTGAGGGCAGTTAGTAGTTGGGTGACTATTGGAGGGTATCTAGGACTGATTTTATTGCTTCTAGAGTCCTTTTAGAGTTTTTTTCATAAGTCATTATGATTGACTAGGTCATGATATACTTTTTCCTTCATTGTGGGCTCTTGTGGAGAGGATATAGGCCCTATATTCTAGGCTTTTTGTGGGCATCTGACCCAAGTTTGTTTCTAGCTCCTTGTATGGTGGAACCACTTGGATAGTGGTGGATATAGTCACTTTTGTGACTTTTTTGTAAGGAGTTTTGATTATGCTACTTGGAGAGACTTGTGATTTTGTGATCCTGGCTCAAAAGTTTGGCAACTTTGTTACTCATTTTATCAGTTTACTTGATATGAAATACAGTGGAAACCTTGGAGTTCATTGATTGCAGATTGTGCCTATTTGTCTTATGCATTTTTGTGCTCATTATCTGATTTGATAGATTTATCTGTGAAGTAAGTTTATTTCCTCTTAACTTTTGTCTTGGAAAAGAGCCCTTTTTGTAGAAAATACTTATGCAGGTTGCAAGTTGTGTCTAGGTATGCATTACCATTAGGTGTGAAATTACTTTTCTTTTAAGAATTCTGCATTTCCAAACCTGCTTGTGAAATATTTATGCAGAGGTATAATTGATAATTTGTGCAAGAGATTTTTTAGTCATTTTAACAAGTGTTTGGGCTGATATTTTTATGTTCCTCATTAAGATAGGTGTATCACCCTTTAGAGTTAAATTTTAGTTTTAGAGCATATCTTTCTTACCCTTTTCCTTGTCAAATCCATAGAATAGTAAGTTTTAGGTGATATAAAGTTAGGAAGCCAGCCTTCTCCAGAGATTCACTCTAGTTTATAGGTGACCCACAGCGATAGGAGTGTTTCCATGTTCCTCTAAAGTACCAGTTTTTGCAAATTGGTAGGGTGCAACTTTTAGAGATAACATATATATAGTACATGAATTCCATCACCTTACTCTTCACTTCACAACTTCCCTGATCCATTTCTGATCATTACTCCTCTGTCTTCTTCTCTGATCACCTCAACATATACTCATCACTTTGCTTCTATGAACATCACTGATCATCACTGAACAACACACCATACCACTATTGGCATCATCTCTATTAACATTACTTCTAACCTTCCATAACATTGTTGACATCTATGACAACACATATGCAACACTATATATATACATATATATAATTTAAATAATTTAAATATATGCGTATATATATATATACATGCATGATATAATATTTCAGATAGACTTAATATAATTATATATATGTCTATATTTATATATGTATATATAAACATATACATATGCATGATAAATATATTGAAACCGTAGTGGTAAGTGGAGTTTTGATTTCAAAATAGTGAATTAAGGCATTTTTTGGGGCGGCACGCACCCTCCTCATCATGTATGAAGTGTAAGTTACTGATTACTGAAAGAAAGGAAAAATCTTGAACTAAAAAAACTGAGAATGCCAATTTTAGGGCAAGAAAAGCATTCATTAAGGGGGAAGCTGAGAAGAGAGAGGATACGGAGAACAGGGAAGGAAAAAGGAAACTAATGACATGATGAAGAAGATCAATTTGTGGAAGAGATTGTGGTTGCTGAGTATTTTTCTTAAATCTGTTTATTAAGTTTGCAAGGATTGTGCCTGTTAAAACATATGATCTGTTGAATGGTAATATACGTGGTTTAAATGTATTAAATATATATGTTTTCAGGTTATGTCGTTACCGACCTATGTAATATGTTTTTGACCTGTTTAATATTTATGTCGGCCTATTCTTTTTGGTCGACCTATGTTATGTTATTTCGGCCTATATTCTATTTCTATCGACCTGTTTGTTGTTCATAGTAGCCAGAGTATTATTTTTTTGGCTGGATTATCATACCTATCATCCTGTGATTTATTCCTATCAGCCTCTGTATTATAAATGGCCTATACTTTATTCATATTGGCCTCTATGTTAATTGTCTCAGCCTGTATTTATTCATAATGACCTCTATGTTATTTATAATGACTTGATTTCTATCATCTTGGGCCTGCGCTTATTCATAAGGGGCATGTTTTCATCCTATATAGGCTTGTTATTATCATTCTTCACAGCCTGATTTATATTCACATTGGCCATTCTCTTTGTCTCAGCCTGTACTTTTTTTTATCTGTGTTTACCTTTTATCGGCCTATGTTTTTTTATTTCATAGTCAGCCTTTATATCCTTTTATCAGCCTATTTACTTTATTCTTATTGACCAATAATGCTTTTCTATTTAGCCTGAATGCTAATGTATTAGCGGCCTGAGTTCCATTCCTCTCTCTCTCTCTCTCTCTCTCTCTCTCTCTATATATATATATATATATATATATATATATATATATATATATATAGACGTGTAAGGAGGCTTATACTGTGTTCTTCCTCATATAGAAAACCAAAAATCTGAGAAGCAAGAGATCATTGTGAAAATGATTTAACCATGGTATCATTCCAACAAGACAAGTGAAAACCTTGAGAATGAACCCCTCTCTTAATTGGTTGCATGTATAGCTAGAAATTGAATGTTGATATCTCTATTTTTTGTTATTTTAAACACAACATATAAACTAGAAACTAAGTGGAAATCTTTTTTTTTTCTCAATACTTTATCTCCAATGTTATCATGACTATATTATAAAACTAATCTTGCCTGTGAATATGAAATCATTGTTTTAGCTTTTATTTTGAGATAAATACACATGTATTGTGGGCTATATATATATATATATATATATATATATATATATATATATATATATATATATAGACATCTGTGTAAGTTCCATCATGATCAATACTGACATCTTTTATTATATAACTAAATTCTATTTATCCCTGTTGCAAAACAGTAAGAAATGGTTAGGAAAACATGAGTAAAGATAGTATCTGTAATTGAAATAGATAATGCATGGAACTCATTGTAAGAAGTATAATATGTATACATAATTAAAGATATCGTACTTTCTAGAAAAGCATATTCATGTTAATTTTTTCAAAGAAAGTAATAGTAACTGTTTACTGGGAAAATGCATGTGTTACCATGAATTATTTTTGCAAGGAAATTAGTTTATTTTTCCATGAGTGTGTTGGGTTTACCTTCTGGGATAGAGTACCAAATGTGGGCTAACATAGAATTTGATCCTCTTTTCAGGATCTTCTGGTATATGCATAAGTGTTTTGGCCAAAGTTGTGTTTTCATTGAAATAGATGAATAATTGCCTAGTTTTTATTGATATGTTTCTCTGCCACATCCTAATTGTAGAACAATGTACATTCTAGTTAGAAATGCATGTATACATCAGATTGTATCATATTTTCCCTCTTGCCTATTGTTTCCAGGTTGCTAGGTACTTCGTGCAGGGTCAGGTATCTTTCGTGTTAGGAAGGATTCTGAGGAAGCGTAAAGCTTCGTGGTTGGGCAGAAAAGCACCTGGGCCATGTTCTCATCTTTGTCTTGTGGATGACTGTGTGGATTAGTGGCAGCCGATGATAGTGACTTTATTCATTTATCATTACTTGTATAATTCTGGTATTTGTACTTCATTATTGTACTAAGTTGACTATATGGCATGAGAGCTAGAGTTGTACCATTATGTATCATATTTTCTTGTGCTAACTCTTGGATTATGCACTTGTTCGTGAGAGATGTAATATGACATTATTTTCTTATATTAAAGATGTATCTTTTCCATTTTATACTAGTGTGAATGAGATGGTTATCTATTTGCGTGTTATAGTTTTTTGGATGCATACTTCACAAAGGTAAAAGGTTCTAGAATCTAGAGAAAGAAGTTGTAATGTGTTGCAGCCTGTTGATGATTCATCCTCCCAGTTTATGTAATGTAATTTGTTTTCAATTCAATAAAAGAACATTCCTATTTTCTGTGAGCAATCTGTGTTCTGTGTTCTGGGATTTACCCCCTCATCAATATGCTTCAGATATACTATTATAGAATTAGAGTATAGACATTTATAGGAATGTCAACTGGGATAAATAAATCTATAGCTATATAGTCAATCAATAGAGACTAACTAATTCTATCTGTGTCAAATTTGGTCAATTGTGAATAAAGTTTTCTCAGTTACAATGATAGTAAAGTATGAGATAGTTCACATCTTGTGTGGCAATAGTGTTAAGTATTTTACTTTAGTTGAAAAGGCTTAATGCTTTTAAATATGGTAATTAATCTTATGTTTATGAAGAACTATATGGATTAATTGTTAATCTATTGTGACAAAATTATTTTTATCCCTGAGTCAAAACAGGGTATATTATTGAGAATTTCATAGTTTTATCTTTTCATGTTATACTTGGGGTATTCGTAAATGAATATATGTATCATACATATATGCATTTGTAAATATATATTTATCCATTTTTAGATTATAGGAATTCTTTCTATTGATTATATGTCTGAGTCAGCTCAGATAGAGAAGGAAAGGAATTAAGAGTTCCATTTATTATATTATTATTTTTAATGAAAAGGATATAGTTCATAAGAACATATTATATTTAATTCTAATTCATGATGATAAAATATGATTAAGGAATCTATGAGTTACCTCTTCTTGGAGTATAGGTCAACAGGGAGTAAGTAACTCAAGATTATCACTATTTTCTATGTGAGATAGTTTCTTTTGTATATAAATGATTAAATTTTAAGACAAGACTGTCTTTTGAATATGAAGCTAGGAATGTAGGTTTGCACAGCAATATAGTGACAGTGTTAAACTAACTACTTGATCTCTATTCTAAACTTGACTAGTTGGAAATGGAGTTGGAGTTAAACTTTGTTGTTCACCTAGCCAAGCCTAGAATAGGTTCAGTATTTTGATTAAGTTTATATGCTTGAGTATAGAGTATATACTTGAGATTACTCATCTATGATATGACAGTATGTGTTAACCAATTTGAGATAGAGGTGTGTGAACATACGATACACATATATGTTTAGGAATGTGTTTGATTTCTAGAATCTTTAGCCAAAGTAATGCAAAATAACTACTTGCATTGTCAGTTCACAGTGTCTCATTAGTATTACATAATAGCCAATTCCATGTTATACTTAGCTAGAAGGATCTAGAGTTGTATAATGGATTGTATGTAATAGACACAACACTAGTTCTCAAAAGGCATGTTGGTTCTTGTTGATTTTCTAATCCACTTCCCTCATGAAGGGTAGGGCTACTTCTAGGTGGAACGTGTGAGGAGTACCACCGGTTTGTAGTTGGAGGTAAAGCACTCGGGTGATGCTCCCCCTCTTGCAACTGAATTATGCCGAAGACTTGGTTATATACATAAAGAGACTTGATTTTACAGTTACATTTATTGTACTTCATTGAGATTATTATAATAATGTTTATTTGAGTAATTGTAATTTTAGCATCAAGATGATGATGTAAATTTGTACTAAGTACTTTATGCATGTTAGATTGTTCATTCATTGGTTATGAATTATGGAATTGTAATAACTCTTTCTCAATCTTATTATTGTGAAATGATTTTAATGGTACATTATTGTTATTTAAAAAAAATTATGTTGTGGTTATGTTTTGAACCTAGTTAAGTTTTGTTTTAAGATAGTGAACAGGCATTTGTTACATTATATCTTGGATGCACTCACTAATTTCATTTACTACATATCTTACTTTGGCATGCATGATTTATGTAGTCCACATGTACACCAAAGTGGATTCTATTTTAATGGTTTATTTAGAACCCACCAATGTTCAATTCCTTAAATGTATAAAAATAAAGGATAAGTTCAAATATGATCTCAAATTTAAGTGGAAGAAATTCAACCATATTTGTTTTACATATACTTTTGGTGCTATCAAAATATAGTGTTGTAATGCTTAATTTGTCCTTTTTTGCATATAATATGACCCCTACCTTGAACCTATAATCTAATTATCCATTCCTAGCTACAAATGGTTTATATCAACCCTTCCTATTGTGTTTCCTTTACCATAGACTAGACTATAGTTGTGCATCTATCACTTGGATAGATCCACATTTCAATCCTTTCCCCTAGTTTTAAATTCAATTTTTCTTGCTTCTAAGGTCAAAAGTTTTAGAAATCTAACTATTACCTATTATCTTGCAAGCCAAAACACATCTAGTTGAAAATCTACCATCTTTTATTTAAGGATAATCCTAGGTCATTAGTTCTCATGGAAGATCATTATTACAATCTCATATTGAAAGGTCATATCTAAGAATCATAGAGTTTGCATTACTAGATACTACATTACATTAAAATATTAGGCACTTGAATGAGTGATTGGTGTGTATTAATTCATCATACATTAGCAAAGGGGAGTGATCTATTATCAAGGAAGTTGTAAAACTTCCCTCTAAACATAGTTATTCTTGATGATGCTTTTCAACACCACTTGTCTTTAGATATAGACATAACTATTAATAAATAGATATTAAAGCTCAATTCTATAAAGGATAGATCTATGTGGAGCTAGAATAACTAAGGACATAATTATGGGTATAGCCTTATCCTAGTGTAGTACAACGCCACAATACAGGTCTGGTATAGTTTGATCATCATAAATCCAACCCTAGAGCTCTAAATTATTCTAATCATTAAGCACATTGTACATCAAAATATCCATCTAATTGACAAATATATTTAAGCCACTTCTAATCAGTTAATTTATTTACATTTATCAATCTCAACTCATAATTTAGGTTTGATTGGTTATTATTAGGATGTGATCATTTTCCCTATACTTGCCTTCAACAAAGTAATTGTAAAATGCATAATTAACCTACAAAACCATAATTAACCTACAAAACCAATTAATTGAAAATTCTACCAACATTTATATTCTAATTACTTCAAATATTTTTCATAATACTTGTGTATATTAATTATTGGAAAGCTTTACATATTAGAAAAAATTCTACTCAAGAGAATTTCATTAGTGTAATTATTATTCATGGAGATCATCTTGAGATGATTTGAAACATCAGTCAAATCTCACAAATATTTTAAAAAGTCTAACCAAAAATGCTTGTGGAAGCCTTCAATTACTTAATACAAATACATAATTAGATTATGATTCAGTGGGACCTATAAGAGATTACATCTCTAAAATTTCACTAATGAGGTAAAGTGATAGAAAGTAAAAATTCCAAAGTGGTGGACTACATTCATCATTCCTCCCTTACTAACAAATATTTAAAGGTTATTATATATTAAATGAAAAATCTTTACTCTACTAACATTTTATTATTTTATGTATATTGGTAATAATTATAAAGAAAAGGGACCCATTTTCCATAAATAAAGAACATAATCATTTATATAAAACTACTTATAAAAATCATCTTTAAGATTATTTAAAATACGCAAATACAAGAACATAAAAATAAAAACCTATAACTAAAGATACTTGTAGATTCCTGTAATTTATATATTAATTATACAATCTATTAATTTATCTATCTTATTAATAAATATGTTCAAGCCTCTCTTCTCAAAATGTCACCCAAAACAATTAAGGTTTTAATATAGATTTAATCAAGTTAGAATGAGTTAATTTTTGAATGGGGTGGGGAACCCACTTGTACACTTTTCTAATCCACATATTTTATTTTAAAATTGGCCATATTCACTTAAAATAAATATATGATTGATTGGTAATTAGGTTAATCTCATATCATTAAAATCTTATAAAAACAGTTATTTATAAAGAATTATTATGTTTTTCAAAAAAATGATTAATAGAGAAAAAAATTAGAGAATAATACTATAATGTTGAAAATTGTATACCCTTGCAATTTCATGCTACATTTTTCACTCACTTTGGTGTCCATTCCCTTAGCATGTATTAGGCTCATTTTTAGCCCTTATCCTAGCATTTTCCCACCCATAAGTGCCATGTTTGTGTTATATTTTGTCCTTTGTATTTGTTTTCATGTAATTTTATCTAGGTGTTTCATTTTGTTGTCATCCTAAGGTATCTAAAAGCCTCAAGAACAAAAGTCACCTAGATAGCAGCATGACACACAGACATCCACATGACATGCTAGTGTACCACGATCATTTTCCACTCAGTGACCATTTCTGAGCGTTTCTCACCATCTTCTTATACATGTGTATTTTTTTTAACACCTCTGTCACTTCCAAACAACTCATTTTGACCTATCTTTCTTCTTCTTCCCTCCAAGTTGGTATTTTGAATCTAATCTTTCTAATCTTGTGAAGCTTCTAGGCAACTCTATTGTTCTCTATTACATTCTCTCACGTTCTTAGATATTCTACAACACTCTTTGCAATCTTTCTTAGAATTATACAACATACAATGACATTGTGGTGTTTTTACAAGCTTCATGTCATCAATATTCAAGTATTTGCCATCTTTGTAGGGCTTGTGGAACTGTTATCTCCTGCTAAGCTCTTGCTTGGGCCTTGTTCTTGGTTGTGTAGAATTCATCTTTATTCCTTGGGGTGATTGAGTTCCATTTTCCCTCTCTTTTGTTATTCTATTTGTGCTAATCCACTTTTGTGTAGAATACACTTTGTGGGTTCCTCCATTTCCTTTCATTTTTTCCATATACACTAGCTTTCTTGGCTTGTGCAGATCATAACTTGAGAATTTGTAGTATTATTTGTTGCAAGTATGAGGTAAACCAGTGTTGTCATTGATGTCAACATACTCATATTGCTTTGACAAGAAGGATTCAATGAGCAGTGTGCTGAGGATATTGAGAAAATTAGCCTCAGTCAGGAACAGTAAAGAACAGTGATGAGAAGAAGGCAAATGTACTGTATAGGATGCGAACCAGAGGATACGGATTAAAGGGTTTGTAGATATGAGTCTTGAGATGCTTCAGTTAAGATTTCAGAGGTTTGCATGAAGATCTGAAGGAGTTGTGGCTGTCGGTGTAGAACCGGTTCCGGCAAGTATTCAGAGGTGACAGAGGATCACAAAAAGGTCCGGTGAGGTCCGGAACTGTATAATCCTAATCTGCGGATTGGAAGGAGTCTTTGGGATGTCCTTGTGATGTGCCATCTTGAGTTGTGTATGATTTGGAGGTCCAGAAGTACCTCTTGCATTATGACAGTGGCGACAGACAGTGTTCTTGAAGTTCCGGATAAGGAGGATAAGAGATTTCAGTAAGTAAAGGAAATGCGAACGTACCTGGTCATTCAGGCAGGCTTGTGAAGGTTCTTGGATCATGTTGAGGTTGTGTTGTTGGTCTGCATTGATAGTAGAGCTCAGAATTGAAGATATTCTTCCGGATGAAGTTCTTGCTCTGTTTAGCCGACCGGATGTGTTATTCATCTTGCAGATATTCTTATGGTTGATTGCCGACTTAGATGATTGTTCCTAGGTCGATATCTTGTATAAATAAAGGTTTGTGAGTTCATTTTGAAGTGTGATTTGTGTGAAGAAAAGTGGAGTAGTGAAGAGAAGTGCAGAAGGCAGAGTAGATGTTTCTGGGCTTAAATGGAACTAATCCGGACATGGTAAAGATGTCATTCTCCAGTTCAAGACTGTGATTCTTATCACTTTGTAGACAGTGTGTCTCCTTGTAGGCAGTGGGCCTCTTTGTGAGCAGTGTGCTCAAGCAGTGAGCCCTAATTGGCAAGTGCCATTTTGTAATTCCTTATTCTTCTAACAGAGAATAATCTTTGGGTTAATCACCCCGTGGTTTTCTCCCTTAACCGGGTTTCCACGTCAAAATATTGTGTCATGTGTTTCTCATTTCATGATAATGTTTGTTTGTTTGATTCAATACTGCTTTGATTGATAAGAAGGTTCAAAAGAAGAAATAATTAGGATAACTGATTCACCCCCCCCTCTCAGTTATCAACAATATTATTGTGATTGTTGTTCTTTTTCTAACGAGCACATAAGATTAAAAGAAAACACTAGTTTTTCTCTACTTTTATCATATTAGTTGTTCATGGAGGTCAGAAGACCCTCATAGGGGCTTGACCTGAAGGCAATCTTTGAAACAATCCCAATAGTTTTCTATTTCTTGTAGCTCATGGGTTTTTTGTGAAGGATAAGTCAAACCACATGAGGTTTTCATAGATCTCTCCTTCAGTTTGTTATTTCATTTTTTCTTTTAAATAAAAAGATTAAACTTCTTCATTTTACTTTTTTTTGGTCACTTGGAGATCACCTTGGTTTTTTTGTTACTTGTTTCCATATAGGTTTGGTGTGATTATCAAGGGAAAAGACTAAAGTTCTGATTTTTTGCATCATATAGAATACAACACGACACACAAACATCCATGCAATGTGTTGGTATCCCTATAAGTACTAAAATCATGTCAAGCCAATATGGTGGTCTTATGATGATGTGATGGTCACAACTCATGACCATTGAAGGTGTGGTTTTACTTCTCCTAGTAGTTTCTTATCTTGATGACCTCCTCCTTTGTCTTGTTGTCCTTTGTCCCTCTTGTTTTCCCTTTTGAGTGACTTTTCTTGCCTTCAGTGTTGCCTCACAAACCCCTCATTTTTTGTCTGTTTAGGATCACCCCTTTTGATATCAAGGTCGCCCTTAGTGTCTTTGGGTCACCCCTAGTATTTCTAGGTGACCTAAGCAACCCTGATTAGAAAAAGGAGTGAATTTGCTTCCGAAATGGGAGACCCTGTCATTTTTCAATGCGTGTGTTAACTCTTCGTGATAGCTTTTCTTCTCATTTTTAGCTTGTTTTAACTCATGATTTTTTGTGCCAACTCATCCTTTTCTCACTTTATTTCCTTTTTAAAATCATGATTGATTCATATTTCTTTTAATTTGTTTCTATTTTCTCTTTGAGTTCACATTAGTTTTCTTTTAGTTTTCTCAAGTTTTCTTCTTATCTTCTCGCCTATTCATGGAATTGTTTCCATTTCTTCTTGAGTTTCACTTTCTTTTGAATTTATCTCTTCTCCCATTCCCTCCCCTTTTTACCTATTAATTCCCATTCATTCTTTATTATTTGGTGTTCCTTCACTTGCTTTCAAATACTCTTATAAGCTTCTTATCTTTCTTCAAGCTTCTTGTAAGCTTCTTTACAGACCTCAATTCTTTTTCTTATAAGTTTTAGCTTAGATATATTTAGGATAGATATCTATTAGTGTTTAATATAAAAATTTTCTCTAATTAATCTATTCATAATCAAAACAATTCTTTATTGAACACTAGGACACTAGCCGACGAAGACATAGTTTTCCTCTATCCAATCAGGAAGGACAAAATGGTCCGGGCTATGTCCCTTTGTTGCAATCAAGTGGCAAGATAGATAACCAATTTAACTAAAAAAGGAAAAATATAGAGATATATAGAATATTTTAAGAAATGAAGTACATAAATGGAAAACTAAAACAACATAGAACCTGACCTTACAAGGTGAAGCCCACTGCCAAGGATGACAGCGTGTGATGTAGACATCTACATGGCACGTTGTATTCTATATGGCATAGTATGGTGCAGATCCTAGTTCTCAATCCTCGTGCCTATCTTTTTAATTGTCTTTTAGCTCATCAGACTTCTTGATGAGACATGCAAACACATACACAAAGGAAAATGGTTGGGCTATATAGGGGCTTGTCTTGGTCAAACCTCATTTTGGTGTTTCCACCTCAACAATAGGTGGATTGATAGATAGATAAAATAGTGTGTGTTCTGAATGTTAAGTGTGTCTAAGATTTTAGCGAATAGTGACAAAGCAATAAATGCAATAAACAATAATATAAAAACCTACTCAGTGATTTAGAACAAGTTTGCACAATGATCTCTACATGCAAGGAACAAAATGGTAATGTTGAATCAACCCATAAAGATGAGCATGATACCAAATAGATCACAGGGACCAAAGAGTGAAGGTGAGGATCAATTAGAACTTTATCACCTCACAGCAGGAGATGAAAGCCACTCAGTAGGTAGCAGTTCCAATCAAGATCCTTCAGAGTTCACCACATTTTGATAAAATAAATGTAGTGAGAGCTTGATAAAACTAATCAATGTTGTTGGTTCTCAAATCTTAATAGAGTTTTGTCATGAAAGTAAATCAATATCAATTTTGGCAGAGCTTCACTACAAAAAAGGATCGATCCTTTGCAATGGAAAACTAGTTTAAATAGATAATGCAAGGACAAAAAATCAAAGATAAGAGTCATTCAAGGGTGTAGATAAGGACTCAGAAAATCTTAACGAATCATGAAATTGAAAAGATAACTTCTAAAAATGATTGCTGGATTGACAGAGGCTATCGGTACATCAGGGTGTGGTGCAGACATCCGTACTTAGCGCTAGAGTCCTAGAAAATATAATTCTTAAAAGGTCTAATTCCCTAGGGACAAAGCCAAGATTTCAAAACTTTTGTAGTTTTTGGATATGATCAGTGTAAAGGGTCAAAGCAGCGTAAGGCATCTCTTGTGGGTTGAGGGTAAGGCCAAGGCTTGAAATGATCCTAAAAACACACTAGGTCATGGACTCCAAAGTAAATACCAAACATAGCATGAAATTATGGGTGGGCACAATTTACGATGTTACATTTAGCCCCCACTTTAGTGAGTGTATGACACTCTGTGCATATGCATGCTACAATACAAAAATGCAGTACTGAAAGTAAATAAGTAGGAAAAGGATACCCAAATGGATATTGTAGAGGATACAGTGTGTCACCAAGTGACATAATGGAGCCCCCAGCTTAGGAAATTGCAACACCGCAGTGTTAGGGATTGCATCCTACAAGACCACATGTCAGAAAGCAAAATCATCTTGCGAGGTAAAAAGGGTGCATTAGTTGAAAATTTTATAAGGGGAAATTAGAGGAGAAGATTGATCTAGAGTGAAAAATGAGGGTAGATATGTTCCCCCTATTTCTACTTGCTAACTTGGATGTAGAAATAGGGTACAAATCTACTGCTTCAGTTTTATGAAAAAGTGATAAAAAAGCATTCGATAGGGTCATTTTTGTAAAATAACACTAGAGTGAAAGGCATACGATAGAATAGAGGGTGGAACCGGGATTCTAACATGACAAATGGTGTAAAAATCAAAGTTTGCATGCCCAAGTTATGAAGATTTCCATGAGGAGTGCTTCAGGAAAATGGTGAGAATTTAAAAAATTTACTATAAATAGTAAGAGGATTTTTCACTTTTACTATTCATTTGTAAATTTGAATTTGGGAGAATTTGGAATATTCAAAGCACCTTGGAGCGCAAACATGTCTCGATGAAGAGCTTATGAAGCACCTAGTCTAGATGCACTGAGGGAGCACATGGAGCAGGGCATGAGCATGCAAGAGGTGAGTCAAAAATTGGGATTTGGTTAAATTTATTACCTCTTTTTGCATGCAGAAGGAATCATTGGGCTCACCAAGGTGCTATCATCTTGCTAGCACGCTAGCATCCTTCTAGAGAGCTAGCATTTACAAGATGCACTAGCGTCTTTAGGATGCACCAGCATCTAAAATGGGTGTTGGGGTCTATAAAAGGCACTAGCATCTTGGCACTTAGGTCCAAGCACTTAGGAAAATTTTAGAATGCTTTGAATTCTTGGTTTGATCTAATGGTATAGTCATGATGATGTTCCTAATGTGGTTGTAGAGGCCTCTGATGATGCGAGAGAACGCTGGCAAACACCTCTACACATTACTGCATAAACGTGTAAGCACACTTGCAGCTGCTAAGGTCAGGCATCTTCGTGATGTTGAGCTCTAGTGGGTGTATTATATGCCCACTATGAGATTTCATGATAGCATGTTGATGGCTCTCATGGAGTGGTGGGATGCTGATACCTCTACCTTTTGCCTATTGACGGGAGAGATGACAGTTACCCTGGAGGATGTGTACTGGATGCTTCAGCTGCTAGTGCAAGGTCGCACTGTTACGATCATCGAGCAGAGGCTAGTTGCTTACATCTAGGAGGGACAGACTTACTACCTAAGCCAAATCGTTCCTACGGATCTCTCAAGTCATATCCTTATTAGCTAGATGGAGCATGGAATAGTGGTCACACCACTGGTTCATCGCATTATGATCACTACCATCATATTAGACAAGATGGGTGAGGCACTCACCTTCATGGTGGCCTCATTCACACTATCAAGGCAATGGAGGATCAGAGGATGATATTCGCATGGGGACAGAGCATGGTTGCCAACCAATACCATGATTTAGGGCGCTATGTGCATTATGAAGCATAGAGCTTGATGACCTGCACACTTCTTTAGGTGTGGGCATTCAAGCATGTTACGTGTACGCAGCCTGCAGGGTTCCCAACAGATGTAATCTGGTTAACCCCATGAGCACATGCCTACACCTTGAAGAGGTCATGGTAGTTTGGTGATCTACTACTCTAGAGGGTCACCTTTGACATATTAGAGAGTAGAGATATCCTTTGGAGGCCCTACAAATCTTTGATATTTTAGATGGGGTAGCAATGATAGTTAGCATGGATATAGAGGGATTGACTAGTTTTCAGTCACCTCAATCATAGTATAGTGCTATTTTACTATGATCTGGTCACCAGGAAGTTTGGGTAGGTACAAAGTGTTCCTCGAGTAGTGCCTACATATGTGCACTCTCATTACAGTGCCATGAGGCCTAGTGATGAGGTAAGGCCGACCATAGCAGATGTTGCTCTAAGTGACTCTAACAATGAGGTTTAGGATGTAGCACATGTGTCTGCTAACAATGATGTGGGGGCTTCCCCAGCATATGTAGCATGGTGGGCTACATCCTGATTGGGTCCCATTTTCCTTCTAGATCACCCAGTAGGAGACTCGAGACCGTGGGCTGAGCAGGGTCTATAGGAGGCCACTTCTAGGGGTGAGGAACCATCAGAGGAGGGGGAGATGATGAGGAGGGAGAGAGAGAGAGAGAGGAGGAGGGGAGAGAGGAGGAGGCCGCACCAACAGTAGGGAGGCAGAGACATAGGGAGGAGGGTAGTGGTACTATAGAGGAGAGACCTAAGACTCGACCTTGAGTGTCACAATCACTTCTAACTACAAGTGGCATACCTATCCATACTTAGAGAGGGGACTCAAGTGGTGTAGGTGCTTTAGTGTGCCCACCTATTCTAATGACAATGGTGGTAGCCCCCATCGATCCTAACTAGCAGGATGGAGAACCTGGTGAGACTTTGATTTTATGCTTTGTGATTTGAGTAGAACACTAGATGTTCGTATTATTTTGATTTTATACATGATATATGATGAGGGATCTAACATGATATTTGTTTTATTTTTGTAGTTGGCACAAGGGAGTGGCTCGACTTCATAGGTCAAGTCTTGGCAGAGATGGTACCACCCGTGTAGCCTCAACAACCAATGCGGGCTAGTTATAGGCTACTATAGATTGCTGGACAACACGTGGAAATATTTGATTCCATTGCGCAGCTTTGGGTTGTGTACAAGGAGGGCCTGGTATAGCTGGTGCATGTCATAGATGAGAGGGATTAGGTTATGTTGAGAGCATCGAGCGCTCAGTAGATGTGCGATACTCGACAGGTATAGTTAGATCTTCTCACAATAGACTCTCAGGGAGACCAACCAACATCAGCGTCTACTACTGTGAATCCTTGTGTAGAGACAATAAATGCAAAGACTGTGAGGCTGCAAGTTGAGATGGCTCGGCTATAGCAATGTGAGGTGGATCTGAGGTTGGAGATAGAAGAGTTGATAGGCATTGTTAGGGGCCTGCAGACACGAAGCAGATCCAGGACCCATTCTTAGTTTGTGGCTTCACAGCAAGAGCCATTTGTCACTCAGCTAGGACCAAGACCTGAGGGATTTGGCAGTCACGGCCTTGGAGAGTGATTGACATTTTGTATATGTACCTCTTTTTGATGCACCACATTTTCTGATAGTGGTGATTTTGTATATCATGTATCGAGACACTTGATGTATATATGAGCTTTTTGTGATTTTGGTTGATATCTATGTGTTATGTGTTCATATTATGATGTGTTATGGATTATTTAATTAGATGCTTTTGTGATTTAATTTAAACAACTTGGTTAAATTGTTTAATTAAATGCTACAAAGATCTAATTAAATGATGTGATGAGACATGTATGGTTAATTAAATACAATTATGATTTAAGTACACAACCTAATAAGATTGTTTCGTAAATACATCAACGATCTAATTAGTACATGTGATGAATGGCTTGTGACAATCAAATTGTGATCTAGTTAAACAATCTTGGTTAAATTGTTTAACTAAATACAACAATGATTTAAGGACAATGGTTAATTAAATATAATTGTGATCTAATTAAACAATATTATAATATCATTTAATGAAATGCAATAATGATCTAATTAATCATGATAGATTTGTTTACTTGTGATGTTAGAAGGACAACATTATCCAATTAAATACTATACAAGATCTAATCAAATAATGGAAAGACTAATTAATTGTATCCACAACTAACTAGTACAACATGGTAAAAAAGAAAGCAATTTTCACTAGCTAGGAAAAATTACTTAACAATTCAAGACAACTAGATATATGTCAAGAATGAAGCAACAAAAATATAATAAAGGGAATCAAAGCATTAAAATACTAAACTATCCAATGTTGTGTACTTTTAACAAAAACAAAACTATCATACCATGTAGAAAGGAACATGATTTAATTGCAAGAAATCAAGCTAGGTATAGAATCTATGTAAGTGCATAGCATTGATAGGCTCTTTGAGAGGCTTACCATCTATTGTAGAGATTCAATATGCACCTAATCCATATGCTTCAGTTATGTTGTAGGTCCTAACCAGTTTGGACCAGGTCGCCTACTTCGAATGAGTGATGGATGATGCATTTGTTGTAGTTGCTTGTAAGGTTCTTTTGATAAGCTTGGAGATGTTCGTGAGTGTGAATGCACTATTCATTAAGCATCTCAAGCTATTGAATTCTTTGTTCTCTATAGATGTTTTCATCGATGAGACCATGAAGGGAAATTCACGGTGAAGGAATTTCTAACTCTAAAGGCATGATTGCATCAGCACCATACATAAGATTATACGGGGTAGCATTTGTATCTGTACAAATACTCATGCAATAGGCCCATAATGCATAGGAGAGTTGAGTATGCAAATCTTTACCATGTTTGTTAACACTTTTTTAGAGAATTTGCTCAATGGATTTATTAGAAGATTTTTCCTGGCCATTTGACTGTGGATAATATGGCATAGAGAAGCAATGTTGAATATGAAATTTATCTAAGGACTTCTTCACTTATTTGTTCTTAAGTGAGGAGCCATTATCAGAAACCAAAGCAGAAGGAAGCCCAAACCGAGAAATAATGTTATTGAGGAAAAAGCAACATATTACTTCAGTAGTTGTGGATCAAAGTGGAACAACTTCAACCCATTTCATAAAGTAATCTATAGCTATGATGATGAAAGTGTGACCTTGAGAAGAAGGATAAATTTGTCCAATGAGATCTAAACCCCATACAGAAAATGGCCAAGGAGATACCTGGGCATGAAGTTCTTGGGTAGGATCTTGGATCAAATTGTTGTGTTGTTGGCATTGAGGGCACTTTTTAACAAAGGCGAAGGAATCTTGTTCCATGCTTTTCCAATAGTAACCGATGCGAAGCAGCTTTTAAACCAAAGATCTTCCACCAAAATGCCCCCCAGGCACCTGAATGGGCCTCTTTAAGGGCAACGGGGATATCTACTTTATTTAAACAATAGAGAAGGAGGTTGTTGTAACCTCGACAATAGAGAATGTTATAAAGTATGATATACCTCGTAGCAAACTTACAAATACGAGCTCAAGAATTTTTGGATGAGACATTTGGGAAGGTACTATCATGCAAATAACTGAATATATGGGAGTACCATTCTTCCAAATCTATATTGTAACAGAAAGAAACATCAAAAGAGCTATTAGCTATAGCTAGTGAAGATAGAGTATGAATGATGAACTGATAATCGGTAGAAGAATCTTTGAGGGGTACAAGGGAGGCAGCACTCACCATTGTATTTGTATGTTGATTGTCCTTTCTTAGGATTGTATCAATAGTGAAAGAAGAGAAATGATTCAATAGTTATAGAGCCAAGTCATGATATTGAGATATCTTATCATTCTTTTCTTGATAATATCCAGTAGCTTGCTTTATGATCAACTACGAATCACCAAATATGTGAAGAACATGGATATTGAGCGACAATGCAGCACGCAAGCCTACAATGAGGGCTTCATACTTAGTGATATTGTTTGTACAGAGGAAGTTTAGACAAAATGAAAGGGGAATCAGATTACTAGAAGGAGGTATTAGTATGACACCAGCACTAGAGCTAGTTCGACACCTGGATCCATCAAAGAATAAATCCCAGGTTGATCGACATCTAGAGATAGGATACTATCATCAGGGAAAGATTCTTGATGAGGAATAGAGAAGGAAGAAGGGGCATCGACTAAGTGGTTGGCTAATGCTTGACCCTTTATTTCCTTTTAGGAGACAAATTTAAGGTTGAATTGCATTAGAAACATTACCCATTTAGTCAGACATCCTGAGAGATCTATTTTTGAGAATAAATGCTTTAGAGGGTTGAACTTAATGATGACACGCATTTCAACATGGAGAAGGTAGTGTCTTAGCTTATGCATCACAAATATGAGAGAAAGACAATGCTTCTCTATTGAAGAATATCATATCTCATAATCTAGAAAAGTTCAACTGATACAATACATAGCACATTCCTTGCCTTCATTATTGTGTTGAGCCAATAAAGTTGCTAGTGTGTGAGAAGAGGCAGAAGTGTAGAGAAGAAAGGGACATCCAGAAACTACCCATGTTAAAATAGGGGGATTAGCTAGATAGTCTTTAAGATCTTGAAAGGATTTTGGCAATCCTCATTCCAGATGAAGTGAACGTTCTTTTTAAGAATATGAGTGAAGGGGAGAGTCTGATCCACCAATTGCAAAATGAATCAGTGGATAACCTAAAGCTTTCCCTATAAACTATGAAGATGAGAAATGTTTCATGGAGGAGGCATATTCACATTAGCATCGATCTTCTTCATATCGACCTCAATACCATGATGTGACACAATAAACCCCAGCAATTTGCCATTGTCAACACTAAAGACATATTTACAAGGGTTCAGGCACATGTTGTAGAGATGAATATGCTTGAAGATGCGGCGAGGGGTTTTAATGTGATCTTGGCATGAAATTGATTTGGCCAAAATATCATCAACTTAGTCCTCCAGGATGTTGTGAATAAAATCATGAAAGATGAGGGTATAGCCTATTGGTAAGTTGCACCAGTGTTCTTTAAACCAAAAGGCATGACCACCCAATAAAAATTACCCCACGGTGATGTAAAAGTAGTTTTGTACTGATCCTAGGGATTTATGATGACCTGGTTGTAACTAGTTAAGCCATCCATGAAAGAAAGTAAGGCATGGCCAACAGTAGAATCTACCATCATGTCAATATTCAGAAGGGGAAATCATCCTTCAAAGATGCCTTATTGAGATCATGAAAGTCAATGCAAATTTGAATATGATTGTTGGGTTTTGTGACAACTATGATATTTGACATCCAAGGTGAATAGTCAATTGGGTGGATAAAACCAGCTTCTAAAAGCTTTTCTATCTCAGCTTTGACCATTAACACTACCTTAGGATTCATCTTTTGGATCTTTTGCTTAACTGGATGGGCATCAAGATATAGTATGATATTATGTGTCACAATCTATGAGTCAATACCAGGAATGTCCTCATATGACCAGGTGAAGATTTCAGGGAATCATGTAGAAGAGAGGAGTGATCTTGTTGTTCTTCAAGATCTAAACACTTTCCTATCTGAATGAATTTTTCTTTATTGACCTAATCCATCAAGACATCAATAGTGTCTCCCACTAGGAGAGTGTTGTAGTTTGGGATATCAGGTGGATGAGTGGATTCTTGAGGTATGTCGTGAGATTCTTGGATGTCATCTGATGAATCATAGGTTTCTCCAAAGTATGCATGAGCATTTAGACAATAGGGGAAACCTCGATCATGATGATATTTGGGCATGCCATCATAGAAACATAAGAACTTAGCCAAAGTCTCATCCGTTGAGAAAGAGTAAAGGGAGATAGTTTTAGAACTGGAACTAGCTTCAATCATCTCAGAATAAACGAAAGAGAGAAGAAGAAGTTGGAGAAGAAGTTATCATGTTAACATTTAAAGAGGGGCGACGAGAGGTGCGAGAGGGCTAGGAAGGATGGTATCTGAGGAATTTGGAGTAATTATTTGGATTAGCTTCCAAAGGGACCTTGATGCCTTGTTCCTTTCGGCCATATCCATTACCTCTGTACCCAATTCAAGACAAAATATGAAAACCATGACCATAACATGATTCCATTTCCATAAAAGGTGGTGGATCACCATTAGTGGCATAGTTGATGTTATATGTATAGTCACATGTATCTGTTGAAGTAGAAGGAATATAAGGTTCCATTTTCTTAGAAGAAATAGGCTATGGAGAATAAGTAGAAGTTACTTTCAGAATATCAAGTTTAGATGGTGGGACTTTATACTTTCCAACAAGTGAAGGAGTAAAGTCCAAGGAACCCCAGTCATCACCTAGATATGCATTTGGAGATGAATCACTTTCCTTATCTACAGTATTAATAACAATGAAGGATTGCAAATCAACTCTTGTTGAAGATGGAATTAAGATCTGCATTATTTTAGATATAGTAGGTTCATTCTCAGAATCCACATGTTAGCAAGATTCTAGATTTAGATCAGCCTTGACTGTATAAGCTTTGTTGTTATGAACAAATTTTATCGAACCATGCAAGGTAGTTGGAACTACACACATGGCGTGAATCCACAGTTTACTGAGAAGAAGGTTGTAGGAAAGAGTGTCGGGCATAACATGTACAATGGTAGGCACAACTATAGGGCACAATGTAATTGGTAATGTTATTGTGCCAAGAGTCTGTCTATCGACATTGTCAAAGCCACAGATTGAGAGTGTCAGGTGAAATATAAGATGCATCTATATCAAGTTTATGTAATAGGTCTATCCCACAAATGTTGAGAATACATTTTACTCCACATTTTTTTATGACCACAATGATTAAAAGAGGATCATTTTGTTGTTGAACCTTTATGGAAGGTAACTCATGTTGTTGATAGACAATGTCTGAAGCAGTTGTATGCATACAATCTAACTAGGCTGCTACATCATTTGACTGGATAGAAGGTGGAACTACTACCTTATGTAGAGCCTCCTAGAGCATCTCGTGGTATGCATGCAATGTTTGAACCAATTCCCAGAGAGATTTTTCCAGGAGTAGTGCGGAGCTGTTCTACTAAATCATACTCTCTTCCAATGTTCTGAGGAATGCAAGGAGTTGAAGGAAGAAGAGGTGCAAAAACTAGAAGTGAAGGAGGAACAAAACAAGATTGTTTACTTTGCTTGTTAATTCTAGTGTTGTATGTGTGACAAACTACATGATAATAAGGTGGCTGCGACACATTTAAAGTAATTGATCTTGCGACATTGGTGAGGTAATCAAGAGGTCGAGGTGGGTTTTAAGTACCTTGAAAAATGATTACTGTTTTAGACTATTGTTGTGTTTCAGAATGAAGATGAACCATGATTTTGGTTTCACAGGTTCTTGTTGGGAACTGGAAATATAAATCATCTTTATCAATTTCTTGAAGAAATACGTTTTAGGAACCGTAGCAGAAGATTCGACAGAGATGAAGTCATCAAGGGCTTCATCTAGCATGTCAAAATCGTCGTTGCTATACGGTTCATCATAAGCTCTAAAGGTTTGGAGAAATAAATTTGACATAATCAAACACTTACTTAATTCCAAATAATAAATGACAATACCTAATCAGAATGTACGAAGAGAAATATGTTGGGTTTACCAAAATGTTTTATAGAAAAAATTGCTCTAATTAATCTATTCATAATCAAAACAATTCTCTATTGAACACTAGGACACTAGCCAACGAAGACATATATTTTTCCTCTATCCAATCAGGAAGGACAAAATGGTCTAGGCTATGTCCCTTTGTTGCAATCGAGTGACATGATAGATAACTAATTTAACTAAAAATGGAAAAAATAGATATATATAATATTTTAAGAAATGAGGTACAAAAATGGAAAACTAAAACAACAAGGAACCTAGCACCAGAAGCTAGAGCCTACTGCCAAGGACGATAGTGCATGGTGTAGATGTCTACGCACTGCACTATATTCTATACAGCACAGTATAGTGCAGATCCCAATTCTTGATCCTCATGCCTACCTTTTTAGTTTTCTTTTGAGTCATCAGACTTCTTGATGAGACTTGCAAACAAAGATATAGAGGAAAAGGGTTGGGCTATATAGGGTCTTGCCTTAGTCAAACCTCATTTTAGAGTTTCCACCTTGACGATAGCCAAATCAATAGATAGATAAAATAGTGTGTGTTATGAATCTTAAGTGTGTCTAAGATTATAGAGAACAATGACAAAGCGGTAAATGCAATAAACAATAATATAACAAAACCTACTCAGTGATTTAGAGAAATTTTGTACAACAATCTCTACATGCAAGAGACAAAATGGTAATGTTAAATCAACCCACAAAGATTAGCATGATACCAAATAGATCGTGGGGACCAAAGAGCAAAGGCGAGGATCAATCAGAACTTTATCACCTCACATCAAGAGATATAAGCCACTTAGCAGGTAGTGGTTCCAATCAAGATCCTTCGAAGTTCACCACATTTAGATAAAATAAACACAGTGAGATCTTGATAAAACTAATCAATGTTGTTGGTTCTCAAATCTTAACTGAGTTTTGTCATGAAAGTAAATCAATATCAATTTCGGTAGAGCTTCGCTATGGAAAAGGATCAATCCTTTGCAATGGTAAACTAACTTTTTTAAATAGAGAGTTCAAGGATGAAAAATCAAGGATAAGAGTTGTTTGGGCATGGATAAGGAATCAAAAAATCTCGGTGAATCACGCAAGTTAAAAGATAACTTCTAAAAATGATCACATGACCGATAGAGGCTATCAGGACATCAGCACATGGCGCAGATGTTTGCACTTTGCTCTAGAGTCCTAGCAAATACAGTTCTTAAAAAGTCTAATTCCCTAGGGACAAAGCCAAGATTTAGGCACTTTTACAGTTTTTGGATATGATCAGTGTAAAGGGTCAAAGCAACATAAGGCATCTCTCGTGGGTTGAGGGTAAGGCCAAGGATGGAAATGATCCTACAAACACACTAGGGCATGGACACTAAAGTGAGTACCAAACATAGCGTGAAATTGTGGGTGAGCATAATTTACGACGTTACACTTAAAAGCTTTAGTCCATCCAAGCTTCTCATATAGGCCTTGAGCCTCTTTTTCTTTTTAGCCATACAAGCCCTAGAGCTTCTTTTTCTTCTATCCTTTTTGAATCTCCTCACATTCCTTACTTTTTTCCATCATCAAGAGAAGTTCCACAATATTACAAAGAAGGTTACACAGATAAGTTGGAACTTTGAGGACTATTTTCCTAGCACTAGCACCATTGAGTATAGGTTCTTTCATTATTTTTCTATAATAGAAGTAGTAATTAGAAAATCAAAATTGCTCTTGAGGGAATAAACTCTCTTTATTTCTTCTTGATTTCAATTGCTTTCCTAGTCTAGGAGAAAGATTTATTTTTTCATTCTTAGATTAAATTAGCTTAAGTCATTGCAAATTTACATCAAAAAATACAAAAACATAGTTAAATTGCATCTAGGAAAAGTCATTTAGTTGCATCCATATTTCTTCCCTAGTAATTAGATAATATTGAAATATTGTAAAAAGAATCAAAATTTTCATGTATACATATAATTTAAATTGCATTTAGAAACCTCATATTCAATAATGTATAACTATCTTACAAGTATTAAACCCTCATTTCATCACAAGGCACCCAACTCAAAACAATGTACCTAAGCCCTTGGTTTCATCCCAAGGCATACGAAACACATTGTAAACCACAAATTTTCAAATGCTCACATCCTCTCCACTAAGCATATGATGTGCCTTGGTGTGAAAGAGGATTGGGTTAAACAAGTTTTAGAGGAGATAAGAGCAAATCTGCTAGATGAATTAAACCCAATCAACATAGAACAAGAAAATACCATAGAAGAATAAATATAAGAATAAATAGACATCTTGGAAGAAATTAGACAAGACGTAGTAAGAACATAGATCAATTGAGTCTTTCAAATCCAAGATCAAAGCTTTGAAAGATTTCATCAAGAAGCTGCACAAAACTTAAGAATCTTAACATAAGATGACAATGAAGACCTCAACTTAATTCAAGAATTAGTTCAAGAATTATGTAAGTTAACCCAACAAAAAAACAAATCAATGATAACAATCATAGCGACAGTGATACAAACATTCAATAGACAGACGTGATCACCCTGACTAAGACCCACAAAGTCTCTCTCTCTCGAGGGAGACAAACATCCCCTCAGTGTTTTCGTCACTCAAATAGCTACTACCATGGGAGAAGGAGTGATTGGAGGGTCATCTCTGCAAGGGTTCCTAGCCACCCATGTAGTGCCTTAGCACCTAGCTCATTAGCCATATGCTTGGGTCATGTTTTGAACATCAAATATTTTGGCGAAATTGATGTGAATGATAAATCCTTTTTGATAAGTCTTTTACATCTCCCTTTCTTTTTTCTCACTTTTGTTTCCCAAGTGAGATTCACCATCACATATTTTAGTGAACCTAATGTGAACAACAAAAGCTTCTAGTAGAGTTTTTATTATGTCCTTTCTACTCAGATCCCATTTTTCCTTTTCTCTACTTTTTTCTTTTTCCATCCTACTTTTTCAATGTTTTTTTCTACTCTTTTATTGTCCACTGCATTTTATTCTAACATGTTGTACAAAACCCCCAAATATGATGGATTTGGATAGACCACAAGGGAGTGTCCCCTCTATTGAGTCAATCACTCTGTCCTTTGAAATATATGTTCCAACTAATCCTCTAGCACCTATAACAAACTATTCAATTATGAGGACTCTGATTATGAATGTCCTCACCAAGACCCATGAAGATTATTAACTTTCAACAATCCTACTTGGGATCAAGATACAACCATATGACCAAACTATCCCAACCAAAGTCAACCATAGTGGCTAAGTTTAGAAATTCACTTAGATGGACATCTCATTCAAACATATAGAGAAATAGCCATGCAAATTGACGATGAAGTTGGTCATATGGAAAAAACTTATGAGAGGCACATGAGGCATGAGAAGCCATCCATGTGGCCTACAAAGAAGAAATATATGTAACACGACAAGTGTTCATAGATAATGAAACAAATAGGGCCACTGAAGTCTAAACTCAAGATGAGCCACTACAAAATAGTGACAACTAGATAATAGAAAGAGCAATCCCTGTTGACATCATAGACACATTAGTCCAAATACTTAGAATGCTAGAAGTAGGAGGTGCTAAATAGTCACAACCTAAAATACTAAGAATACAAAGAAATTTAGGCATCTAATCATTGAATTCATAGTGGTGTTTGATATGAACAAGCTAGTCAAAACTAGAATAAGAGAATTCTTAAGCATGAAACAAGAAAATGATAAATGTGTAACTCTCTTCATAAAAAGATGGAGGAAAGTCCTCTACTCTTCAACTAGTGCACCAAATATGAATCACAAGGAGTTTTGTGACCTCTTTTTACATGCCCTTAATAGGGATACAAGGGAAGAGGTACAAAAGTTGCCTTACAAGTCATAAGGAGATCTTGGAAAGTGCTTTAAGAATACATCAATCTACAATAGATAGTGGATGTAAAACTTATGGAACAAATGAAAGACTAATAGTTCCAAATGATAATAGTGGGAACAACCAACCCACTATCAAGATCTTAAAAAATAACAAATGTGTGACAACCGACAGAGTGACTGATCAACCCCCTATGAGGAATAGTATAAACAAAGACGATTACAATGGAGGAGATTATTATCCCCAAAATGCCAATGCCATAGAATACCTTAGAAATAATAAAAGCTATCCTCAAAGATGTAATTAACAATAGGGAAATAGAAATAATAATAAATATGAACCTTACTGTTAACCATTTAATCCATATCATTTTTGTACATTTCATAAAGCAAGGGGACATAATACAAGAACTTGTAGGGAGTACAATGGGTTCGTTGTGAGATTCCCTGAGGAACAAAAAGACATGTTCATAGAGATGTTCCCAAATTCACAAGAAGTAACACCCAAAAAAGGAAACAACTCTAGACAAATACCCGTTGCTCCCCAAAATGCAAATATGAAAATATTCCAAAACCCCTTTCCCCACACCTAAACAATGAGACAAACACCTTGACTTCAACACAAAAAACACATAAAATATGGGAGAACTAGCAATGTCATCCCAATTAGGGCACAAGGGAGAAATGAAAATGTTGGGTGTGATATAAATTATCCACAAAGAAGTTAAGATAGAAACTGAGGTGGTCCAAGAAATAAATTACCATGGAAAGATCATATCAACAATGGATCCCACCCCACCACCTATCGGACCATTCAACCTAGTTGAGGATCTTAAAAAGACTTATGCTAAGATCTCTTTCATAGATCTTCTAAGAAACTCACCTTTGTACTGTATAGCTCTTTTAGAGGCCATTGGTTTGAAACACCTTGACAAGATTACGTCACCTCTGTTGGATTTAGGACAGACAACTGAGAGGGGGGGTGAATCAGTTGTCACCAAAATCTTGTTGCTTAACCTTTTTATATTTCAACAACATATCAATGATTCACTCATGAAAGCATAATGCAATAATTCAAGAGTAGAAACAAATTCAACACATATAACACCAAGATTTTAACATGGAAAATCCGGTTAAGGGAAAAACCATGGGGTGACTAACCCAAGATTGTATTCTCTGTTAAAAGAATAAGAAGTGTTAAGGGAAAATTGGATCAACCATGAATATGCAATATAATCAAATATCAAGATACCCAAAACTTCAATGAAATAGTGAACTAAGGAGATTCAATAAAATAAAGCAATGAACAACAAAGCAAACCTCCCTTAGATTGAAGCTTCCATTGATTGCCTATCTAAATCATTCTTGCATGTATGAAATAGGGCCCTTAGAGAGTGCACTTTCTTGCTATGCTTCAAGAATGTCGATTGAGAATGGCAGTGATAGTACCATAATGAAGAGGAGCTTCACAACGATGATAGTAGTGCATAGTGCGTAGTAGCAAATGTGATCACAAGTAATGAAGGAATTGGTGCCAAAGGCGTGCTATAATTCCTGTAGAGTAACGATACTTAAAGCTTGGATGATTGAAATGGAGGAATGAGGTTGCTCTTATAGACTTGAGAAAGAAGAGATCAACGGTATAGAAAGAATGAGAAGATCAATGATTGAGAATGGATGAGGAACGTGCACCAATAAGAAGAAGACAAGTGTCTGGCTTTCTTTTGCATGAGAGGAGTTGTCAAGAATAGAAGAATGAGTTAAAGCATTTAAAAGAATATAATAATCAGTTAAGTGATTTAAAACAAGAAGAATAGATTTGCATGAGAATAAGAAGATATTTTACTTTATTAAATATTAGGAATATTTAATTGCATGTGCAAGAAAGATTGAATTATATTTAGAGATAACTCAATTTAGAAGAAAAAACAAGTTAAATAAATATTTGATTTATTTAAATTTAGAGAAGATATTATTGGAAGAAACGATTAAATAATTGGAATTATTTAATTTAGAAGATTAGAAAGCAAATTAAATAAATAAATTTATTTAATTGTTGTGCATGATTTTGGAAGAATAAATAAAATATTTTATTATATTTTATTTTTCGAGATTGAGAGGATTTAAATAAATTTGATTGATTTATTTAAATTTGGAAGAATGATTTGATTTAACTAAATAATTAAGAATTATTTAATTGTTTGGAAGAATTAAATTAAATAAAGGATTTTATTTAATTTGTTGGAAGAATATGAATCAAATAAATAAATGTATTTATTTATTGATAGAGGAATTAGAAGGAATAAATATTAAGAATATTTATTTAGACCAAATCATGTCATTTTTAGGTGTATACAAGAAGAATAAAATAGCACTTACCAGTTAGGGCTGACTGCCCAAGCACACTGCTCACAAGAGGCCCACTACCTATAGGAGACACATTATCTATAGAAGAATATGAGTATTACATACTTGAACTGGAGATTAGCATCTTCACTATGCTTGAGTCAGTTCCATTTAAGCTCAACACCTCTGCTCTGCTTTTCACTCCTCTTCACTACCACCTTCTCATCATGACCACAAGGATGCTTTTGAATGACTTTGCAACTCTTATTTATACATGACATCAACTTTGGAATGATCATCAAAGTCAGCACAACATACACTTATTTTATTACAGAACAATTACAAAAAATACAACTTGACTTATTACAAAAAGACTTCATGCACATCACTACACTGTCGGCCACACATAGTTGGGACTTCAATCTTCTTCAAGGAACACGCCATGCTTCAGAAAACATCTTCAAGATCATTCGCAACATGCGCAAATCATCCAGTCGCCCAAGATTAGGAAGAACACCATCACCCGAAGGTAAATCTTCAATCACGAGCTCAATCTTCAATGCAAACCGCCAACACAAACTGGACACAATCTAGAGACCCCCACAATCTTGCATGAATCACCAAGAACATCCACACCACTTCTGCTTACTGTAATCATTCGCATCTTCATCCAGAAGCTCAAGAACATAGTCGACCATCACTGTCACATTAGAAGGATTGCTTGTGGACCTCCAAACCACGAACCAATTGAGTTGTCAATTCACATTAGCCTCCCAAACATGCCACCAGATCCGCAGAACATGATATTGTATTTCCAGATCTCACCGGACCTATTTGTGTCACTCTATCACCTCTGAACAGTTGCCAGAACTAGTTTTACTCTCATGGCCATAACTCCTCCACATTTTCATGCGGACCTCTCAAATCTTGACTGGATCATCTTCAAACACATATCTACAAACACTTTGATGCGCATTCTCTAATCTTCATCTAGCTTGGATCTTCACTTCATAGAGCTTCATTATCTTCACTGTTCTTCTTTGTTTCTGATAGGACTAATTTTCTTAATATCATTAGAACACAACTCATCCAATCCTTGACATCAATGCAATAAGAGTATGTTGACATCAATGACAACACTGGTTAGGCCCATACTTGCAACAACCTCCTAATTAGCAAATAAATCGAGTAGACCTAACTCTAGATCCTCCAAACATTTCAAATTGCAAGATCTTGGATTCTTCTTTGTTCTTAAGAAAATACCGCCAAAGGTTGAGCTAACAAAGAAGGGGGAATTCAACCTTGCACTTACAAGTATGGATCATTAATACATTCATTAAGAGAAATTTGGTCAATAATGGAGAAGTTATTAATATAGTTCCATTTTCCCTCCTTAAAAGAATGGGGTATAGACAAACAAGCATCACATTCTATTGAGATACTCTAAGAGGCTATGATATTTTAAAAGCAGCTACAGTTGGAGTCCCAATTTCTCTTGGTCCTAAGAGAATCCTAACTATGTTCTATGTTATTGAGAAGGACACAAGGTACAATTTACTTCTTGGAAGGCCATGGATCCATAAAATAAAGGCAATCCATTCAACTTTATTCCAAGAACTTTTTTTTGAACCTTCGCAGAGTCTATGTTGTGAAAGGGGACCCCGTGCCATTCAATATGTTGAAGATAGATCAAATGAAAAAGAAAATTGGTATCCTAGTTGATTATGAACTATCAACAAACAAGATCACAATATCAAAACCAACACCACAAGTCCTACTGTGAAAGATAAACAATGATTAAATTAAAACAACAACGGACGTAGGAGTTACGAACATTGAAAAAGAGGAGTTGTCAAAGCAAAAATTGATATTTTCTAAGGAAACAATAGCCAAGATCATGGAACTCCTTGAGAAAGATAGTCCCTAATAGTTTCCTCTTGACATTTTTACCATTGGCATAACACAAGAAAAGTAGAAAAATTAAGAACAACCAAATCAAACAAAGTTGGCAAGAGAAGATCCTCCTCTTATTCAATTTGAAATGATAGACTTGATAAGGACCAATCATGATGTCTTCACCAACACAAATGAAGCCATGTTAAAGGGAATCAATGTTGAGTGAGTCCTACAATCTATTAGAACTAGATGACTCATATATGCCACTCACACTCCTAGTGAATCTTATACTCTAAATCCACCAACATAGATGGATTCTAGTGATCATATTTATACAAACTCTATCGATAACGAATCAACTAATGATCCAAAAGTTTCATCTAGAGATTTTAGATCTCCTAAAAATTAAAATCAACCCTCATCAGCCACCTCAGTGCAATCAAGTAGCACTTCACAACCACCCAAAGTTCAAATAGAATTAGTTGAAAAATCACCAGACAAAGATGAGGTGAGCAAAGAAAGATTTAAGAAAGAGAAGAAGTTATGTGTAATTATTGGTCCAGAGCACCCCACAATCCTCAAGTTACCCAAAAATTACATTGGATATTCAATGGATTTGACATCAGAGCCCAATGGGAGGATACGTCTAACCGTTATCTCTCCCGAAGAGCATAGGGAACCTCAAACTACCTCTGAGTTATTCTTATTTTTGTAATGTGTTCAAGAGAGACCTAAAGCAAGAATCTACATGCAAGATGAATTTTAGCTCTTGATTGAGCTATTTTCAAATGATGGAAGCCTATATTGGACCCCATCTCATCATTAGGCATATCAATTCCTATCCAACCTTATAACAGCTCATCCTACACAAGCAAATGCAAGTATTCCTATAGCGCAACAAGAACCAATAGGTCAATTCAAAGTTGGAGAGTTAGTGTTCAAAAGAGGGAACACTAAAAACAAAATACATAGAAAGAAAATAAAGTTTCAAGAGGACTGGAAAGGTCCATATGTAATTAAGGAAGATATCAAGACAAGACTTTGGTGAGATGGTTAACACCTTTCACCTTAAGAAATATTATATTTAGAAAAACCATATAAATAATAAAACATAAAAAAAATTGCAAAAAATTAAAAATAAAAAAAAATCATAAAAACTTGAAAATCAAAAACATGCATTTTCATTTTGTTCATCATGCATTTTATTCATGACATGCTCTTGTTAGATTGTTTTCTTATTAAGGAGTCTTAAATTTGTCTAGTATAGGTTGTTCCTTCTAAGCTTTAGAGACTCCCTCAAATCATCATTATCCATTTTCCCTTTTTCCATATTCCTAACAATTTCAAATGAAGTCAAGTTTTTAGCTTTATATTAATCCCAATCTTAGCAAATCATATTTTCAATTCTAAGCATAGTGAGTGCACAAACCTATGGCACACAATAGAATCTTGCAAGTAGATCTTCGCTAATCCTCCTTAGTGAGAGGGAAGTCCTACGGGGTAGTGAAAGCCTTTGGTGGTGCCCAACACCTTATTCATCCTAACCAAAAAAGTCAGGGGGATTAGAACTTCACAAAGAAATAAAAAAATACAAAAAAAATAAAAAAAAGTCAAAATCACAAAATCACAAAAAAGCCAAAAAAAGAGAGCAAAAAAAAAGAATTACTAATTTTAAAAAAAAAATGTAAAAAAAAATCAAAAAAGAAAAGAGAGAAGAAAAATGAAAAAAAAAGAGGATTGTTGATGTTTGTACTCTCGAGTGGAGATAAATCTAATCTCAAAGCTACAAGGATGGCATCTATCAGAGAAAATAAAAAAGAGAGGTACAAAGCAAACATATGCACTAGTTGGGCAAAGTTGTGAGTCTAGCTATCTTTTAGAGCCATCTTTTTCTTTGGAACCTTCCTTTAACCAAGGTCTAACTTGTTGGTCATCTCTGATCTAAGTCTAGAAGGTGCTAATAAAATTTGTTGCTTGTTTGAGTTGAAAACTGGTCAAATTGTTTTGTCTAGACAAGGATTAATGTTTAGCCTTCTGCAAAACCAAGTTTTGAAGTTGTTTCAACTCTTTCCCACTCCCACTTGATTCCCTTATCTTATCTTGAATAGTTTAGTAAGTCATCCTATACTAGGTCAACTCGCAATCCTCTAAGTCAAAAATCCTACTTAATATCATTCACATTTTTGTCTCATTTGTGTACATACAAAACAATAAAACATGTCATATGGCATCTATTATCTAGCACATACTAATTTGCATTTTCATATATGTGAATCACATCCATACACATTGCATACATTATAAATAGAAAAGATAACAAAAACAATATCATTATTGTCATCACACGTGAACATCAAAGGTGTGCATAGACATAAGCATTTGCATAAACATAAATAAATATGTATTATCCAACCATGTCCACAAAGAGGGGAGAAAAGTAAAATATATTAACTAAAAGAGCATATAGACCAACACAGTACAAATTTTGATGTCATAAGAGTAAAGAGAATTTTAAGTACAATTTGCTCCATCAAGTGAGCCTAAAGCAAAAGTAACAATTGTACACATATGTGTGTTAATCTTCCCATTGCAAGGGGGAAACCTTTTCAAAATCAAAGTAATAAGTTAGGTCCCTCAAGGAAGTCTCTAACTAGTGGAGTCACCAGGGATCCTTCTCTAATGTCATCTCCTGCTATTTGCAACATCTAAAGGTCTAAGAGTCCTATGAGTGTGACCCAGTGAATGAATGTGATAGTATATCCATAAACATGATGGTTCTATGGCAGTAGGTACCCATAAAACTAAAGAGCATCTTTGAATGTGAAGATAGGCCATCTCTTGAAGCAAAGAAACCTCAGCCTCCAATGTAGAAACCCTAGTACACTAAGAAGCTAAGTCTTGGCTAGCATGATAAGGAGCAAATGCATCTATGTTGTGAACTACTCGAGATGGCATCCCAACATTGACTAGAAGTGTCTCTCAAGTGTATTCACTGGTAGGGAGTGCAATGTATAGACAAGTAAATCTCACAAAGTTTGTCCACTCATCAATAGTGCTTGCAAGAAGAAGATAAAGAGAGAAAGTGTGTGTCAGTCCATGTTAGAGAAAAATTATGTTTCAAGAAAGGAAGTGCAAGAAAGTAGTAGTAGAAAGTTAGTACTCACAAGGATCACTAGGTTGCCATGATGGATCAATTTTCCTCATCTCCTCCTCTGCCAACTCTGAAAGTAAAGTAAGTCCATGTCTAGGAGTGACATCCTTTGCCATTTCCTTCTCATCCTCATGAACTAGATCCTCTGATGCTAACTTGTTTGTCTTCTCTCTAGGTATGTAGTCCTCGTTAAACTCATCCTTAGGCTCCTCAACTACCTCAACCATAGGCCCCTCAGCTTATCTGGATCCTCTCTATCTCCATAGTGGTCATGAAATCAAACTCCTAGTGTAAGTGTGACCCACTGAAGTGTCACATGCTATATATCAATCATCTCCTAAATAGATCTATAACAAGGGGTCATTAGGGGAAAGTCATCTTGAATCTCTCCATCAAATTACTAAGGCACTCATGCTATAGGATGGTCCTCTGTCATGCCATTTTGATCTATCAAGTGGATGACACCTTGACAATAAATTTGAATAGTTCTCTCCTAGCCATAGTCCATCCATCTCTCCATAGGGATCTGTAATGAAGTTCTCATCTATCAAAATGGCCACTACTCATGTAGTCACATTGAAATGACCAACTCTACCCCATCACATAGCTCTAGGAAGCATCAGATCCAAAAGAGGCATCTCACACTAAAATGGAATGATGTGCTCATAAATCCATGACATGATAAGTGAAGGGTGGTTGTAGACTAAGGCCCCTCATCATGCAATCTATTATAAGTCTTGATAGACCAAGGCGAATATGTCAATGCCCCATGTAAAAATTGTGCCTCATTCTAAGCATTGTATGATTGGTCCCCAACACCACCAAAGCATAGGTGTCTTATTGCCTCCTAAAAAACATGAAGCAATCAGACCTATTAGGACCTTTTGCAGGGGAAGATTATCGATTCTAGGAATAGAGGTGAGTTGAACCCCAAGATGATCTCTAGGATGAGTCACTCCCATCATCATAACACAAGTGCATCTCTCTTTGACTCCCTCTTAGGAAGCATAGGTGGTTCCCCTCTTATAGGAACTCCAAGGATGTGGTAGACATCATATAGAGTTATGGCCCACTCTCTAGAAACCAATGGAAATCAAAAAGTGTTCCAATCCACGTCTTAGTATGTAAGTATGTCATAGCAGATGCGTGAGAAAAGATGAACAATTGGAACCTATGCAATCCTAACAAGTCCTATCCTCTTGAGAGTAGCATAGTCAATGTCAGACTGTAAGTACTCTAGAGCCCTAAAAACTAGGCTTTCTCTCATGTAGCATTCTAGTGGATATAGGTGTCCTACAAAGAAGAAACACAAGGTCAAACCTTTGTAAACTAGAAAATCCTAAAAAATGTATATGACTTTTAGAAAAACTCAAAAAAATCAAATAAGATCTCATAAAAACATGCAATAAATGAGAAGTTAGTCAAACTTAGAGAAATGATCAACCTAGGTGTTAAAAAATGCTAACTTTTACCACCAACCCTACTATTAGAAGCTCTAGCAAGGTCTCTTGGGTGACCTTCCTGGTCTATCAAGTGACCCAAGATGAGCTAGTAGGGTCACCTGCGACCTACACTAGCAAAAGGAGTGACCTTGGGCAACACCCAAGTGAGCTCTAGTTGGCCCAGAAACCAAAAAAATTAGTATAAAATGAAAAAATGTAAACATATAAAGGATAGAAAATGAAAGCCTAGTTGAATGCAACAAACAATTTCAAGTTCAATGGATGATTTTAAGAGAGATCAATAGAAGGAAATTATTGAGTTTAGAGAATAGTTTTCTCATTTTTTGTACCTCAGAGTCCATGGGAAGTTGAGTTGCAACCACAATCATGATCTCCTCATCGCAAGCTTTCCATTGACTGAACCTACGCCAAGGTTCACCTTTGTTCTCTCGCTTTTCCTTTTTCTTCTCATATATTCTCTCTAGCTTAATTTGTATTTATGAGTTTTTGTGAGTAGCTTAGTTTCCTTTATCACTTTTCTTTTTATCCTCATTTTGAATGTGCCTTTCATCATGACTACACATCTCTACGACAAAAGATTGGATGACATAGCTAACCTCGAACTCCCACATTACAGGTATGTCCTCTTGTCTTTTCATGTACTTATTTTACCAATCATATGTTGGATTAACTCTTGAATTAATGTTATTTTGTAGGTCCAAATGTAGGACAATGACAATAGGTAAGGCCATTCTTCAGGAACAATACCTACCTTTCATGTAGACTATTGTCCCCAAGAAAGCAAATATGTAAGTACTAAAATCATGTCAAGATAATATGGCAGTCCTATGATGATGTGTTGGTCATAGCTCACAATCCTCAAAGGTGTGATCTCACTTCTCCTAGTAGTTTTTTATCTTGATGACCTCCCCCTTTGTCTTATTGTCTTTTTCTCTCTTGTTTTGTCTTCTAATTGATTTTCTTGCCTTCATGGTTGCCTCAAAAACCTCTCCTTTTTGAATGTTTAGGGTTGCCCCTTTTGGTTTTAAGGTGGGTCCTAGTGTCTCTGGCTTACCCATAGTGTTTTTGAGTCACCTAGGTGACCTTAACTAGCAAAAGGGGCAACCCTACTTCTAAAAGGGGTGAACCTATCATTTTTCAATGTGTGTGTTAACTCTTAATTTTATCTTTTCTTCTTGCTTTTTAGCTCATTTTAACTCAATTTTTTGTGCCAACTCATCCTTCTCTCACTTTCTTTCCTTTGTGAATTCATGATTGATTCTTATATCTTTTAATTTGTTTCTATTTTCTCTTTGAGTTTATGTTAGTTTTCTTTTAGTTTTCTCAAGTTTTCTTCTAATTTTTTTCTTATCTTCTCACCTATTCATGGAATTGTTTCCATTTCTTCTTGAGTTGTGCTTTCTTTTGATCTTTTCTCTTCTCCCATTCTCTCCCTTTTTTACCTATAAATACCCATTCATTCTTCATTATTTGACATGCCTTCACTTACTTTTGAATGCTCTTACAAGCTTCTTGCAAGCTTCTCTATAGGACTTGAGCCTTTTACTTGAAATTTTTAGCATAGATATCTTTAGGATAGATATCTCTTAGAAGCTTTAGTCCATCCAAGCTTCTCATACAAGCCTTGAGCCTCTTTCTCTTTTTATCCATATAAGCCTTAGAGATTCTTTTTTTCTTCTAGCCTTTTTGAATATCCTCACATCCCTTGTTTTTTTCCCATTATCAAGTGGAGTCCTTAATACTACAAAAAAGGTTACTTAGATAAGTTGGACCTTTGAGGACTATTTACCTAGCATTGGTGCCATCGAGTACAAGTTCTTTCATTATTTTTCTAGAATAGTAATAATTAGAAAATCAAAATTGCTCTTGAGGGAATAAACTCTATTTTTATTTCTTCTTGATTTCAATTGCTTTTGTAGTCTAGGAGAAAGATTTATTTTTTGCATTCTTAGATTAAATTAGCTTAAGGCATTGCAAATTTACATCAAAAAATACAAAAACATAGTTAAATTGCATCTAGGAAAAGTCATTTAGTTGCATCCATATTTCTTTCCTAGCAATTAGATAATACTGAAATATTAGAAAAAGAATAAAAAATTGCATGCATACATATAGTTTAAATTGCATTTAGAAACCTCATATTCAACAAAGTATAATTGTCATACAAGTATTAAGCCCTCATTTTTGTCACAAGGCACCGAACTCAAAATAATGCACATAAGACCTTGGTTTCATCCCAAGGAATAGAAAACACATCGTAAACCATAAAATTTTGAACATTCACATCCTCTCCACTAAGCACCTAATGTGCCCAAGTGTGAGAGAGGATTGGGTTAAACAAGTTTTAGAGTAGATAAGATAAAATATCCTAGAAGAATTAAACACAGTCAACATAGAATAGGAAAACACCATAGAAGAAGACATACAAGAACACATAGAGATCTTGGAAGAAATTAGACAAGAGATAGTAAGAACTCAAATCAACCGAGTCTTCCAAAACCAAGATCAAATCTTTGAAAGATTTCATCAAAAATCTATGTAAAACTTAATAATATTAACAAAAGAGTACAACAAATACCTCAACTTAATTCAAGAATTAGTTCAAGAAGTGTACAAGTTAACCCAACAATAACAAAAACAAGCTGATGATAGTGATCATAGTGATAGTGTCATAGACGTTCAATAGAAAGACACAATCCCCCTGACTGAGGCCTATGAAGTCTCACTCCTGAGGGAGATGGACACCCTCTTAGTGGTATCGTCACTTGACTAGCTACTACCACGAGAGAAAGAGTGATTGGAGGGTCGCCCTTGTAAGGGTTCCTAGTCATCCATGTGTTGCCTTGGTGCCCAACTCATTCACGTTGTGCTTGGGTCATATTATAAACATCACAGTCCTAGATAGTCAATTCCAAACTCCTGTAACATGTTCCTCTTCATTCTATGTTTACATTTCTATTTCTAGATTATCAAATCTATAGCTAGAAGCTCTATAAATTCAATTTCTTTTAGTTTGCATAGTGTTTTGGCTTGATTAGAAAACTTAGTTTTTCTCAAGGGTGAAACATGTTAGGCACAACTAATTTAATCTACTCTTCTATTGAGATAGTAGAAAAATAGAATTGTCCTAAATGAGCTAGTTGTTCTTAGTGTAGTCATTGAGATCATTAATTTGGTGAGGAGAATTACACTTTTCTTTATCGAATCAAATTTCATACACTACAAATACTCTCGATGACGTAAATTTGTTATTTATATTGATAACTTTTAAGGTGTTTCAAATTCTAATTATGAACTGATTTACAAATATAGTTAACTTTATTCCACTTAAATTTGAGATCATACTTTACCTTTTACTTTATTTTTATACCTTTAAAGAATTGAAAATTTGTAGGTTCTATATAAACCATTATCTCACCATTAAACTTTATTTCTTCAACAAAATTAATTTTAATTGAATCATTCTTTATAGCATATCATCAAGATGATAATAATAAGAATTATAGGTTTTAAATCCTTATATAAATAAATACAACCATATGAATAAAAGGGAGGAAGATCCTCACTTCCTAATGTTTAGTCTCTTTTAAAATTGTAAGGAAATAAGACATCTTTACATAAATATTTAGGTTAACTAATTGCAAATAAGTAATAATAAATAAATGAAACTAGATATATAAGTTGAGTCAAAAGCACTATACAAATACATAATATAAAATGGACAAAAAAGATTAGGGTGCTTAGCATTAGGACTTGATGAAGAATATTCTGACATAGACAATGTTTTGTGACTCATCTTTGTGTTCAATAATTTATCCTATGCCAAGGGGGGTCCCAAAAAACTAGAGAATTTGTTGGTCTTTGCTCTAGGTCAATCTTATAGTAACAGATCTAATGTTTGCATCTACAGTCATGAGCCTTTCATGTAGCTTTGAAACGCCTATCTAATTTCTCCATAATGTGTTCACCTCTAATATTTGAACATGGTGTTGCTAATAAGCACTATCAGACTTAGCTTTTATAGGAGAGGAAGGTGACTTGTTTCCCACCTTTTTCTTTAGTCAAGTCCCTAAACCAATTTGATGATTTTGACAAGTTTATAGACATGACATGTAGAATGCAAATCCCTAATTTGTTCTTATCAATGCAAATGTTGATGCTATTCTATCCTAAGTGCTCTTGAAATGATTATGTGATGAGTTGTTTTAAAATGAATTAGGGTAAATGTCCTTTTATACATCACTTTAGCATGCAAATTTGAATATTTTGCACTTTAGTCAAGGAGTAATGACTACTTGAGATTGAGTTGACTTGAGCCCATGTTTAAATTTGATTTTTAAAATCGAAAGGGTCAAAATTACACTTGTAAGTTTGACTCAGAATATGAAATGAAGATTTTGAAGATCAAATCTAGATCCTTGAGATGTATGGAGTCTAGCTCGCTAAAGATTTAAGGAAAATATCAATGTTTACATAGAAATATGCCATATACACACTAGACTATTATACTAAAAACAACTAATCAAAACATATCCACAATAAATAAAAAATTAGAAATACACTATTCACCCTTACAAAAATATTAAATCTATAATTCTCTATTTGAAATCTTTATCCTCGATTTCTCATGAATATTAATTTTTATTATATGAGAATAAAGAAAAAAATGACATCACAAGGATTAATAAATCTTAATTTTTATTATATGAGAATAAAGAAAAAAAATGACATCACAAGGCTTAATAATTTTTTTCAATTTTTAATAAACTAAGAAAGAAAAGTTATTACAATCTTCTTATGTATGATTATGACCCTATTCACTTGTTAGTAGTTTTCAAATAGTTAAGTGCCCCAATCTTAATAACGTGAGCATATATATAGCCAGTGGCTGTGTATATTACTTGTATATACAAAGAGTTTGTCGCTCTCTTTTATCATGGAGGATTCTTTTACTTTAAGAATGAGATATAGCTTTTTATTGGTAGAGGGATGTGATGGACATGGGACCCCATATAAGTTAACTTGGCTTATAAGTTATATAATTTTTGAAATACTTAATGAAATATGTCTGCATGTATGTAGAAAGGAAAGATGCAAGGAAGATGTGAACAAAATTATGGAGGATTTGGAAATTCTTTCTAAGTTTGTTTAATATATAAAGTTGTGGAAGGGTTGTAGTTTAATTGATTAAGTTTATCAATGATTAAATTCTTTATAAGGGGTTAGGATTTTGACAGAGTTGATCCCTCTACTCATAACTTAATAAAAAAATGACTTTATAATCCACTATATAAAACAAAAATACCATCCAATTATTTTATTTTTTAAAAGAAAAACATCATCAAAATGCTTCCATGATATATAAATTATATATTCATATGTTCGGTGTGGAGTTTTAAATACACTCCATTACAAATTTTAAAATCCTTTAAAGTTGTCAAGGAGACATTATATTGTGACAAGAGGGTATTTTCTCATGTAACATGTTTGGCCCACGTGAGAGTATGGAAGGTGATTTATATATAATTCCTAACTTTAATCCACTACCTAATGGCTATGTTTTTTCATGTTAAACGTCTTCCCCAACTTTATGGAAGAGTATGGACCAAGAGTAGATGGACATTCCAAGGTGGGGACCTATGAGACAAGGTGGGAGTATGTCTCCTAGATGTGCACCTAGGGCCCATAATCTTTTATTTTTCTTTATGTTTTATAAGCTCTTAATGCTGCATCTTTAAAATAGAAAGTAATGTGTAGAAGGGCTATGTGATGACTAGTTGTTACACTTTTAATTTTATATATTATATATATTTAATGTAATTATATATAATAAAAGTTATATAAATATTAAATTGACAACTTGGGAAAAATGATAAGGATAAATTTTATTTTTTGTGTATCTTTTTTCTCTCGTTTTAATGATGTGGTCTAAAGAAAAACAAGGCAACCTCACTAGATCCTACATTAATTTTAGGGCATTAATAACAAATAAAAAAGTGAAGGAAGGTGGCACTACTAACCTAGAAACTCAAGCCCGGGGAGATCAATCACATGGAGGACTCCCTTGGAGCTCTATACTCACCACCTAACATTGCATTATACTCATTCAGTAGCTTTTTTGTCTAACTATGAAACATATTGAGAAATTGAGTAAACAATACTATGAAAACATTAATCAAAGTGATCAAATCCAATTAAGAATACAATGATAAATCATGAAATAGAAAGAACAAGAGTAAAAATAAAATAATGCAACACAAGATAACACTAGATATGTGGGGAAACCCTTTCCAAAAAATAAACCACTACCAAAGAGAGCACAAGTATGTATTAATCTCAAATATGTGAGTACATCAATAGATCAAACTTCCGCCTTTAGTCTAGCAATATTCTAGCAGCATAACCTTCCTCAAACCTGCAAAAGAAACATACAATTTATATTGCATGCTTCCAATATATAGGAATTTATAAACTAGAAACTACAAATGGTTTCCCAAAATAGGTGGCAAAAATGATAGGCCCAAACTAGTTGCCCAAATCCACATTTAAAGTCTAATGCCCCATATTTATGAATGCACCATCCGAGAATAGAAAGTTACTCATGCCCAAGCATCTTTGACCTTCATCACTCTAGTTGGTATAAGTAACTCGTAAGCACTTAATAATGGCACTAATACACTCACATGGGGACTAATAATGGAAGATGCTCCATAACTCATAATTTTGACATTTCCAATGTAACCCCCTATTTAATGCCCACTTTCAACAATATTTCTAAGTCATTGGAGAATATTAAATTAATTTCACATGTCCCCACCCTCACTTGGGTGTTCCATTTTGTCCACTCTATTATTATTGGAGATACATACATTATCTACCATCTATGAATAATACATAACCACTAGAAATAATTAAGTTACAATAGATCCTAGAAATTGTAAAGTGAATAGCACACCAAATCCTAACATTCTCCCACTTCATATTTATATTGCAAAGATGTAATAAGTTAAAATATGAGAATTTTTAAGTGTTGGAGAGTGAAAGGCCCATAGCCTCCCAACACCAACAAAATTTCTCCATGCTCAATGGCTTAGTAAGTGAATCTACAACTTTTTTCAAAGTAATAAATTTCTCTATCTAAAGCCTTTCATCCTCAACCATCCCAAAAGTAAGGTGGTAATCAACATCAATATACTTAGTATGAGTATAGTGCATCAAATTATTCACCAAATAGATGGCACTCTAACTATCATAACTAATCCTTGTTGAAAACAATGCAGATAACTGAGAGGGGGGGGGTGAATCAGTTATCTTATATCCTTTTTATTTTCTTACCTTTTCTTAACTTATCATTTAATGTTATGTCAAAACAAGACAATCATAAGAGCTGAAAAGAAATTAACACATGACACAAGGATTTTTACATGGAAACCCTGTTAAGGGAAAAACCACGGGGTGACTAACCCAAGATTGTATTCTCTGTTAAAAGAATAAGAAGTACAAATTTGGCACTTGCCAATTAGGGCTCACTGCCTGAGCACACTGCTCACAAAAGGCTCACTGCCTACAAGAGACTTACAATCTACAAATTCTTATAGAAGATACCAAGGTGTTTGAACTAATGAACAACATCTATGCATGTAGGATTTCAGTTCCGATTAGGCACAATAAACTGATTTGGCACATTTCATTCTTCCTCTGCTCAATATAACTTTCCTATTACATTCCAGGCTTGAATTACTGCCTTTGCACTTGTCTCTGCTTATCTTCGCACTTAACCATATATATTATTCGCTACACACCCTTACAGGCTTGAATCCATTGGGTATATATATCCACATCAAGGATTTCCAACAACTTCTTAGTCGGCAACAAGAACACTTGAGATATTTGTAAGTTATTGATTTGTCGGCTGAATCCATGCTTGATTAGTGATGCGTATCAAAAATATAGGCATAGAAGTCATAAATCATGTTGGCCAATAATGTGTAATATCACAGATTTCTTGATCAGCACCTTTTACACATCCAGATTGAAGTCTGATATTCTTTCGGTTAGTTCTTCCTCTATCTGCTCTGCCTGACTGGAATCCAACACTTGGACACTCATATCTTTTTATGGCTTTATCACCGAAGGCTAAATCTTTGGAATATAGCAGTCATAATACCCCTCTTGACTTGTTCAAGTCCGCAACTTACTGAGTTACACCATCTGAGAGATTCGGACCTGATTGTCGGACCTTGTTACATACTCTATTCTTGTTCATTGGACCAAGATAATCTTCAATCTGACTTCCGGTATAGGCATATTATGTACTGCGGATGTGTGGGATAGACTTTGTTACCATCAATGACAACACTTATGAAGCCACACAGTGTCTCTTGCCAACAATCTCCCCCTTTGGCATTGATGGCAACACTTAGTGAAAAATGGCTAAGTGTCGTAGTAACTCCCCCTTGGCTGATGCTCTATCTTTTGCACTATTTTACCGAAGCTCCCCCTTAGCTGGACTCCACATTTTTCACTACTCTTCACTCCCCCTTTGACATCAATGGCAAAGGGCAGAATCTGCATACCAAAATTTTGCAAAAATTATTCTATACATGGCCGCATAAGTATATATAAATCATATGTTATACTTACATATACTTAAGTATATCCGCAAAGGTTGTCTTCAACTGGATGATTTATGTGGCCCAACTCCTCTTCATTCTATCCAAAATGGAGATGTGTCCACTTAACAAAAATGCATATGCTTCTGCCCTCTTTAATTCTATTGGATCACTGGTCCGGATTGTATTTTGTGCCTCTGTCAAGGCATCATGCATTGTCTCTAACTTAGGGATGATTATCCCTTTGAGCTCACCCATTCTATCCATTATGTTCTTTTTCTCCTTAACCAGTTCTTTAATTTCATTTATTATAGAAATAGCTTGACATTCATGATTCACTAGAGAGGTAGTAAGGGGATCAAAATTCTGAGATAAACTTGACAGTTTTCCTTCTTGTTCTTTCACTTTCTTCTCAATGTCCTCTATCAATTTGGGCCAAGATAAACAGAATTTGTATATGTCCCCACCATCTTTGAGAGCATTTTCAAGGCTCTTTATGCCAATGCCTAAGGTTCTTCTATCATTAGTAATTAGCCCTTGTACTTCACTGAACCTTTTTCCCAAGAACTCCTTCTGGACCTTAGTTTCTGCTGATTTCTCTAAGGATTCAAAATGAGTGTTAACACAATTGACTAAGTTTTTTAGATTATCGGATGGAGAGGTAAAAGGATCCTTTTGATAGGTTGGCATAATCTTCTCTAGCATCCCAGATGCAATCTTCAACAGCTCACAATCCTCCATATGAGATTTTAGAAGTTTCTCTTTTGCTTTGGCCTGAGCAAAAGATGATACCTTCATTATCAAAGTTTAGTGGCCCTTGAATTAGCTCAGGTTCATCCAGCTCCATTATTTCCTTGTCCAGGAAATTTTGTACTGTCTCTGCAGTGTCTCTTGTAGACTCTACTTCCTTCCTTTTGGGGACATCCGGACTAACTTGCTTATTAATCTTTGTTTCTTCTTCATGTCCTTCCTTTTCCGAAGTAGAGGAGTCTAGTGCCTCAGATGGCTCATCATTATTTTTCTTTAATCCTTTGACATCCTTGTCAGAAAATGTTTCTTCTTTCTATCCTTCCTCTTCCGGAACAGAGGAATCTAATTCCTAAGATGACTCTTCATCATTTTTCTTTAATCCTTCAACATCCATGTTAGAGGGCTCTTCATCTATTTCCTCTATAATGGGAAGATTGATTCTCTTCAAGGCATTCCGGAGGATTTCTTTTGTTTCATTGGCTATTTGTTTAGTCTCATCGAGCATGAGTTTGTTCATTCTGGATTTGCTCTGGAAATCATCTTTACACTCCTTGAAAATCATGTCCATTTGTTTTGGAGTGATGGAAGGATAAAGCTGAATTACTATCTGCTCCCGAATCTCTAAGTCTTTTGCCATTGCATTCTCTTTTCTCAGCTCAAGTACCTTTTCTAGGCTCTTAGGAATCAATGATATAATTTCAATGAAAGCTTTATTATAAATGTTCAAGTACTTGATAGTAGCCTCTTCTAGAATTCTCTTGTCAGCATCACTGTATGCATCATAGAACTCAGTCACCGGCTGCAGGTTCCCATCCACAGTAACTGCCTTGATGATGTTATCAATGGAAAGAGTGGGCTTTTCAACAAATTGCTCTGCCTTCTCTTCCTCATTTCTGCTAGTAGAGAACTTCCCAGATGTTTTCTTCTTCTTCATTTTCTTGATTTCCTCATCAGATTCTGTTTCTTCATCATCTTTATGGCTTGTATATGTCCTTGTGGCTTTGGTCTTCATCCTCTTTTCTCCTTTTCCAGATGTCTTGACTTCCGGTTTGGTAGACTTTGAGCTTTTGGAGGATCTAGTCTGAGAGGAGGTTTGTACATGAGCACTTTCTTTCTTTACTTCTTGTCTTTCTTTCTCTACCCTCTCTATTTTCTCTCTATTAGCATCTACAACCTCCTTTGATATGCCAAATCTTTTGGCAATTTCTTCAACTTCCTTTCTTACTTTCCTCTTCATCTTCGACTGTCTTAACTCAACATGTATTTTTATACTTAGCTCTTCAAAGGTGCCAAACCTTTCTACTTCAGTGTCCTTAGGCTAGCTCAACAGGTGTTGAATATGTAGCTCTAAGATTTTTTCATCAACCTCATATCCCATAGGCATTATCCATACAGTTCTTGGCTCAACTACCTCCATTAGGCATTGATCAGTCTCAACCATGAAGCAGACTGTATCTTTGTATTTGTTAACTATTGTTTGTGGTATTCTTTCTCTGGCTTGCATTATGCTTTGGAAATTCTTAAAGTATCCCTAGAGGGCTGTGTTTTGGGCTTGAGCATCACCAAGTCCATACATGTAATCTCTGATCTGAATTGCAACAGGTTTATCATTTTTCCAGACCCAACCATTTGATCTAGGTAGCTCATTCATATAATAGAAGAACAAACACAGTATTAGACTACCATATTTAAAGGAATTTTTCTTATCCTTTTTGATCTTCTGCAAGTTCTCCAATAGCTGATTTAGAAGAAGCTCACATAGATCATAATCTGCATCTTCCCTCAACATCTAATATGCAGCATAGATTGTTGTACCAGACACAGAATTCTCCCTGCTCGAATGGTAGATTTTGTAGCCGATTATCATTGAAGCAAACTTGACATCCAGATTTGTGATGTCATCTATGGTCATTGCTCTTTTTGTCAAATTTTGATTCGGCAGCTTCAGTTACCATTTGGTTCTTCACATATTTGAGTGTGGGTAACCCACCGGCTGAATGTAGTCCAGTCACTGCCCTGATGGCATCTTTAGTTATCTTGAATGGGGTCATTAGCCACATAAAATTGTCATGCATCCTACTTAGAACATACCAGACTCAATCATCTTCTACAAAACATGGAAAATGTATGCAATGTCTGAAGTGTTTGTCCCAGAGGGCCTTGAATTCAGGTTTGAGTTCAAAATTCTCATCTATTAGCTGTTTGTGATAAATGTCCATCAATTTTGAGTCTCCAAATTCTTCAATGTTTACATCGATATAAACCCTAACATCTTCTACATGCAACACTCCGTGCGGAATGCCAAGGGATCAACTTCTAGAGATTTGTAAGGGTGTTTCTTGAATTTAGGTCTCAGCCTATCAGAAATATTGACAACCATTGGAGTAGCCATTTTGCAAGAGATTCAGAGAGAGATTTTCAGAATGGAAGTACCTTTTCACGCTTTAGGGTTTGAAGCAGGAGCCGGAACGAATCACTGGTTGAATTCAATTTTTAGTTGAACTTGAGTGAATTGTAGAATCTTCTTCGCAGAGCTCTTCTTTTCTTCTTTGTGAGTGCAAGTGTGTAAATAATGAGTGTAAGGACCCTTTTATCCTTGCACAAACCCTAATTTTCTTTTGTGATAAATGCACAACTTAAGGTATCTAGTTGCCCTGTTTTGAGAGAGATTTTCTTGAATCACTACGCGGAACTTAGAATCATTATCTGTGAGGATTGACAATGTATCTTCTTTTCTTCAATCATGTCATGGGTCTGCAGATCAAAGCGTTTCAATTTTGAATCATATCGGATCTGTTTGTGAAATTATGCTTTACCAGATAGCTGTCGGAACTGGATTAACTTGAGTGGTTATAAATCTTGCAAAACTCCATGCGGACCTTTCACATTTTGATTGAAGGTTATTTGGAGGTTTTTCTGAGAATCCTTTGATCCGCAGCATCAGATGTTTACTCAATGTGCCGAATTTAGGCACTAGCTGACTAGCTGGGGGAAATTGTTTTTCTTTGTGACTCCTCCTGAGCCAGAGCTCACCTTTTTAGTTTCTGAAAGGAATATCAGCACTAGATTCTGGTGCGGATCCATCCCCAATATTCATTGTACTCCTTTTTACCCAAATCTTTCTCATCTCCTTTTGAACTTCATCTGCATTTATTTTACCTTTGCCTTTATCTTATTTCTGATCATGTTCTACCAGACCTTTTCTATCCTAATTTATGCTTCTACAGAATTTGGCAATATGACCGGATCTATTGCAATTGTAGCACACAACATTTCTTTGCTTATTTGAATGATATCCTCTTGATTTGCACTCATTAGCCATATGTCCAATTCTATTGCATACAAAGCATTTACCATTGAAATAATTGTTCATTTGCATATTTCTGCATTCATGAGATTTGTGACCATACCTTTTGCAACTGAAACATTGACCGGAGAAGGATGGATTGAATTGATTCATTCTATTTCTGCACTAGATTGCTTTGTGACCGAACTTGTTGCAATTGAAGCAGTATCCATTGAAGGATGGATATCTTTGAGCGTTTGGTTGCATTACCTGAGGTCTTCTGGGCCTATTTCTTTGATTTCCTGATCCAAAGTTCTTCTGACTGAATCAAGAGCTTTCACCTTTCTCATATCCCAAGCCACACTTATCATCTACCCTCTTTTGGCTTTTAAGAAGAACTTCAAGTTGGGCTGAGCTTATCTTGAATTTTTCTTTGTATTCATTTGCAGTTTGAAGATCTTGTTTAAGAGTGTCTATTTGATTCTCAAGTTGTTCTTCATTGTCTCTAGCTTCTTCAAGATCAGATTCAAGATGCTTGATTATTCTGTCCATTTTGTGGCAGTCCTCTATTTTCTCCTTGAGGGATTGTTTTAGATTATCTTCAATCTTTCTTTTTTCTTCAATTTCTTGGGTGAATCTCATAACCCCTGATTCCATTTCATGCCTTACCATAATGACTTCTTTTCACAACTTCTCACATAGCTTATTTTTCTCATTCAGATCTTCATTAGTATCATTGACTTCACTCTGATTGGCTAATTTTTGAAGTAGTTCCTTTCTCTTTTTCATAGAGATACTAAGTTTTTCTTTTAGCTCATTTATGAAATCGTTATCTTGTTTGAGTCATTCTCTCAAATTATTGACTTCAGAGTGGGATTGTTCAAGATCATCTAGGGCAGACTGAAGTTGTTCCTTCATACCATATGCATCCATTGAGATTCCCAGATCTTCCTCAAGCTGTTAGGCTTTGTTCAGAGGAACCTGGCTCTGATACCAATTGTTGAAAATAATCCAGATAACTAAGAGGGGGGCATGAATCAGTTATCTTATATCCTTTTTATTTTCTTACCTTTTCTTAACTTATCATTTAATTTTATGTCAAAACAAGACAATCATAAGAGCTGAAAAGAAATTAACACATGACACAAGGATTTTTACGTGGAAACCCTGTTAAGGGAAAAACCACGGGGTGACTAACCCAGGATTGTATTCTCTGTTAAAAGAATAAGAAGTACAAATTTGGCACTTGCCAATTAGGGCTCACTGCCTACAAGAGACTTACAGTCTACAAATTCTTATAGAAGATACCAAGGTGTTTGAACTGATGAACAACATCTATGCATGCAGGATTTCAGTTCCAATTAGGCACAATAAACTGATCTGGCACATTTCATTCTTCCTCTGCTCAATATAACTTTCTTGTTACATTCTGGGCTTGAATTACTGCCTTCGCACTTGTCTCTACTTATCTTCGCACTTAACCATATATATTATTCACTACACACCCTTACAGGCTTGAATCCATTGGGTATATATATCCGCATCAAGGATTTCCAACAACTTCTTAGTTGGCAACAAGAACACTTGAGATAGTTGTAAGTTATTGATCTATCGACTGAATCCATGCTTGATTAGTGATGCGTATCAAAAATATAGGCATAGAAGTCATAAATCATGTCGGCCAACAATATGTATTATCACAGATTGCTTGATCAGTACCTTTTACACATCCAGATTGAAGTTCGATAATCTGCCAGTCAGTTCTTCCTCTGTCTGCTCTGCCTGACTGGAATCCAACACTTGGATATGCATATCTTTTTCTTGCTTTATCACCAGAGGCTAAATCTTTGGAATACAGTAGTCATAATACCCCTCTTGACTTGTCCAAGTCTACAACTTATTGAGTTACACCATCTGAGAGATCCAAACCTGATTGTCGGACCTTGTTACATACTCTGTTCTTGTTCACCGGACCAAGATAATCTTCAATTTGCCTTCCGATATAGGCATATTATGTACTGCGGATGTGTGGGATAGACTTTGTTTCCATCAATGACAACACTTATGAAGCCACACAGTGTCTCTTGCCAACAATCCTCACTATTTTTCTCTCAAAGCCAATACATGAACACGATCTCTATAACCATACTACTTTCTTACAAGTATGTGTCACAACCATGTACTGTACTTCTATAGTGGAAAGGGAAACTATGGGTTTCCTCATACTCATCCAACTAACTACACCTCCAAACAAAATAAACATGTAGTCGCTCATTGACCTCCTGCTATCCAAAACACCAGCTCAATCTATATCAACAAAGCCCTATATATCTAGCAACTTTCCCACATCATCAATCTTATGATAGAAAATACAATAATCAAAATTCTAGTGCAAATATTTTAACACCCTCTACACATAAGTCCAATGTTCCTTAGCAAGGTTAGACATAAACCCACTAAGACCTCCCACTGCTTGGACAATATCTAGTCTAGTACAAACCATAACATATATCAATCTTTTTTGAGCACTAGCACACATAACATTATTCATATCTTCAAAATTATCATGAGATTTAGGATATTGTTACAAAGAAAGTCTAGTGCCAATAGGAAAATGAATACTCACTAGTTTACAATCCTATATAGAAAATCTAGATACATAATAGTGTCAAAATACTATTTTTTATTAAGATAAAAAAAAGTTAACCCAATCCCTATTGATTTTCAAGCCCAAAATTTATTTTGTAACTCCTAAATCTTTCATATCAAATCTACTTGAAAGCTGATTTTTAAATTCCCTATCATTTCCTTATTGTTCCCAACTAACAATATATCATTAATATATAAGACAATGATTAAGAATTGGTCATCAACCAATTTGAAATAAACACAATGATCTACCTTACTTCTAACAAGACCAAGCTCTAACACAAGGGCATAAAACTTTTGATACTACATCTAAGATGACTACATTAAGCCATACAAAGATCTCTTTAACATGCAAACTAGATTTTTCTTTCCCTTCACCATAAAATTGTTAGAATGCTTCACATAAATCTCCTCTTCAAGATCCCATGCAAAAAAAGTAGTTTTAATGTCCATTTTCTCAACTTCTAGATCATAAGAAGTAGAAAAATAAATCAATAATTTAATACGTTAATTTAGCAACAATAGAAAATATTTCACCAAAATATATTCCCTCAACTTGGGAATAACTTTTTCCACTAATCTAGCCTTGTACCTTTCCAACTTACCATCTACTTTGAATTTCTTTATTAAACACTCATTTTCATCCAATGGACTTCCCTCCATTGGGTAGTTCTACTATATCCTAAGTCTCACATTTATCCAAATCCATCATATCATCTTGCAAGGCCTCTTTCCAAGACTTGCACTCTTTCAAAGAAAGAGCTTACTTCACAAATCTAGATGCATTTCTAGTACAATATAAAGCAATTACACAATAGAAATCTAGTGGGCTGCATTGTGGACCTCCTTAATTATGGAGTAAGAGACACTTCCTATTCTTCTTCCAAACTATATTTTGAATCTTCTTCTATCTCTCCAACCTCTTGTCCAAGTTCTTTCACATGTGTATCTTCTTGCTTCTCATTTTTATTTCAATCTCCATCATTTTCTCTCCTTTTTCCTTTGACTTTTCCACATCAAAGTAACTCTAAGTTCCCTAAAAATCACATTCTTAAAATAAATAATTCTTGGCATTAGAGGATTCCAAAGCTTATAACCTTAAACATTTTCACCATAACATACGAAAATACACTTTTGGCCTGAAATCCAACTCAAATCATTTTTCTTTAGGCACATGAACATAAGCCTCATAGCCAAAAGATCTAATATTTGAAATAGATGGCTTTTTACTTGTCCACATCTCATATGGTGTCATATCAACTACAACAAAAGTAGAAGAACTTCTTACTAAGTAACAAGTAGTATCTATAGCCTCAACCCAAAAATATTTCTCAAGCTTAGCACTACTCGACATGCTTTTGGTTCTATCCAGCAATGCCATGTTCATCTATTTTGCAATTTCATTTTGATGTGTCATATATGGAGTAGTCCTCTTTCTCACAATACATGCATGTCTATAGAAACCATAAAATTCCCTAGAGCAATATTCACCTCCATTATATAACATTAACGATTTTATTTTATGATTATATGTTTCTCTACAAGAACCTTAAAATCCTTAAACTTGCAAAAATATCAAACTCGTGATTTAGCAAATAAATCCAGTTATATCTAGAGTAGTCATTAATAACTAAAACATAATATCAAGAATTACCAATTAAAGTCACATATACAAGACCAAACACATCACTATGAATAACTTTGAAAATTCTCTTTGCTCCAGTACTACCATAATTAAATTTCACTCTATTTTGTTTACCAAACAAATAATGCTCACAAAATTCACAATCTATAGAATAATTTGACAAATCATAAACCATATTCTTATTAATCAATATTTTAAATCTTTTTAACCAATGTGGCCCAATTTGTGGTGCCACAACATACATAAATAAAAAATTTCTAGTTACATTGGTAGAGTTACAAAATGTAGATGCATCTAGCTTAAACAAGATTCCAAACCATGTGCCCCTTACCCAACACCAAGTTCCCTCTTTCCAACCTAAAACCAATCTTATCAAAAGTGGAATGCACACCAACATCATTCATCTTAGATACCCAAATCAAATTTCTAGTAGGATTGGAATGTGTAACATATCAAGAAGAGTAATCACTTTCCCATCATTGAATACTAGTTAAATACCTTTCCTTGGCTAAAAATCTTGTGAGAAGTATTTTTCACCAAGAAACACCTCACCACCATAATATATTTTATATTGTGATAACCACTCCTTGTGAGAATTCATGTTATATGAGGTGCCTAAATCAATCAACCATGAGTCATCACTAGGAATGCTAATGCATAAAAATGCATCACCACTAACATGATCATCTGAGAATTTTTTAGTAGAGTAGTCATCAAAATTAATTTTCTTATTTATACATTCCTTCTTTAAGTGGACCCTCTTACCAAATTTTCAATATTTTAGTCATCTTAGAATAGGGCTTTTAGATCTACCCTTAAATTTCAATCTTTTCCTATCCCCCTTATTTGTACTGCCTTTTTCTTTAGGCCTACCCCAAACATGCAATGTATCGTGAGAATATTCGTTCATGGATTTCCTTCTCATTTCTCCACTTAACAAAGTAGAAACAAGAACATCCATCTTAGGCTCTACAAAAACACCACTAATTGCAACAATTAGATTTTCCCATGATTTGAGTAAAGAGAAAAGTAAAATAATACATTTATTCTCCTTCTTCAATTTCACATCTATTGAACCTATCTGTCTTAAAATCATATTAAATTCATTTAGATGCTTAGAAACTGAATCTCCATCCTTCATTTTTAATGAATAAACCTTTCTTTTCAAATATAATTATTAACAAGACTCTTAGTTTGATATATTTCTTCTATTCTTTTCTACAAATTAAATGTAATAGTTTCTTTGAAAACATTTAAAAGAATAAAATTAGAGAGGCACAACCCAATGGTACCATGAGTTTTCTTATCAAGCTTATTCTAGTCTTCATTTGATATATCTACAAGATTAGTTTTCAATTTCATTGATCTCCATTGATCTCTCTCCTCCAAGAGATCCTCTATTTTCAACTTCTAATGCCCAAAATTAGAGGCATTGAACTTCTCAATATCCATTTACAATATACTTGCCATGATCTCTATCACACAAATCTTAGTTCCACTATATCAGCAAATGCTCCCATTGCAACCATAAAAAAACTAAAAACAAGGCTATCATATGAAATGTTGAGAAACCAAATTAACAACACAATAAAAGCATTAACCAAAGTGATCACATTTGATTATGAATACAATGATAAATCATGAAATATAAATAAAAAGAGTGGTAATATAATAATGCATCACAAGATAACACCAAATATACATGGTGAAACCCTTTTCAGAAAAACCACACCACCAAAGAGATAACAAGTTTGTATTAATCTCAAATATATGAGTGCATTAATACATCAAAATTCCTCCTTTAGTAGATAGTAGTATTCTAGCAACATAACATTCCTCAAACCTACAAAATAACATACAACCTCTATAACATGCCTCCAATATATAAGAATTTGGAAACTATAAACCATAAATGGTTTCCCAAAACAAGTGATCAAAACCATGGGCCCAAACTAGGCACCCAAATCCACATGAAAAAAATGCAACACCCCACATTTATGAATGCACAATTTGGGAATAGAAAGTAACTCATCCCCAAGCATCTTTGACCTCCATAACTCTAGTTGGTATAAGTAATTCCCAAGCACTCCATAATTGCACTATTTACACTCACATGCCAACTAATAATGGAAGATGCTCCATCACTCCTAATTTTTGTTGATAAATAGCATAAACTAATACAAATGAAAAATTGTTCACTTATTATGAAAATCTGAAATATCAATTAAAGTATGATATGATTAACCATGAGATTAATGTTAGGAAGTTTAAATCAGAAATACATAAAATAAACTCATAACAATAGGTGTTTTGTGGAGAAATCGTTTTGGGAAAAAACTCCACCATCAAAGAAAGGACAAGTCCATATTAATCCAATGAGAATGCTACATCAATACATCCAACTATCCCCCTTCAATTTGATAGCATTCTAGAAACATAATAGTGCTCAACCTACATTAAAATGCCCATGAAACAACTATCTAATCCATCCAATTTGTAGAGAACCAAAAGGGGGAAAACCATAAATAGATTCCTAAAATCAAAACCACCAAAACCCATAGATGGTATGATAAAAGACTAGCACCCCCATGTGACAAATATTCAATGCTTCCATGAAGATCAACCATAACTATCAACATCTTTAACCCATGTGAAGAGTGGGCACACATTCCCAAGTATGGTGCTCCAAAATATTGTGGCCAACTAATGTGGACCCCACTCGATATGCAAAGATTTTCCACTCTCTTTCCTAGCATCTAAGATCAATAAAGTAGTGTAAATGAGGTTAAATCAATTTGTAACCACCACTGTCATATTCAATCTTAGTGCCATTAAAACAATATACAAGTCAATCGAGAGAAAATAAAATATTTATAATTCATCCAATCACCCCCTAGGAATCCATATACTCATTCGCAAGGTATTGGAGTCACATAAGTACATGGGATTTGCAAGGTTAATATCAACTTAATCCTAGTATTCTCCCACTTAATATTATACATCATAATGACATAAATAGGAAACATAAAATGTATCAAGTATAAGATGCACGGCCCATGGCCTCCCTACACCAAGAGAACTTATCCATGCTCACTAGTTTTGTAAGTGAATCTACAACATTAACCAAAGTGTCAAACTTCTAAATCATGACCTTACTATATTCTCCACCATCTCTTGAAAAAAAAAATATTGAACATCAAATGCTTCCCACAAGTATGGCACATGGGATTCGTAGCCAAATAAATAGTACTTTGACTATCACATCTAATCTAAACCACTCTACAATCAAAACTAACTCCTGAACAAAATCTTTGAAACCAAACTACATCTTTACAAGAATGTGTAGCAGCCATATACTATAATTTATTAATGGACAAAGCAACCATGGGTTGTCTCTTACTCATCCAACCAATAGGACCACCAAATAAAGAAAACACATAGCCGCTAGTGGATCTCTGACTATCCAAGTCACCTGCACAATTTGCATCAACAAATCCTTGTATACCTGTTATGTTAGAAAATGTCCCCTTGGGGGCTTTTCCCTCCTAAGGTTTAGCTCCTGGGTCCTTAGAATGCATTTACATCATATTGCATGATATTTTTGAATCCCGATGAGAAAACCCCAAAGTCTTGTGGCAAATGAGACCTTGGGGGTGCTATTTTAATGACTCCTACCTAAAATAGGGTGGAGGACTTGGGCACTCGCACCCTAGTCCTGCCCTATTTTGGGTCAGGTCCTAATTTGAAGTGTCGGTTATATGGCCGTTGTTAGGTCCTAGGCCGACACCAAAAGTTTGAATTATGAAATTCTTAGCGGGAATGTGTGTTGTTGCATATATAAGCATGTTTAGGTTTTCATTTGTAAACTAGAGATGGACATTACAAACTTATGATCTTATGCTAAAGTGATTCAAGGCCTTCATTGTGTTGCAGAGTAGTATTGTGTTGTTATTGTGTTTGTTTGTTGCAGATTTGGCTCCATCTCCTCATGGCATGAAAGAGCTTCTTCCTTCCCTGAGATCTACATCTTTGAGGTGACATTTATTTGTGTTTCAATCAGTTATCATTTGGACTTTGCCTCTATCCTGCAGGGATACGTACTCTTATCTAACAACGGTGTTTGGAAGACTTGAATGTCTCTCTAAGGCTTGACTGAGGCAAGCCTCTAAACATCACAACCCCCAACCACACTCCTTTGTGATTGCAGGTTACAGGTACCGAGTTTCGTGGAGTGGAGTTGCAGAGGAAGGTTGCAAACAACAAGGATTCAAGATTCGAAAGAAAGAAGCAAAACAGAGCATTTTCGGGACATGGTCGCCTAGGGCAATGTCTTTCAAAGTTACAGAGACAGGAATCAGAGTTACAGGGAAATTCTACATCTGAAGGAGCTAATTCTACATCTCAAGAATCAGCATGCCTTGGACTAGGGCACCCAGGCAGTGTCCTCTGCATTTCGAGGGACAAAAATAGACAGAACAATGATTATCAATGCTGGAAGGAGTTTTGCATTTCGCGAAGAAAATAGTCCCTTGGACTTGGGCATCCAGGGCATTGTCCTCGAATATTCTAAATTCTGAACTTCAAAAAATGGTCAGTCATTAATCTCTGTCCTCTTCCTTAATCTATAAGCATTCATTTGAATTTACCAGTTTATTCATTGTTTCACATAATTAGGGTTTCTTACATATTTGAGGATTACATTAAGGCATTAATTGGCAATTTTTGAGTTTTTGCATCATTCCAAGTGACAGCCCAACCTGTTAGGTGAATGCTCTCACTTAGTAGAGATTCAAATTGGTTGATATGTCCTTGAATGTTTGTAGTGAAAGGAGGATCTAAACACATCAACACCAAAACAACAAATCAAACCCCATTTGTCAACCTCCTCCTTTTTCATACAAAACAATACCCAACATCTTATGTACATATAATTAGAAACATGATAACATAAATAGTAATCATAAGTTCCTCATAAATATCTAAACACAATTCCAAATGCTCTCTACCAAGGTTAGACATAAACCTATTAAGAACTCCCACTGCTTAAGCAATGTCTAGTCTAACACAAATTATTACATATATTAGGCTACCAATAGCACTAGTATAAGGCACATTATATATATCTTCAAAATCATCATCCAACTTACAACACATATCTAATGAAATATTAGTTCCTAAAGATAAATAAATACTTTCTATTTTACACTCATGCATAGCAAACCACTACAATATAGTTTCAACATACTTACTCTAACTAAGCCAAAGTTTTTTGTGAACTCGACCCCTTTTGACTTCCATTCCAATAATGAATTTTGTTTCCCCTAAATCCTTCATTTCAAATTCACCAAAAAGTTGAGTTTTAAGCTCCCTAATCATCACTTTTTTGTTACCAATAAACAACATACCATCAACATATAAGATAATGATAGAATATGATCATTAATATCTTTAATGTTAGCATAGTGATCCTCTTCACTTCTAAAAAAACCCAACTTTAATATAAATGCATTAAACTTTTGATACCATATTTGAGGTAATTATTTCAAACCCTATAATGATCATTTCAACTTGCAAACCAATTTTCTTTTCCGTATACCTCAAACCCATCTAGTTGTCACATGTAAATTTTCTCTCTAAGGTCTTCATGTAAGAAAGTAGTTTTAACATCCATTTTATCTACTTCAAAATCACAAGCAACAACAACAGAAAGTAGGAATCTAGATAATGGAAGGAAATTTATCAATAGGTGAGAAATTTTCACCAAAATCAACTCCCTCTCTCTGGTAGTATCCCTTGGCCACCAATTTGTCCTTGTACCTCTCTAACTATCCATCTACTCCAAAATTATTTTTTACACCCACTTGCAACCAATGGGATTCCTTCCCTTGGGAAAACTCACAAGATCCTAGCTATCACACTTATCCAAGGCCATCATCTCCTCCTATATGGCCTCCATCCAAGAATCACTATCCTTTGAAGAGAGAGTGATGCAGTCTAAACCTAGGAGTTTTATCAAACAACTAGAATTTAGCAGCCAATACTCACAAAATTATAGGAGGGCAATAATATCCTAAATCACAATAGTAAAAATCAATTTCAATGTCTTTTTTCATGTATTCTTCATCAAGAGTACAACCTAAATATTACAGTCTTTCTATGATTTCAATATCTTCTTCTTCAAACTAATCTTTCTCCTAAAATCAACAAACCACCAATAAAGAACATCAGCCACATTTTATACTCTTGATGGTGGAAGTTGAATGGTTTCCAATCCTAAAAGATTACAATTGAATTGACATCCAAGAAATAATTCTTCGACCTTTGAAATGACTCCCTCATCAATATTTTAGCGCAAGAGCACAACCTTAAACTTATGCGCCCATTATGAAGTTGTGAAGCCGTGCTAGAGGCTTCCTCAATGGCATTTATGGCACAAATTTAAACCCTTGTGTTTTGGACAAAGCCGTACCAGTGTTTAAAATACTTCTTTATAAATAATTTCCTCTCATTGAACAAATAATTGCATCTTCAACAACACAAGGAATTCAAGAATTTCATCTGGCAAGTTAGCGCAAGAGTGCAACTTCAAACTCTTGTGTTTTGAACAAAGTTGTACTAGTGCGCAAACTTAGTGACCATTAGCACTAGGATGCATATTTAGACTCTTGTGTCATGGGTGAAGTTGTCCTAATGCACAAAGGAGACTTCCCCAACATTTGAGTGAATAATGTGCTCAAGAGTTGGAAGTGCTTGTTTGGTTTGTTTATTAAGGTGGCTTTTTAGAACTTTAGAACTCTTCCTTTGGTGAATCAGAAACTTGTAGAACCTTTGAACTCTTCATCAATAACTCTTTGTCTTCAGTGATTTAGAGGTTTTTAGAACCTGTGAACTTATTTTAGTGGAACACTTGGTTCGTGAACTTGAAAGTTTGCCGAAACATCTTTCCTTTAGTGCCAAATGAAGTTCAAAAACTTGAAATTTTACCAAAAGTGTAAACCTTTTGGTAAATCAAAAATTTGATGAACTTTCAAACTCTTGAGCTTGTCTTTGCAATGCCTTTTCGGTGCTTTGATAGAACTTCAAACCAAAACATAGCTTCTTTCAGCGAATTGGTGCAAACGCGAACTCACTAACTCAACTGTTAGTGAAATAAGAAGTTTGCAAACCTAATAGTTTACCAAAAAGGAAAGAGAGAGCCACTTCCTTTTGGAGAATTGATGAGTTCGCAAACCTGTGGTTTTGCCAAAATGATTTTTGATGATAAGTAAAGTTTATAAACTTCCAAAAGTACCAAAAATGCTAACTGAAGGGGATTTTTCATCAAATCGATGGGTTCTAGAACTTTCAAACTTGCCAAAAACTTAATCAAAATAGATCCAAAATTTACAAAAAATAAACTAAAAGTACCCATTGAGCTCATCAACAAGATGATGCTCTTCACATAGCCAAATTAAACTTGAAAATCCTCTTGAAGAAAACTGTTAGATACTAATTGGAACACAAACAAAACTGGACAAAATAGAAAACAAAATCAGAAATGTTTTTGGTTGATATAGGATTGCTTGTGGACCTGGATGCTCCTGCATCAAAGAGCCTACTTGAAATATCTTGTTTCATTGTCAATATAACTTAAATAAATACATAATGGAAATCTAGTGGGTTATGCCTGTCAATAAGATTATATTATCTCATGGATCGTCTCAAAGGACTCTACATGCTCAACGTACTCAAAAATTTCACCTAAATCTTGTTCTTCCTCTCCATCTTGTAATTCATAATTTTATTCTTCAACATATGCATCTTCCTACTTCTTGACCTTAGTCTCAAAATGCATGTTTCTTTCCTTCTTTTGTTTTGGCTGCACAAGATTTAAAAATACTCTAAGATATCTGAAAATAGACTCTACATGCTCAACCTACTCAAAAATTTCACCTAAATCCTCTCCTTTCTCTCCATCTTGTAATTCATCATTTCATTCTTCAACATCTACATCTTCTTACTTCTTGACCTTAGTCTCAAAATGCATGTTTCTTTCCTTCTTTTGTTTTGGTTGCACGAGATTTTAAAATACCCTAAGATCCTTGAAAATCACATCCCTAGAATAAATCATTTTCAATGTTAGAGGATTCCAAAGCTTATAACCTCTTGCATTCTCACTATAACCAATGAAGATGTATTTCTATACTTTTGGATACAACTTAGATCATTTTTCCTTAGGCACATGAACAAAAGTCTCACAACCAAATGCCCTTAAATGTGAAATAGAAGGTTTTTTACTTTTCTACACTTCATAAGGAGTTTTATTAACAATAGCTAAACAAGGAGATCAGTTTATTAAGTAACAAGTAGTACTCATAACCTCTACCGAAAAGCACCAATCCAACTATGTACCACTCATCACACTTCTAGCTCATTCCATTAAGGTTTAGTTCATCCTCTTTGAAACCACATTCTACTAAGGTGGATAAGGGGTAGTCTTTTACTGAACAATACATACATGTCTAAATAAATCATCAAATTCCTTGGAACAATATCCACTACCATTGTCAAATATCAACACCTTTATTTTATTATCCAACTACTTCTCTACAAGTGCCTTATAATCCTTAAATTTGGAGAAAGCTTTAGATTTAGAATTCAAGAACTAAACCCAAGTGTATCTATACTAGTCATCAACTAATGTAACATAATAACAAGATTTACCCATTGAATTAATATCCACTAGACCAAAACACATCCAAGTGAATAACTTCTAATAATCTCTTTTCTCTATTACTTCCAATAGGAAATGAAACTCTATTCTACTTTCCAAACACACAATGTTCACAAAAATCAAATTTCCCATCAAAGTAAATAGAAATTTTCATCAACTATATTTTCATTAATAAAGTTTTGAAGATCTTTTTCACCAAGGTTTCCTAAATATTATTACCACAATATACATGCATTTTTATAAGTACTAGTTACATTGGTGGAATTAAAAAATGTGGAGACATCAATCCTAAACAAAGTCCCACATTGTGAACCTCTCACTACTACTAAATTCCCTCTCACTAACCTACAACCAAACTTATCAAATTTCACATGCACTCTAGAAAGATTAAACTTGGATATAATTTAAAGAAGATTTCTTGCAAGTCTTGGAATATGTAAAACACCATAGAGAATTTTCACCCTCCCATCACTAGAACACAACTATGCCTTTCCCTTACCAACAATCTAACGTGTACTATTATCTCCAAAGAAAAAATCTCCTCCATCAAAAGCTTGGTATGAGGAAAACCATCACTAGAAACATTAGTAGAAATAAACAATGCATAATTATCACTATCACCAAAGGATTTCTCTATGGAGGAATTATTGAAGCTCTTCTTCTTATTTTTTATTCCTTCTTCACATGTCCTCACTTCCCATATTTCCAAATTTTCCCTAAGCTCTTCCTAGAGATTTTGGATTATCCTTTGGATTTGGATCTATCTTTCAATTTCTTATATTCCCCTTTAGACCGAACTTTGTCCTTGATCCTTCCTTGAACATCTAATGCATTTTTGAGCCCTCATCCATGTATTTTCTCCTCATTTTATCAAAAAGCAAGGTAGCAACAAGGGCATTCATCTTAAGATCTGAAATAGAACCACTTAGAACAATGATAAGATTTTTTAATATTTGGTCAAAGGATAAAGCAACACTATACACTTAGACTCCTCATCTAGTTTAACATCAATAAAACTAAGTTGACTCAAAATTAAATTAAAAACATTCAAATTCTCAACAATATAGTCTCCCTCTTTCATTTTTAATTAGTAAATATTTCTTTTCAGATATAGCTTATTAACAAGACTCCTTGTTTGATAGATATCATCTATCCTCTTTCACAGGCTATGCTTGGTATTCTCCTATAATACATTCAAGAGAATGGTATTTTCAAGACACAACCAAATGGTTCCTCATGCCTTCTTGTCCAACTTTAGAAAATCTTCATTAGACTTTCCTTTGGGTTTTCCTTCTTTTGCAACAAGTTTCCATTGGTCCCTTTCTTCCAAGAGATCCTCCATCTTCAACTTCCATAGATTGTACCTAAATCCATTAAACTTCTCAATCTTTGAATGAGAGGTAAAATCCATGGTTTCAATCACTCACAAATTTGTAAAACCACTTAGTTAAAATCTCCCACTACAACAAAAAACCCTAGCACTTCAAGAAAGGCATCTCTTTCTAATTAAAACTAAATCTCTAATACCAAATATTGATAAATAGGGAAAACTACTATAAATGAAAACTTATTCACTTGGTATGCAATATGAAATACCGATTAAAGTATCATATGATTAACAATGAGATTAATGTCATGATATTTAAATCAGTAAATAGATAAAATAAACTCATGACATAAGAATAGATGTACACAAAGAAAGGACAAGTCTATATTAATCTAATGAAAATGTTGCATCAATACATCCAACTATCTCCATTCAATTTGACAACATAACAATGTTCAACCTACAAAACACCCATGAAACAACTATATAAGGCATCCAATTCATAGAGAATTGAAGGGGGAGAAAAATAAATGGGTTCCTTAAACCAAAACAAACAAACCCCATGGTATGGTAAAAACCTAATTCCCCATGTGACAAATATTCAATGCTTCCATATATAGCAACCATAATTGTTAGCATCTTTGACCCATGTGAAGAGTGGGGACACATGCCCAATAATGGGGCTTCAAAATGAAGTGGCCAACTAATATGGAAATATGTTTCACTCTCTCCTAGTGCTTAGGATCAAGAAAGTGGTGTAAATTAGGTCAAATCAACTTGTAACTACCACTATCATATGTAACCTCCCCTCTTAATGCCATTATGACTAATATACAAGTCAATTGAGAGAAAATAATTAATAAATAATTCACACAATCATCCCCTAGGTGCCCATGTACCCATTCCCAAGGTGTTAGAATCACTTGAAGGGCATAGGATTTGTAAGGTTAATATCACCTTAATCCTAACAAATTTGACCTTTCCAATGTAACCCCCTATTCAATGTTCTCTTGTAATAATATTTTCAATCACTAAAGAATATTAAATTAATTTCATGTGTCCAAAACCTCACATAGGCATCCCATATTCCCACTCCATGTTTCTTAGAGATGCATACATTATTTGTCATATATGAACAATAGATAGCCATTTATAAATAATTAAGTTATAATAGACCTTATCATTTGTAATTTCAATAGCACACCCAATCCTAACAAAAAAATTGGTTATCTCGCCCTTAGATTCTCTTTTGTTTAATCCTAATCCCTCTTTCTCATCCCCAAAATCCTCTGAAATTTCACAACTCCTTACTTTAACAATCAAACCTTGCTGACCACCATAGTGGTCGATTCTCCTTCTAATCCCTCCATTGAGCAAGATGACAAACATGCAAAGGAGCTCTATAACTACAAATCCCCAAGGCCAACCATTGATAGACACCTTCATCTAGGTAGCTTTGGGTGATTTCCTTTGAGCTCCTTGATGACATTATTAAATTTATTTTGATTTGTAAGCTAGATCCATTATATTTTTGTAATGCATTGAAATTCAAAAAATCAAAACTAGAAAACTAAAATCAAATAGAAGCTTTCTTTTCCAAATTAGATCCAAACCTTAGATGAAGCAAATGGAAATTCAAGAAAGTGTGTAAAATAAATGAAACAATATTACCAAATGAAACTCCATTGTAAAGTGGATATGCTCCAATAGATGTAGATGCTCAAGATAAAGCTCTTTGAAAGTTCTGCAACATAAGTTTATCTTGCATTCATGGATGAATTTTTGAAGAAAATAAGATTAATTTTATAGATTTTTTTATTTTTGAAATCAATGGTCAAGATTAAAAGACAAGATCAATGATTGTGATCGAATGAGGGAGAAAATGGTTAAATTGATAAAGTTTCCTTAATATTTTTGGTTGCAAATATTAATGGATTGTTGAAATAGTCTTTCGATTTATCGTTGAGTTGGAGAAGGTGGGTGGTTAGATGTAATGAGGTAGTTAACTACTAAATGAGGTAGTCAACTCCTCATTACTCTATTAAATTAATTCAATTTAATAGTCTTTAAGTGCATGATGAGTGGGTAATTGGTGAGGTGGTATATGAGGGGATATTTAAATAAATAAATTATTTAATTAGTGGTGAAAGGCTATTTAGATAATTAAATAATAGAATTGTTTAATTATGCATGGAATATTATATGAAAATTAAATAATAACATTATTTAATTGTGCATGGGAGGTGAATGAATTAAATTAATTAAACAATAAGATTATTTAATTAATTGATGATGAATAATGGATATGTTATTAATTAAATGATATAATTATTTAATTAAGTGATGAATAAGAAATGTTAGTGTGGCAGAGATTAGAAGTGGTAAATTTGGGTGTAAAAAATATAAAATGAAATTTATGTGTCTACACTTTTCTTTCTCAAAGGAATTCCTACTAAACAATATGTCAAATGGACTCATATAAACTAGGAAAACAAGGGTTGGGCAATGAGATATTTTAGGGGGTTGGGTTGGGAGTATATATCATGCACCTTTGTGGATCCTTATCACACCCAAAGCTACTTTACAATATGGATCCTAGATCATCTAAGAGCATACTTGTTATGTCAAAGCCTAAGACCTAGACTTCTGCCTAGAAGGCATTTCCAAGTCAAAATACCTTATGTGGGTGGAACTATTGTTCCTCGTCTTAACATTTTTCCCATTTCTGTATAATATTGCCTCCCACCTAGGAAGATTGATTTGGTGTAACCAAAACTAGGACAAATGGAAAAATCTTTGTGTTCAAACTTGAGCCTATATTGAAGTGGATCTTAGCCTAGATTCATTAAGATTGCCATCCTAGGTTTTGAGTTTGATCAATGAAAAATTTGTTTGATCAAATTGAATGCATGTTTTTATTGTTTATAAGAAGGGCACCTTAAAGACTACCCACCCGTAAACAACATCCTCCACCTCCATCCACCAATGGTCATCACTCTTTTAACTTTGCTTTTGTTGAAGGCTTTGAAATCTAGACTCTAATCGTGCCTTAGTAACCCATTCCCAAAAAACCTCCCTCTACCTCCATTATTAAAAAACATCCCTCTACCCTTCCCATGATAACCTTATACCTCTCACTAACACCATTCCCTATAGTTCCCTATCCCACAAGGAATCATTTCTTGAACGAAGATCCCCTAAATGGTGTAAGGAAGCCCTTAAACTCTTGTTACTAGCTCACATAACTTGTCACATCCTCTTATCCCTCCATCCTAATGAGGATATATTTCCAATATTCCTCTTAGGAGTGTCTTTCCTAAGGTGTTGTCATTAATTCCCTATCCCCACCTTATAAAATTAGTTCAATGCACTTCAAACAAATGAGGACACTTTCCACACCCTTCTAGAATGAAGTGTCATATGCAATCATGGAATTTAAGGGGCCTCTCCATCCACTCCCATAAGTATCAATTGATAGATTCTATTTAGAATAATCATACGGATGTACTCATGCTTCAAGAAGTGAAAATTAATGTTGTCCTCTTAGATGCCACTCTAGCCTCCATTTGGCAAGAAGTCCAACTCTTCCACACTAATTACCCTAAAATTAATGGTGGATTTGTGTTGGACATTGCACCATGGATTACAAAATATATTGTTTCTTTTGATACTAACCCTAATAATTATTGTATTTGGGCCATTGTACGTTACCAAGGTGGTTTTCTATGGTTTTATTATGTGTATGCTCCTAATTCCCCTAAGATATAATTCTACTCTAGGAATTAATGTCTACACATCCCTATGATAGATAGGTGGTTTGAGATGACTTTAACATGGTATACACCACACTAATCATAATTGGGAGAGCCACTTAGCTTATCAACTATAGTTTGATACATGAATTTTGGTACACAACTCTCTAGGAGTGTTTGATCCCCTCCTAGGAAAAATGGATCTTCACAAACCACATTGGTTTACTTGGAAAAACTACCATGAAGGATTTTTGAGGAAAATGATCCATTTGGATAGATTCTACATCTTCCCTAGTTACCACATCATCCCCTCCTCCTCTAGAAATCCTATCCACCTCAACCTTTCTACCACTCTCTTTGATCATTTCCCCATATTCACTACCATTTCCTTCTTCAACCCTTCGGACCCCAATCAACTCCCATTCAATTTGAATTTTTCTCACTTGTCATAGAAAAATGAATTGATGAACTTATTACTACTTAGAATGTTGAACCCAAACCACAACAAGATAGATGGATCAACTAGTGAGAAAGAACTATAGCTTGATGCACCCTCTTCCTACAAGAGTATGGTTAGAGAGATACTACTAAAGATCGTAGGCTTGAAAAATCTCTTAATGTCTAGCTTGTTCAAGGCCAAACTCTTTCAAACAACAACCTACATAGTAATCCTCTTTAGTAGTTGGCTCATACTAAAAATTTGATTCAATAAGTAGTTTTCTACAAAGGAAAATGTACTCAAGTCCATGCCTATCTTCAATGGATTAAAGACAAGGATAAGCGTCTAAATTATTCTTTTAATTTCTACAATAAAAGTGAAAAAAGAGTAGATTTTAGATATATAAACAACAAATTCCACCCTCTAATCTAGCTAATCTGCTATCATGAAAACCTTGTATGATCATTATAAGCTTATGCTAATAGATGAATTGACAAATAATCCTCTTGTCCCAATTCTTGAAGACAATATAGAAAGTTGCATTCCTTATAGAATTGACCTTAATTACAACAAATTTATGGACCACCTCCTCACCATAGAAGAGATTGACAAATCTATGTAATTTATGGTAGGAGAGAAGGGCCCTAGTATGGAAGGTCTTCCAATTGAATTATATCAATCTCTTTAGCTCCACACCTTGAAATATTTATACTATGTGTATCTTGGAGGGATTGAAACCAATTCATGATATGTGGGATCTTTCTAACTTAAAATGGAAAACTTAGTAGTAGCTAAAGCATAAATTCCATCTCAATTGCTATGACAAGAAATTGGTGATTGACATTTAGTAGGAAATCCCTCCTTCCCTTACCATCTCTATTTCCATGTTCTATCATAGTATATTTATGAAGGATTGGAGATGGTCTAATAGCTGCAATAATATATTCATTCCCCTCAATGCTACTTATAGACTTCTTCCATCTATTCCCCTAGCATATTGTCTTAACACCAAATGTATGTGCAAGTTCTTTAGGTACTGTTGACCTATTTTGCTCTGTCCAGAGTTAAATAGTTCACCTTGTATTTTCCTTGAAAATCCTTTGGAAAATGTCCCTACAAAACTTAAATATTCCAAATACTCATGCTATGCCTTGCCAAAAATCCCAAAATCTTGTCTGAAGGATCCTTGCAAAAAACCCAGAAAAACCCAGAAATCTTTTGTCCTCAGGTGCTTTCCATTGCAGAGATTTCCTAGTTTTATACTTAGCCATTTTCATGTACGTGATGATGACGTTATCCTTGTTTTAGGGTTTTTCTGTCATTTGGTTGATTCGCATCTCAGATACATTTTTCGTTGTATCTTGGTCATGTATAAAATTGTACATCAGGCCCTTTGTATGTTTACATTGTATGTTCATATATGCAAAGGCCATATACAAGGTCCATATGCAAAGGTAAATGCATGTCGGTGAGACTTCACTCATCGAAGACATAGTTTGTGGCCCCGCCGATGGGCTGATGAGGGATACAACGCAGTGGTATATACAAAGGTCATAATACAAATGGAAATGTGCATCGCCGAACATACAAGGGTTTTTTGGCGTGACGATGATCATCGACAGTCAGGTCCAAAGTCTTCCCGATGGGCCGATGCAGAACCAAATAGACATACAAGGGTGGTCATCACCGAGACAAGCCTCATCGGCAGCCAGGTCTATGGTCCCTCTGATAGGCCGATGCAGTGCAAGGCAAAACATACAAAGAAAAGATGCAAAGGTTGGGGCCCACCTATTGTATCTATATGTGATTGTATGTTTGCACATACAACCGCATATACAATGATATGCATTCCTGACATACAAGGCCCGGACCCAAAAAGGTATGCAGTTTAGTTGATAAAGGCACATGTTTGTATGCATCTTTTGCTTGTATATTCGCATTGTATGTTTAGACATACAAAGGACATATACAAGGGAATATACAACGGCACATACAAAGGTCAGATGCATGTTTGCAAAATACAGGTGATTGTATACAGTTCTGCTTGTATATTCACATTATCTATGCGATATACAAGGCCGATATACAAAGGTAAAACATACAAGCCGGACCCGACTGGGAAGTCAATTTTGGCAAATTCAAAGGTGGGGTCCGCAATTTGTATGTTAGGTGCATTGTATATGCTGAAACACAAAGAAGAGGAGATACAAGCCGAACCTGTTGCAAAATTCCAATATAGTTGATAGTCTCCTTTGAGTTCCGCATTGTATACATGGTCGATTGTATCTTAGATACAAGCATATACAAAGGTCACATACAATGGTTTTTCGGCAAGAGAATATATATCGGCGGCTCATGCAAAGGTCCTTCCAATGGCCGATGGGGATGCAGTTTTTTAGCGATGGGTCCCAGCTTCAATGCAGCGGTGAATCAGGTGGTACCACGTGGTAGGGGTGGCAGATGCAAAAGGTAATACAAAGGCAAATGCATATGCGAAAGGAGATTCAAAGCACATACAAAGGGCACATGCAATCGCATATGCAAGACAATTTGAATATGCAAAAGGAGGGAAATCACATAAATGCATAAGTGAATCCAGCAGTCAAGTGCATGAGTGCTTGTATATGCAATTACACAATACAACGATATACAAGCACAGATATGCAAAGCGATATACACATGCAGTTGACTGTAGCTTTGACCGTGGATATCTCCCTCGTCCTAGCAAATTTCAACATGCTTTAAAAGGCAAAAGTGCCTATTTTTGCCTCCTCTTTCATTTGGCAGGCTTTTGAGTAGGATTTTTTCACTTTCATAATTTGGATTTGGATTTGAATGCTTTGTCGACTGGACGTTTCAGCGACCAATTTAAGATATGCAAATGTAGATATTTGTGGCATTTATGAGTGCAGGTCGATGATTCAGCAGCTCTCATTGAAGATTCAAAATATCTTCCACCTGCCCTATTCCAGCTATTTCACGACATAAATTCTTGCAGGTGGACGTCCCTTCAGAGGCAGATATTTTCTGACAGAGCCCATGGGCAAAATTGATTGTAACCGACTGAGGTAAAAAATGAAATGAAATATGTACATGTAAAACAAATGTATTTGTGGTTGGTTGTTCTTCTGGGCTATTTTGTAATGGCTACTTGGCCTCTATAATCAATAAAAAATAGTATTTTGCCTCTCTTTTATGATTTTAGCACTATGTCTGTTCTTTAGATTAGTGTAGGATGTGTATTGTGGACAAAGGTCCCTTTCATCCCTCCATTGTTCTATCTTGACCTCTGTTAGAATTAATATGAGTCTGTGTAAGTCTTTCCAGCTGTGAGATTATTACTATGTCGATTCAGTTGCAGCCAAACACATTTAAATCTGGTGTATCACTTATTTTATTTTTATTTCCTTCTAACCCTTTTCCCAGCAAGCATTAGCACTAGGTTTAGATGCACTTCTCTAAGTAATAGGCATAGAAAGAGGAAGCAGGCCTTCTTCGGAGGTCTAATCTCAATTCACAAGGTCCCACACTTTGAGATCATTCCCATGTTTCTCCAGATTGCTAAAGTTTTACAACTGTAGCAAGGGTGCAAATCTGGGTGATAATAGGTACATATGGAATAAGTTATTGGCATATTTGGAAATCCAAAGTTGATGTACAATTATAGCTCTTTTCTTAGAATCTCCTTCATGATAGATTCCCCATTGGTCCCCATCTAAAATTTATCTATCCACCACCAACCCACCTATTTTGAAATTCACTTGAGTCTATTAAGCATGTCTTTTGACTTTTCCACCATGTTATTATAAAATTCATTTTGAAATTATATTGTATTTATACTTTCTCTCATTTTATATTCCCTTTTGAAATTGAAGTTCAAATGATTAGTTCTAACTTGCTACTCTAGATGACTATTTTGTATATAATTCTGAAGGAACAATTGAACATGAACTCAAGGAACAACTAAAGGTGAACAAAGAGCTTAAATATCAAATGCACCATCTTCAGACTCAACTCCTAACATTAGAAGGAAAGCATGAAGACTAGAACTCAAAGATCTCTCATCTTGTAAAGGAAGATCTAATCTACTTTTGTTTCTGTCCCATTGTGATGAGCTCAAACTTTATGATTGTCTTTCTCTCTACTATTATTGAGGAATAGTTGAAGGTGCTCTAGGGCTTGGCACAAAAGCGAATTTTCTATAAACTCAACTCTATAGTCTCGAAGTCTATCAAGATAGCATGGACAAGAGGATCAATCAAATTGCTCAAGAGACTCCAATTTGTTATCTTCTTGGGGTTTGAAAGGTATATCCTTTTTATGTTAATGGACAACTATATGGTGATGGATTTTCTTGTTTTCTATACTCTAGCTCTATGTTCTAGCTCCTTCCTTTTCTACTATTTTATGATTTGTGCTCATGAGTTCTCTACTATTTCAATTTGATTATTCTCTATTTCTATTATGTATTCTATAATTTTGTATGGTTGTTATAGCTAGTTTCTCTATGTTTGCTTGACTATTTGTTGACATATCAACTATGATCTATGTCCTATGATCATATATTTATAATTCAATATAATATAAAAAATTAAATTCTTCATTTTAATGATGAATCATAAAATGTAATTTGAAATATTATAAAATTTAAATATATATTATTTAAAAAAAACTTCGCTATCTCATAGACTATGAAAACCTTTTATTAATTATTAATTATTAAAAAATTATATATTCTAAAATTTATATTTATTAAAATTTATAAATATTTTTAAATTAACCTCTATGATTGTTTATTACATGAACAAAATTATAATTGTTATTAAAATATACAATAAAACATGTTCATAATATAAGGATTATTTATTAAAGTTATTATAAAATTACTTTAAATGCACACAAATTAAATCTCATAATTAAAAAAATTTAAGAATCATTATTGTTAGAAGAATTCACTTAACACATCTATCTACCAAATACTAATCTTGTCATGTGATTTAATTCGTATCTGCATTCGCTTTTGTCCCATTATTAAAAATGCCTCAACCCAAGTTTTCCTTGGTCCAACTAAAGTTTTACAATTATAAAGATGTCCTACATAGTTTTTGATTATGATAAGCAACAAACAAAGGTGTTGGTCCCTATAAAAAAATTCACAAGGGAAGAAAAAGCTAGGCCACAAACAAGCCACCAACAACAGACAAACAACACACTACCAAATGAAAATTATTAACCAGTTCATATGGAAAAAATCCATAACCAAAAACAAGTAACAAAACCAATAGAAACCAAACAAACATCTACTCCCAGTCCTCCACATGGAACTTATACATATCTTCATAATTAACAAAAGTTTTTGCCTCCAAACCATGCTTATTGAGTTCTAAATCCTAGAGGATAGACAACGTAGTAGCTGATCTATGCATCACCTTCGTGTTGAAAGTAGCCAAAACCTTCATGTTTTTTTCTAGAGTAGTCATCTTAGCCTTCAGCTTAATGACTTCCATAACAACCTGTTTCCATTGAGTACAATCCTTTTGATTAGGGGTAGTATCCTTAGTCAAGTCCACATCCTCATCGTCCGACTCAGAATTTGGAGCATTCATTTCTTCAAACATGCTTGTTCCCTCCTAAAAATCCTTAGTTTTGGGGGTCTCCACCACCTTCTAGAAATCAACATCATCCTCGGATAGAGTGTCATTGGAATCCTCCACTTCAATAAGTTTGGGGGTGAGCCTCCTCACCAACCTATTGGATCGTCTGATACTCAGACTTCTACTTTTGGAACCCCCACTCTTGCTCTTACCAATATTCACTTCCTTTTTAGCCTCCTTGAAAACCAATCCATCATCATTACTCTCCTCAGGAATTTCCTCCTCAGTGCTAGGTTTCTACTTAGGTTTGACAATAGTCCCAACAAGGTTGCTCTCTCCCTCAAACAACACAGGGTTGACCTTGGCCTTTTTTCTTTTAGCTTTATTATTGGGCCCTACATGTCCTCTTTTAGCAATCACCCTCTCCCTATCAGTGATTTCCCCTAGGCTACTCTTCAAGTTACAAATCCCTGTCATAGCCTCCTTTTGGCAGAGGAGCTTCAAGTTGAGGGCTTAAGGATAGAGGGTAGGGATGGATTAACACCATAATCTTTAAGAACTTTCATGATAGCAATAAGAGGGGAGTCTTTGGCGATGGAATCTTATTTTTTCAACTTAGTGAGAGGCGGGGACCTAGCAACAACCAAAGGCTTGGACTTTTTACCTGCAAGGGTTTCAATATCATCCTGGTCTAATTTTTGTTTACCTTTAGAAGAGGACCCCACCATGGGATTTGGAGGTGAATCCTCAATCAGACAAGTGGTAATGGTCTTGGGTGGACAGAGGGTGAGATGGAAGTGGTACAGGTAGTAGATTAAACCTTGGTGGAGGGGGACAATAGAGACATTAGGGTTTTTGACCAATGAATCCTTAGTGGCTTTCACAGTAGACTCTAAAGACAACAACATACCTAAAATGGGAAGCTTATGATGTCTTTATGATGGAAATGGTTTAGAAAAGCATAATGGTAGTGAAAGAAGCACTTGTAATGACCCTCTAAAGTCACATACTTCATTAAAACATAGCATACCTTGTCCCAGGGGTTGATCAGCTCCCTTTTGTCAAAACCCCCTTGAAGTTTGATCAGGGTTTCCCCTTCCTTAAAGGATATCTACATGCTCTCCTTATCTTGCACTTTTCTTTGTCTTTTCAACTTCTTCCCCTTGCTAGACAAACCTATGGCTTGAGCAATTGTGTCCTCACTGATTTCAAATTGAATACCACCTAGTTGCACATGCTGGTTATCCCAAGAGACAACAAACTACACTGAAAGGTTTTCATCATAACCATTCAGGTATTACATAAGTGGGGTTATACCACCTTCATAAAAAAAACACTCCAAAGCGTCTCATCCTTTTATAATTCTTCGCATGACATCGACTCTTTCCTAACTGTTTTACCTACCATTTTGAAAACTAAATTCTAGAGAATACCACGCAGAGAGTTACCAAGTTGTTGAAGGAAGTAGATTAAGTTCTCAATTTTGTAAAGCCCTTTCTTTTGATTATGGTTTTCACAATAATTAAGATCACATTTGAGATGCTATAGAGTGCTAGAATTACTACCTGTTCCCTCTCCGTAGCTTGGGTAAAGATTACCAAGCACACAATTTTCATCTGGCCTGTGATCATTAATGCTCAGCATCTCAAGGATTTTAAAAAAAATGTCTTATTCATCCTTGCATACCATCCATACTTCGTTGGTGTCGGTAGTTGATGTCAACCATACACTTAGTTATGTTTCCTAGGCCTTCAAAAAATCTCTACCACCTCACTTCCCCATCCACGTGGACGATCTTCCTCTCCACATAAGAATTGTGCTTACTCTTTATGTTAGGTTCCATCTCAGCACCACACATCCTTCTCTCCTTTCCCAAATGAGACGCCCTCCTAGACATCAGTTGATTCTCTTTACATATAAGAGACATAAAACTTAGGGATTATTAGACATCTCCTTATGAATGAGGGCTTTGACAGTCTTGGAGAGAAATTCAAGACTTCTCCAACATCTCAACTAAGTGTAGTTGATATCCTGGTTGGCCAAGGCATCCGCCACTCTATTACCCTCCCAATAGGTATGGCCTAGAGTATGTTGTTCCAACCCCTAGATTAGACCTTTAATATCTTCTATTATATCACCCACTTGCCATCCCGATTGTGCTTTCCCACTAACAGTATCAAGGATAAGTTTAGAGTCACCTTTAATCTATAACCTATTGATTTCCAAAGAGAGAAATTTTCAATCCCCATAGGAGAGCCATTTCTTCTGCAACATTGTTGTTTCTACATCCTATCCCTCTAGCATAAGCAACAATAATGTCCCCTTTATGAGATCTTAGGATTCCACCACCACTGGCCTGCCCTGGGTTGCCTTTCATAGCCCCGTCAAAATTCAACTTGCACCGGCCTTCCAAAGGAGGTTTCTATTTCGTGTTTAAGCGAGATAGCTTTTTGTAGTTATCAAACTTGTTGATATCAACAACAATACCCCAGTTGTTGACAACCCTAATTTTCATAGGATTAGGTGGGGCTTCCGAGATTTTAAGATTACACATTGAGACATTTCCCACCAAAAGTTTAGAAAACAAGATAAATACTTCTTTAGGATTCTTGGCCTCATCTCTAAAATTTCTATTGTTCCTCTCTTTCCAGAGACTCTAGCCTATATGTGGGGGGGATCGCCTCCATAACTCTGTAACCTTGGGATGTGAGAAAGGGCTTCTCCAAGATTCCACCACTAAGCTTAAGTTATCACTCATAACCTAGTCAATATCTTATTTTTGCAATGTCATACTGATGCAGAGGTAGGGTTTACCTGGTTTCAACAACAATAATGGTTAAAGGTTTCTAGGACTCCAAACATAGTTGACAATTCAATGGCATGGTCATGGATTTGTCTTAGGACTTCTTGGCATTATAAAATTGGATCTTCCTATGTCATGGTCAGACTTTTCAAATGTGACTCAAAGGGCAATAACTCATTCATGTATGTTGGCATCCTACTAGACAAAACAAACTACCTTTTGACAGTCTCCTTAGGATAGTATACTCTAGGCCTTATCAAACAGTCCCATAGGATAGTCAATATAAATACAAGGGAATGACCTTTTAAAGGCTTCCAACTTCTTGAAACAGGGCTACAAAGCTTCCATTACATCCATTATTCATCCTTTCTTCACAAATGCACTTCAAACATGTTCTTAGGAACCTAGGGTCAAAACTACTTTGTACAGTCCTAATAGGACAGTCACATCAAATTGACACAAACTTCTTATCATGGATCAACTACTCATTGAAATAGGTCTATAGGACCTTGACACACATCCCCAACACCTTCTCCAATTCCAAACTAGACCCAATCATGCCTTGATCCACCCAACTTGCTTTCTAATGAATACACAGTCTGATTTTCACTATGAAATGTAACAAACAATCATTAATAACTTTCACAAAACACCTAATGAAGCCAATCTCTTCGGTGCGATTCAATATAACACTAATACAGACTTTTCCTCCAATTTTCATCAAGATCCAACGGTGGAAAAGAAAGTCATGGCAGTTTTTCCAAAACTGGTAACCCTAGGTCTAATCCAGGGCTGTTTGAACAAAAATTGCTCTAACTCATTCAAATCTTAATGAACTTGCATCAAACCAAAACCAAATTAAAGTAGATTAATATGAGAACACAACCCCATCAATTATACTTTACTATGTGGACTGTACAGTCCATACCAAGCAACAGAACAAACTGCTACGTAGGAAAATGCACATAAAATAAGGGTTTTCATTTATCAAAACTTCAAATACACAATGTTTCATCATCCTTTCAAATTTGGAGGGTGCCTCCATATATATCCCATCCATTCCAACTTACTTTAACCAACTTTTGATTGGTTTGTACATATAACATCATTTTGTCACTTTTTGCCAAAGTTGCTTGACAACTTTTGACAATGTTTTCATTTTTTCAACTAAATGACACCAAACCTTCATCAATGCCTCCAAATGACTTATATTGGCCTAAAATGACCTTATTAACATTGAACAACACAAAATAAGACAAAAAATCAAACTTTGCCTCCTGTAGGCATCAGGTCTTGAGGGTGCTCCTGCACCACATACCCCATATTTCCTTAGTAAATTCATAGTGGAAAAGCAAGTGTGGGACCGATTCTTCTGCTTTGTAGCATAGCACACACCTATTGGTTATTTGGAATCCTCTACATTTGAGATTATCCTGTGTGAGAATCTTATTGTGGGTTGTTGTTCACCAAAAATAATTAACTTTAGGGATCAAATTATGGTTCCAAATAAGTCTCCATAAGCTATTTATGATAGGGTCTAATAGTAGACCGTAAGCAATCTTGACTATAAACATTCCTTTACTATCCCGAGACTAGACCATCTCATCCTCCTTGGAGAATATAGGGATTCTACACTTAAGGAGTTCCTTTTGAAGGTTCTTGGTATCTAACTTCAAGTGATCTTGATTCGAGCAACACTCAGAGATAATCCTCCATTGCTTTCCACCCCTAAATTGGGTTATATAATTACTCACCTCCTCTCCAAAAAAGTTACTAGCATGATCCACCAAAGTGTTGTAGGTTTTCTGATTGAGAAGAGGTTGCTCTTGTAACCAGGTGCCCTTCCAGAACCTTATCCTTCTATCACTACCTAATTTCCATTTAGTGCCTTTGAGGATGAGGTTCCTAGTTTTCAGAATATTGTTCCATATGACCAAACCTTTAGGCAATCCTTCTTGATCTATAAATCTATTACGTCCCAAGTTATGCAAGTATTTGGTTTTCATTATGGAATCCCAATCTTTCCCATCTTTAATAAAGCCCCATCCAAGCTTTTCTAATAAAGCTTTGTTAATCATATGGACCTTTCTAGTAGAAAGAAACCCCTGCTCCTTGGGTAGGCAAATCTTGTCCCAACTTACCAAAGCCAATATTTTTTTCTCCTCAACTCCCATCCATAAAAAAGTTCCCTGAATCTTCTCAAAATGTTCAGCAATATATTTGGCATTTTGAATAGATTCAATAAGTATATAGGGACCCCCTACAAAGAGACTTTCAGAAGTTGTAATTTCCCTTCTTGGCTAAGAACTTTTCCCTTCTAGCTTGCAAGCTTTTGTTGAATCCTCTCTAGGATAGAATTCCAAAAAGAAGGGGTTATTTCCTTAACTATCAATGGGAGGCCGAGGTAAACAATTGTAAGTGTAGCACATGAGCAGCCCTATATTCCTTTAATTTTATGTTGTAGCTCAACATCCATGTTGAAGAAATATATTTGATTGTTGTCATAGTTTATGCATTGTCTGGATGCCCTAGCATAATTATTGAGGAGTTGTTTCCATTTCCTTGCTTCCACCACTGAAGTTATCTCGAAGAGGATTATATCATCTACAAATTGTTAGATAGTTGAGGGGCATGCTGCAGAGGCAACTTTAATACCATTCAATTCTCTAGACCTCAAGAGGTTCATAAAAGCTCTTCCCATAACTTCAACATAAGAATAAAGAGGTAGGGAGATAGAGGGTCCCATTGTCTAATCCCTCTTCTAGACTTGAAAAAGGCCTTAGGTATACCATTCACCAACACAAAAAACTTAGCAGTCATAACACATCCTTTAACTAGATTCATGAAGCCATTCTGATGTCCTACATAGTTAAACAATAGAGGTGACACAACATTTAAGACTATTTTTTATTTTAAATATCCAGTAACTATTGTAAAATTCCACTAACAATTATCATGATTTTAAAAACTAAATCTTATCATTAGGAAAGAGGGTTTAGAAGTTGAACAAACTAACTTCTTACCTTATAAGATCATAAATAGTAGGTCAAATAACCTTCAAATTTTTATGTCACTTTTATGTTAGGATTAGTTGTTATACTTCTTACAAACTCAAGCAACATTGTATTTATTTAATATTTGTAATATGTTTTAAATATGGGGCCACATCCAAAAGGATTCCCCCACTTGGGGTGAATCTCAAGATTCCTTGGATGACACTATGCTACTTGGAATTTGTATCATAATGTGTATAAGAGTAACCATGACATTATAAGATGTGTAATAGCATCTGTGAGATTGTGAGATATATAAGAGAATCTATGACATGTAAGGGCATGTAAATGAGAGTCACAAAGTGGACATGGAAAGACATGGAAGAAACATATGGCTTATAATGATGGAATGTGTAAGAGATTCTTATAAGAGGTTTGAATAGACTAAATTGGAGCACCCAAGTTTGTAGAGTGAAATATTTGACCTTGGAAATTACATACTATTCTTGGAAGGTGGAGGAGACCAATTTGAGTGCTCAAATCAGATTTGTTGGTTTGGCCCGTGTGTTTTGAAATCACTTATGGTTTATTGGTTTTCATTGGTTATTTATTGGATGCTTGAGATGGAATTTCTACACTTGTAGATTTCTATGGCTTATGTTGCCAAAAAATTTCCAAACACAAGTTGAAGATTTATATTTAAGGGATTATACTATAAGGGTGTTTTGTAATCCGATTATCATGATTAATACACTAAGTGCTAATTTGATGTTGGTTTTTCTCATATAAGGGTTTTCCTAGGGTATATCTTGTGTTGTGCATTTTCATTATTATTGAAATTGTTTAGATCTATCTCTACTTGCATTTTCTCTCTCATAGGATTAGTGTGGGAATTGCATAGTTTTTACCTAGTTTCCTTTCACTTTATTGGTGTCTTAATTGCTCAAACCTAATGTTTAGGGTCTAGGTTAGGAATTATAGAGGTACAATTACACGGTTTGTTAGCATGTGACATTAATTGGTGCTTTTTAAAGGTTACCTAAAACTCGTGTAAGAAGGGACCAAAATCCATTCATTAGACCCACTAAAATGTGATATCTAACACTCTATTCCTATGTGCCCCCCACTTCCACCACATCAATCCTCCCCATAGAACCTTAATGTGACTTGTCCCTTAAATGCTAGGATTGGTATTACAAGTGTTACAATTGTGATTCTATTTGACTTTGAAATGGATAGTGAATCATTTCACTTTAATTTATTTTTAATTGCTTTTACCTAGCTACCACCTATAAATGATATGACCAAAAGAGCATGAAAGGATTAGTCTTTTATATATTTTACTCTTTACATTATGCAAGGCCAAGTTATGGTGATGTGTAAACTTTAAAGATTACTTGCCAAAACACTATGATGTCTAATAGTGAGCTCCATCCTTTAACTAGCCATTTTTTAGGTTAGTAATGGTGACACTCACCTAGATTTGTTGGGTTTTTCTAGATTTGTTGTTATCACTCTCACTTGTTGTTGTGTGGGTTTAAGGGATTTCCTCTATATATAATGAAATTTTAGATAAGCTTTTGTGTATATGCCAATATTCCATGCACTCTTTCTATTATGTGGGTTTTGATGGTTGTGCACATGCATTTATATATTTCAACATCCCATAAAACTTAATGTTCATTTATGCAATATTTGCATATATACAACCATAGATTGCAAGAGTTATTTTAGACATTTTAAATGTTTGTGTTAAGTGGTCTAGAGTTGGGATGCAAATTGCTTTAAGTAGTCTAATGTTGGAATTATTTTAAACACTTTATATGCCAACATTACACTAGCAAGAAAGTATGATGTAGATATGCAATATCTACAAATTTAAATCTATATGTATTAAGAATGGAAGAGTATGAAATATTTTTGACATTATATTTATGTTTTCATTTAGCAGTCACTAAATAGATTTGTAGATATTCATATTTTTTATAGATAACTCTGTGTGTGTGTGTGTGTGTGTGTGTGTGTGTGTGTGTGTGTGTGTGTGTGTGCGCGTGTGTGTGCGTGCGTGTGCGTGTGCGTGTGTGTGTGCGTGTGTGTGTGCATGTGTGTGTGTGTGTGTGCGTGTGTGTGTGTGTGTGTGTGTGTGTGTGTGTGTGTGTGTGTGTGTGTGTGTGTGTGTGTGTAACTATGGTATAAATACATATATCTATATTTATGCATGTATAAATTCTTAGCTTCATAATTGAACTCTTTGTAACTTGCATGTTGGGTTTAAATAAATTTTATTTTTCATATGGTTACATTTAATTTATTTTCTTTTGTAACCAAATTTTTGAATGGGTAATCTATGCGATTTCATTCCCTTTGTATATTTGCATATACTTATAGTCATCTAAATATTTTTGTATTCAATCCTTCACAAATATCCATATATATGGAAATAAATATATATTTGTATATTTATACATATTTGATATGGGTTTGTGGGAATGAGACCACTAAAATTTAATCAAATTTCATCTTGGAAAAATAATTTGTGTACATATATTTAGATATATATGCATGATCTATAAATAGATCAAAAAAGAGTTGGCACACTATATATCTGTGACAAAGTTCAACACAACATGAAGAATACTTTTGATGAAGAGAGCAAGTGTTTTTGGGCCAAAAACATAGAAGTTTATGGTTTTGGTACAAAACTACTAGTTTTGACAAGGGAAATTACACAACCACCAATTATGAAAAAAAAAAGTTTCATAATAGACATGGAAATTCCACAACTACTAGGGTGATTATATAAAACCATGAATCTACTTGAAGAGGCAGTTCATCATCCATTTAAAAAATAACCTATGGCATTTCCAATTCTACATTTTTCAACTTTCCAACATCTTTTCATCTTCTATTCAGGCTTCTAAAGTCATAAATAGATATTGTAAATACAAATTAGCATATAGAGGAAGAATCTAACTAATATATAGTTATAATTTTAATCTTATAGTGAGGAATTGTGATTGTGTATATATCTTGTAATAGAATAAAGATATGTGTTGATCTAGTGTCGAATCTTAGGGACATACCATTGTTTGTTCTTGCTTGTTGTATACCCAAGAGGTTAAGATTGTAATTGCACTAGAGATGATGAACAATGACACCATTGTACCTCACTCTTGGTGGTGTTTAAACCTAGAATTTAGGTTCTCCATGGTAATTCCTTATGTCTTCTATTCATGTGTTGTTGGTTATTGTTTGTACCTCACTCTTGGCAAAGTCTTATCCTAGAATTCAAGTTCTCTAGGATAAATCCTTATGTCTTCCATTCTTGTGTTATTGGTTCTTGTTCCTTCTTACTTAACTACATAGATAAATGTTATAATAGTTTATTACTCTTTTAAATTTGTAATTCAAGAACTATAGTATGGAAACTCCATCTTAGTTTACAAATCAATGCATACATGTAAGCACATATACACATTAGTACATATGTCAATATTGTATATATAAAGATATATACATACAAACATACCCTAATTTCATCTCATGAAGCTAGTTGTACACACATATATATTATTATATGTGTCAATATTGCATATATAAGGATGTATACATACAAACATACCTCAATTTCATCTCATGAAGCTACTTGTGTCTATTAACATAGTAACAACAATTAGAAATTTTGAAAGCCACTATTTATTTTAATGTTACTCCCATTTTTCCTTAAATTTTATGTGTATGTTCTACCCAAAAAACCTTTTTTGTTTTCAAGGATGCAATTGTTAAGTTTTTTATGGCATACAAAGCACACTTTAGTCACTTGACATACGTAAATTCATTTATGAATCTACTAGGGCTATGACCCATGTAATTCATGCTACATACAACCATGGTGAATTAAAATTTCTTGCATTCAATATAAGAGTATGTTGCAAATTACTATGTTGAATACTTCTACGTACCTGTAGATAACCAATGGACATTACAATAAAAAATCTATTCATATATTTGATTTCCATTTCATGAAATAACATTTGCAAGGGAAATTGACTTATAATAATGATTGATTATTTATTCAACAAAAATATTCATTCATTCTTGATAGCTTCATACAAAAATATGACTATGATTTACCTTTCATAGACAACACATATCTATTGTAAAAACTATGACTTACATTTTCTATTTTTCCATAAACCTTCGGAATGGTACCAATTCCTCATCCATAGGATTTATAGTGCATTGATTGGTAGACATAGCATTTGATGCAACATTTAAAGTTCTAAATAGAGGATTGGTTGGTGATATATTTGTCATGGTTGTAGATACAAAGCCAAGTAATGCTTGATTGACTTGTACATTTAATTAAATGTCATTTGTAGGGGTAGGAATGCATTTGATTTAAACTTTTCTAAGAGCTATGAATGCATAGCTAAAAAAATCAATGTTTCCATTAGAATAGGATGTTGAACAAGTAGAGAATTTGATGAGGAACTTAAATTTCTCTTCCTAACAGTCTTGTTCTCTACTATATCAAATGCATTTTTCCTATTCTCAAGTTATTTTTCTATCCTTTTCTACTCCCTTTTTATCTCATGTGTGTCTCTTGATCCCCCTATCTTGTCGGGACTTTTCCTCTTGAAGTTTCTACCTCTTGAAGTCCCTCTCAAGTTTTAGTTGTTCCTTTTTCTCCTCATTTGCAATGTGTTTTTCTTTCCTTTTTTCCTACTCCTTTTTCATATTTTATAATTCTTGTAGCTACAATTTTTTATTTATTTTCTCCTCAATAATTCATCCATATTCATCTAAGGTGAGTATTTTGTATTTCCTTCTAAGCCTAAGTACACTGTCCTATCCATAATTATGATTGTTGTGCATCCTTTACATTGGAATCATTAAGAACTTGGACAATGATCCATTGGAAGGAACTTTTTCCATTTGGCTAAAATGCATGCATTCATTTTCTTTCTTAAAAATACCAAAATCCTCATCCAACCTCATTAACTTTTTTGGTTCCCAACTTATTCCAAACCCATAAAGTAATGGATCACCTCAATACAAATTTAATGTGGAGGGAATGGAAATATTGATCTCCTCTTTGGTGAAATTAGTATGCATTACAATGTTAATGGTATCTTTCTTCAACCACTTTGGTTGGATTTTTTTGTGTGAAATCTCAAGCCATAATCAATTTTTTCATCTTCTTGTGTTTATCTTACATGAGTAGGTGAACTCTCATTCATAGGTGCTTCCTTCATATCCTTTTATTATGTATAAATATCCATTCCTAAATTCCTAAATTATTTTAATTCATCATAGGGTTCCACACCAACACTTGAGCTATGTCCCTCCACAAGTTATTTAATATCATGATGCATCTCTTCCAAGCATTCTTGCATTTTTCCATTCTCATATCTAGGTAGTGGTAGTATGTTTTGAACAATTACCATCTCCCCTTCTTCATATACTTGGAAGGCCTCACTTGAGCTCATGTATTTATAAGGGGAAGCAAGATCTAAAGAAAAAACACTTTTCTTACAAAATCTCACCTTGATATGGGTAATGTCAATCTTGAAAGCCCTACTTGTAATTGTTGTTAAATCTTCCATTTTGATCCAGTTTCAAGATGGTTTTCCATCCATACTATTCTTTATTATTTTAAGTACATCTTAAATGGAGAGAATATACTAACTTCTAATGGTTGAATCGTGCGACTTGTATGGATAGGGAGGGTGAGAACATCAATACCTAAGTCTCTAGCTTCTTCAATTGTCTTGAAAGTGGTATGACTGCCAATGCCATGCTCATAAAAAATAAGAAGAAACTTATTGGTTTGAAAAATTCCCCTAGGATGGTTATAGTAAAATATTGCAACTGATTAAAAAACAACTCTTTTATCAATAGATTTGTTCTTGTGTTTCCATGCATTCCCAACCTCATAAATAGTGATATAATTTTTATATGCATCTTAGATTTAAAGAGATAAAATTCTAGAATGCTTTATCTATCTACACTTGTGTAACATAATATAGTGATCCACTCTCTAATTTTGGACACAATATGTGGAACATCTCTACAACCTAATCTTTTAATGACTCATAGCTCAGAGTTTCTACCCACTTGGACTATAGTTTCATCATAGTTCTAAATAATGTTGAGTCCATACTTATTTTTAATGTGCAATATTTTTAAGTTTTCGTAGAATGACACTACTATGTTGTGCCTTAGCATCATTTATTTATCCTTGTCGACTCCATCAAAAATCTTGATCATCAAATCTACTCCACTATGGCTTTCATTGAACTTCGTCTTTGAAAGGGTCTAGCCTCAATTAACATATTTTTTCCACATATGACTTGATTTTAATGAACTCAAGACCATGCCTAATATCTACCATATATTTGCACCATTTTATGATTTCCCATTCCTCCTCATCTATCAAAACAATTCATAATCCATTTATTTTGTTGGTCATAAGTTATAGCAACCACAAAGTTAAACTACTAGAAGAGATTCCCCACTTCTTGGAATTTAATTTAATAGACAGATGTCTAACTTTTACATCCCTCATTGCACTTTTCATATCTACTTTTTTCCAATATTTTATGAAGGAAACCTACTTCAACATTCCATAACCTTCAATGAATTCCACATGATGTTCTTTATCTAACTCCTTATATGGTTTTGTAGTAGGATTAGTATTTGGTGGTAATAAATTGTCCACAATTACATTTTATTCTTTGGTGCTAGTAGTGTTATTGTGTTACTCTACAAAAGTGATTTTGGAACCCCTTTACATATTTCTCCCTCACCTTCAAATTACTCTTTGGTCTTCCTACTTCCCACCATGGTGTTCTACAACCAATCTATTTATGAAATCCATATGCAAGCAACAAATTAACTACTATAATTTCCAAAAATCTATATTGGATATGTACAAGTGTATTTCCATGTACATATAGACATCTTCATATTCTTGACTACAAATGTATTTAGATGACTATAAGTACATGAAAGTATCTAAAGGGATGAAATTAAAGAGATTAATATGCCATACAACAAGTTGGATATGAAACAAAACAAGTTAAATATATCCATATGAGAATAACAAAATTTGTTTTAACCCAACATGCAAGTTACAAAGAGTTCATTCATGAACTTGAGTTTCTTTACATGCATTTAAACAAATGTTAGTAAAAAGATTTGTCCCTATATTCTCTAATAGAAATTTTCCCAACAAATAGCCACAAATATACTAACAGTTGGAGAGTTTGTTACCAAACAAACAACCTTCCTCTATGTTTGGAGGGGCAGCTCCCTCATATGATGTAAACATACAATAAAGATGGGGTCTGCTTTTAATCTGAAAGAAGGAAAGGAAATTTTTCCAATAATAAAACTTAAATGAAGTGAGTTCAAAGCCTCATGGGAAAAGAACTATCCACTGCAATAAATATATAAACTGAGAATGTAAAATCATCATCTGAATTCTTCAACATACGAAAAAGATCATCAAAATAATGAGCCAAATTGGAAAGAAGACATAATCAATATTTCCACCATATGATAAATATATCTCTGAGATTAAATAGCTATAAATTCAATATAAGGAGGATGCACAAACACATAACTTGTAACACAAAGTTCACAAAGTCCTTCGATTTATTCTCTTCAAAATCATTTCATATGCATGAAAAATACTAGAAAATTCTTTTAGAGAAGTATCAAAATTTTTAGTGATCAATCACCAAAACAAAATTTGCCAAAAGATCCATATACATCCTTCCCAAAGGCTATATATAGAGCCTCAAAAATGAAATTATCTTTAAATGAAACGGCTTCTTGGAAGTTAAGCCGATGAAATTAAACAAACTTTAAATATAAAGATATTAAATAAAATCTAATTAATTTAAAGAATTTCAATGTCATTTTAAAAGAAAAAATAACTATGTTGGAACGTCTTCATCTTTATCTCCTCTTTCGTTCAGTTCATCTTCATTTGACTGATCTCCTATTGATGCTTTGTCTTGCAAAGAGTTCATCTTTTCTCTAAAATTTTTGAACCTAGTGATCATTGGACGAATAATTTTTCCACTAGGACTATTGGTGATATTCACTTGAATTTTCCGCATACTGATCATTCTATCTACCTCATCGAGCTTCTTGTTAATGTCCATGAGCTCTTGTTTGAAATTGGTAAGATTGAAAGATATGTGACCAACCTTCTCAATTGAAATACCATTAATTGAGTCCTTGCCAATTAATTCTTCAGTAATCAGATTTTTGAAACTTTGTTTAACATCATTTATATCCAAGAGATTTTCCTTATTTTCATCCAGAATGTCAGTTTCCAAGGCTAAACAGTTGTCTCTAATATTTTCAACTAGGAACTATTTGACAACTAAAAGCTTCCAATCGATTGTAGTCAACCATTGAATAGATTCAGTTTCTTCCGGTTTATTGAAAACATTTTCTGAGACCAAGATATTGGTATTTACTTTGACTATCTCTTGTAAATCTCTAGCAACAATCATGAGCAAATTTTCCTCCTTCTAAATATATTGCATATTAGTGTTAAGCTTTTTCCCCCTAGTCAAAATATCACTATACAATTATAACCTCCTCTATATAAAATAACCCCTCAAGAGTTATCTTTTCAATCTAGGATTATGTGGCTCTTGCCAAAGCTTGATACTTTCCAATTTGATCTATCACATCTGGACCTACATCTTTCCTGGGAGTATCAAGTGCAGCATCTAGGGGTTGAGAAGTAGTATTAATGATCGATTAGATGTAAGAGGTGAGGACATCAACTTGCTCTTGTAGCTTCTCTTTTTCTTTCTTCTTTGCCTTCATTAGTTTAGCCAATACATTTACAAATAACTTCACATTATAAATGTCATCCTCCACAGTAGGAGGTCCCATATCAATCTTACTGATACTAAAATCAGCCTCAATGACATCTCGTTCATATTTATCTACCATGGGATCAAAAATTTCTAGAAATTGATGTCCTGAGAATGGATCAACTACTATTCGGGACATTCTTTGGGCCTTTTGGGTTGAGGAATAGCTTGAAGTAGCCTAGCCACTATATCAAAACCAAAATCAACCATGGGAGTATACTTTCTCTTTTTCTCCACAACCTTTTTAAGCCAAGTAGGAGATGGAAAAAGAGACCTACCATTTGTAGCATCAAGAGTGACATTAATTGGAATAGAATCTAGGAAAACTTTATGAGTATGTTGTTGAGGAGGTGAAGAAGGCACATCTAACACAGAATGTTGAACATTGTCCTAATCAACTTGTTAAGAAGAGGGAGGCACATTACCTTGAGGTGGCAAGATAGAAGAAGCTTCTTGATCTACTTGTTGTTGTGAGGAATCTTGTGTTCCCATCACTTCAACTCTGGGATTTCTCCTCACATCTAACTTCTTTCTTAGCACTTCATTGTCTTCTTCACATCGACTTTTTAGCCTTTGGTTTCTTCAGGTTCATCTCCATCATCTCCCTTCTTTAAAGTAGACTTTGATCTAGTGGAATATACATTAGAAGGAGGCCTTTGGGTAGCAGGGTAGTGGAAGACCTTTGAACATCTTTAGTGACCTTCTCCTTCCAAGGAGAATTGGCTCTAGTGTAATCAATGGATTTATTTTTAATCCATCTCTTGGTCTTATCTAATAGAAATGATAAATGTACATAAATATCAGTGATCTCTCTTTCTGACCACCTAATTCTTGGTAGAGGCCTGGAGCTCTCAACATAATAACCTTCATTGATCATATCAGAACTTTCATCAACAACATCTGGGATACTTCATCCAAGGTTGAAATCCTCTATCTTGTCTATGGTAAGTCTCATCCAGTCCCTTCTTCAAACTTCATGTTCATCATTGCAATCTTCCCAATAGTCTTTGAGATGAGACTAATGTTCATAGGATGACCCACCATAAAAATTCTTTTTACATAATTTTTATTGTCAAAGAAATGCCTCGTGGTGAATAGGTGAAAATTAAACTTGGAGAGGATCATATCCACATTCCTAGCATCATCATGATTTTTACATGTATAATAGGTCAAGCTAGCAGTAACCTTTCTTCTTCATATCGTGATAGGTTTTGCTTACATGGGCCATTTTTCTGCACAATTCCAGGAAAATAATCAAATCACTTACATATCTAGGAAAATTATATGGTGTATTCTCAAAGCCGCAATCCTCACATAAGAAAACCTATGAAATTGAATAAAGAAACTTCCAAATTGCATGAAAAATTGAACTGCTTCATGAGATATTCGAACTCCTAGATTGCCATCAATTCTCCTTACATTAAACATCAAAAAGGTATCATTCACTTGCCTATAGTCTTTATTCCCATGTTCTTCCTATAGCTATGAGAAATAGTCATACACTTGAGTGTCACTGGATAGAGTTCCATGGGTTTTTAAGCTAGGACACACTACTTGATTACTTGATATAGCATAGAAAAAATGAAAACACATGTGGAAGGTACTTTTTTTTATAAAAATTCACAAGTTGGTCATCCATATGATCACTGATTAACCTAGCCTAGTCCACATATTGTGACTCACTGAAAATCACAAATATGAATTGACACATCTATTTTTTAAAAGAACTAGAGTCATCATTTCCCACTACCCTATGTAATTGAGTAATCATGTCTGATATGTCCTCTTTGAAATGAGCTCTCATTAACTTCTTGGGAACCTAAGATTTTCCCTTCTTTTCATTTTTAAGACAATGCTTAGCAATAGATATCAAACACCAATCTTTCCTATCAAAGAAATAATTCCACCCAATTTACACAGACATGTGTAAATTCATCCCTTGTTGGTAGTTTGAGATCATTACCCAATGATTCAACATCCAATCTGGCAATTACAGACCCATCAAAAGACCTAACCTCCTAGAATTTAGTGTGGTAATTCTTTACACATGCTAGGACTAGATCAGGGTATTGGATAGCTGGTGTCCAAACCCTCCCACATAAGCAAGGCCACTAGCAAATTTTTTCTTAGCCAGCGCTGACCTGGGGTTTTCATTCATCCTTTTCCAAAAGTCATTCAAATCAATATGTCCCAGATTAGTGTCTTTAATATCTATGAGATTATTCCTTATGATGGAAGTCACATCAAAACCCTGGTACTTATATTTCATTCTAACAAACTTCACTAGCCATCAAATGTAGGAATTAATAATTCTTAATAGAATTTGATAGGTTACAATTGGACAGGAGTCTCTAAGAAGTCTTAGATGAACAACATGCATGGAACTCATGAAAACCCCAATTGATTGAAACAACAAGACTCAACTAAAAACTTCCACTACCAACCAAACACGTATGTAAAGAGGCTTGCAATCAACTAACCTTGACCTTCATAGACTATAAGCTGATTGAATTGAAACAAACCACTGGAGTAGCTACTACTATAAGAAGAGAATTCAGAAATGAAAAAAGGCATAAAATACTTTGAAAAATCCCATTTTATATTTACACTTGCAACAAGGGTACGCCTCATCAATGAGTTGCAGGGGTTTTAAATGTGATGGGACTAGCCATATGTGAAGATTTACTCTCATGAATTTATGAAAATGTATTGTTCTCCTTTTCTTGTGCGCATCGATAGAAGTGACTTTTACCAAACCAACATTAATGAATTGAAAGCTTCATTAACTAGAAGTATCAGTGATACGTGCAAGCTTTGTCTCCATTAGTGAAATCTTTTGTTGATGAATTGCTCAATCGGTGAACTCAAGATCTTGAATACGGATGCTTAGTGGAAATAAAAGTTTACAAATTGATGTTTCTGTCGTTATCCACTTTCACTTAATCTTTCCTTCATTGGTAAGAAGGTAAACTTGAGAAAAAACTTATTGGGAGAGTACGAAGTTTACAAAACATAAAGTTGGCCAATAAAGGAGACTTCGAGAAAAGTTCAAGTAAGAGATCGATAAAGCATGTCGATATAAAACAATAGAGCAAATTTCTTGATCGGTAGGTTTGAGAACTTGAGAAACCATCAATTAGGTTTGCAAATGAATAAAGACACCGACAAAGAAAGGAAAGGTCCCACAGACTTAAAGAATTTTCACATAGAAAAAGAACAAAAGGAAAGGGAAGCAAGAACTTAATATGGAATTTTACCCAAATTTATAATGAGCAATTAAAGGTAAAATATTGGGTAACAACAATATATGTATTTATTCAATCTTTGCGCATATATAGATAGATGTATATATTCAATATTTGCACACATGTACAGTTGTTTGTGTGCAATATTTAAATATCTACAAATGCATGTGTTATGCCTTGTATACACAATCCTCCTTGGCTTTGCAAAATGAGGAACCCCTCTCCTTTCGTTTTTTCTTAGTATGTTTTTCCTTCTCTTTTTGTTGGAGTGAAGTGTATTTTGAGTTTTGAATGGTTGTAGGTTAATTCATTGAGTGCTTAATTTGTTTGCAAAAGGTTGAGTGTATTTTTTTGTTTGTAAAATTTTGAGTTTCTTGCCTTTTTACAAAATTGTGGACTTTTGACTTGCTACTAGATGTCATGTTCCTTGATCATTTGTCATGTCCACTTAGTTTTTACATGGGGTCTATTTCATTGTTTTAATTGATAAAATGTATTGCATGAGGGTTTACAAAATATTAACTTAGAACAAGATATGGATCTTTTACTATTTTTATGTCATGTCCTTTTCAATTTTTCATGAAGTTGCTTTAATGTTGAAATAATTTGAGTCATTGGTTTGCAAAATTTTGTGTTGGTGCAAGATATGTTTGGATTATCTTATGCATCTAGCTCTCTTTGTCCTTTCCACAAGTTTCCTTTATGTCTTTCCCTAAGTCAAAATTTTGCAAGATTTATCAAATCTAAAAGTTGTCTTGGATCTACAAAATTTGAAATTGTAGGATTTGTAAAGGAGACTAGAACTCTAAAGTCCAAGTTTGACATCCTATTCTTTTTGGTTTCCCCACATTTTGTGTTAAGTATCTTGATGCTTAAAATCTTTAAAAGTTGATAAATTATGGAAATTTGGTCTAGGACTGGAGTTCTTACCTTCAAGCAGTCATAACTTGAAGTATGGAAAATTGCCATAGAACTCAAAAAAATCTTAGTAAAAATGATGAAATTTTAGTTGCAAGATTTTGGTATGGAAGTGAAGTTGAAATGTTGTATCTATGTCTAGATCACTCCATCTTTTTCACAAAAAACTTATTTGGAAAATTCAAAACTTTGAGGGATTTTGGTCCAGAACTGCAACTAGACTTTTAAGATGACATTCGAGACTCATTAGTTTTCCCACATTCTATTCATTTCGAAGGAGAAACATTTAAATGAAAAACTTGATAAATTTTTTGAAGGAAATGATTTTAGAGAATTCTGACTAACATGAGGATGTTTCATGATGATTTTTTATTTCTCATCTTGTCCCATTTTCCTGCAAACCTTCAGAATGGTCAAATAGAAGTGCAAAACATAGAAAATGAAAATACATACTTTCACTCAAGAACTAGATATTGCAATGAAACACTAAAAATCTAGTCCTCTTATCCAATCCTAGATTTTATTGAAAGGCATTGTATTTGTTTTAGAGGTTAAGAATTGTGCATGATTTTCATTTACAAAAGTTCCTTTTACTATAGGATATGTTTAGTTAGTATCTTATATGCAGTTCTCTATCATTTTTCCTTAATCTCTAGTTCATAAAGGCATTCAGTATGGAAGTTGTTTTGCAAAATTCTATTAAACAAGAGGATGTGTGAGACAGACCTTTTTTACTTCCTATCCTGTATCATCTTCCCACAAGATCTAAACATTTTGAAATGAAAGAAGTGAAAGGTAGAAAATTGAAACACAAACTTTTACTTGATAACTAGATATTGCAATAAAAGAATAAAATTTGGTATCTTGTTCTAGGCCCGCATTTTATTTAAAGAAGTGTATTTGTTTATGAGGATAAGAAGTAAATTTTGTTTGTTTTGTGGAACATTATTTTATTGTAGGATGTTTTACATTAAAATCTTATATCCAATTCCATGTCATTTTTCTGTAAGTTTGGTTTATGTGGATTTCCTTTGAACTGGAGGAGTTTTTGATGACTAATGTGATGTCTAGGTCCATATTATTTTTTTGTAGATTACATTTTATAAATTTTTTAACTTAAAGTTCATTTTATACAAAATTTTCTTGAATCAGAGGAGTTTTAAACTGCTAATGTGATATCCGATTCTATGGTGGATTTCTACAAATTAATTTTACAAAGGATTTAGCCTAGAGTTTGATTTCTATAGATTTTCTTTGAATCTGAAGAGTTTTAAACTATGAATATGATGTTTGGTTATCTAAGAAAGACCCACAAAATATTATAAATGGTCTAAAATGAAAATTTTGAAGGATCTTGTTGGGTTTTTTCCCAAACTAGATGCTTCCCAGTTATCCCTACAAGGTAGCCATCATTGATCAACAGGATTCCCAGGCCAGGGGCCAACAGTACAGGAGATAGACCCTATAAATATCTCCTCTCCATCTTTAGGCTTTGCAAAACCAAGGGGGGTATTCCCTATTCAACATCCATAAAATATGCCTGTGAACTTATTGGGATGTTGACACAAAGCAGATAAATCCTCTCTTATGCAGACCAAAATTGTAAAATAAGTGCAAAGGGGCTAGCTTTGGGCCTATGCTCAGTCGTGAGACAGAGGATTTTGGTCCTAAAACTACTTCTAATGTCCTAAAGGTTTATATTTGAGGGTTGGATTTGTATTTTGTATTTGGATGCAAGACTGGGACCTTGGGTTGTAACCTCAATACAAGACCAGACTAGTGCCTATCTCAGGGCTCGGAGTCAATAGACATACACATGTGAATGATTACCATAAACTTGAATCAATAACTAAGTTTCAAAGGGGAATTTCTTAGTGTCTGCCTTACAGATACTTCCCAAGACTGAGTATTTAGTCATTCATACTTAATGATATCCCTGCTGCAGCATACCTTTCCCAATGCTTAACCCAAAATATTTAATTTATTCCTTGAACAAAGATAAGAGATTAAACATTCAACATAGAAAATTCATGTTCCTGAATCCCAAATAACCCTTCGCTATTTAGATTCAAAAGAAAAGATGCCCACAACTTGGAGACAAATAACCAAACACATGCAACAAAGCATTTCTCATATAAAAACAACATGAAACCAGTAAACTATGCATAAAACATTCAACATATGATTCATAAACTCACAAGGCACCAAATAGAGCCACCAACAAAACTGTATCTTATTACTCCACCAAAATTTTGCTGAGTCTTCAACAACCAGAAAAATGAGTGACACGGTCCTCTTATACATCAAGAACATGCACTCAGCATTAATTACACTGTCATCTCAAATCGCCCTCAGATACACTGCACCATCAAAATGGGGCCAAGAACATTGAATGCACCAGGGAGAAGAAGAGGGAAGGAGCAGTTAAACTTAGGAGACGTGTAGCTGCCTGAAGATTTTCTCCTTTAAGATGGTAGTTGGCCTATCAATCCATCGACCCATATCCCTGCAATCTATCATTATGGCCGACCTACCTATTTTGAAATGTAGCAGTTTGCATGTTTTGAAATTCTTCCTTTTGGAATGCAGTTGCAGACACGCAAAAATCCTTCCTTCAAAAATTTGAAACAAGGCCATCGATTCCTTTCCTCCTCTCTGAAATCTACGGCTTCGGTTCACGCTAAAAAGTCAACAACCAATGAAATTATGCCACGCAGGTGCATTATCCCCTTTGACTTTTCACAGCATGAACATACATTTTACCTTTTCACCCATTTTGCCATTTTCACCTTCAAATCTTTGCATATGTAGTTGTATATACATACAACTGCCCCTAGACACGTGGCAGCACCTGATTGGATCTCCATCGCTGTGCATTCGCAACTTTATTTGCACCTACGGTTGTATATGAGATTGTATATACATACAATCACCACGCATACAAGGGCGGACCCCAAATCTTTATAAAACAGTTTGAAATTACCATCGAGTCCAGGCCTTGTATCTAACTCCTTTGTATATCGCCTTGTATATTGCACATACAATGCGCAATATACAACCCACGGACCCCAGCCACTTATCTGCCACAACAAACTTTTCATTCGCGTCCGGGATTGTATGTGTGCCCTTTGTATCTTGCATTGTATATGCACATACATACAATCTGGGACATACAACTGTGCAGGCCCCACCATGCTTTTGAAAGTCGTTGACTTTGACTGCTCCCGCTTGTATGTTTCTTTGTATCTGCTAGTTGTATGTTCGATTGTATATTGGGAACATACAATCCTAATATACATCCACAGATTTCACCCATCTCACAAATACTGCTAACTTTCTGGCCACATCCACCCTTTGCACCTGCCTACTTGTACATTCACTTGTATATGCAATTGTATGTCAAAGATACATACAACGTGAGATACAAAGGAAAATTCTTTGACTTTTCAACTCTACACTTGTATGCATCTGCCAGGCCCGATTTAATAAAATTTGAAGTCTGGGATTGTATGTTTCGCTTTGTATGTCATATGCAAAAGTCACATACATACAGTCCCTCCGCTGTTCACCTGTGGGCCCGGCCACCAATCAACCAAATTTGAATCCTTTTTGAAGTTCGGCATTGTATCTACCCATTGTATATCAAATATACAACATATACATACAATTCCTTCAATACAACCGTGGAATATTCTGGGAATCTACAATACACAACCATATTTTCACATCCGGAAATGTATCCGAATGCCACATACAAACCTTATATGTATACGACCATTTTTCACCCTTTTCAAAGGCCAATTGAAATTTCTTTTTAGCTCTGGTATTGTACATATGCATCTGCACATACAAAGACACATACATACAACGATACATACAACAGATTTCACCGCCGCATAAAGGGTTTTTTGGACTTACATTTTTTCTTTATTTTCTTTTTAGCGTGACGGGAGAAAGTGGTAATGCAATGCAAAGGGGTCGGTCAACCTACGAGTGCTAAGGCATGAAAATGCAACTTAAGTGATTGATGACCTACTACAGGAGGTTAGCGACGAATTAAAAGATACAATGCGCATGACTCTGGGACTTAGGAATTTTTTGGGTTTAAATAAAAAGACCAATAGATTTTCAAGCTCGAAACCCTAACCCTAGGTAGGCACCACCATTGGCTCCAACTAGGGACGTGCAAGCGCAAGGCTGCAACAAGAACCAGACCACTCCGGGATAGACCAGGCAAAACGCAAAACGCAAAACACCACCGACTATATAAGGAAGGTACAGACTATTCACACCTAATTTACAATGTGCACATAGGATATTCATTCATGAGAAATAAGGTTTAAGGAATTTACCATGCACATGCAATTCTAGTAGTTCACCATTTAGGGCCTGGAGAAAGTAGGAATCTTCTCCATGAATATTGCTGATTTGATATGGGCCCATCCATAAGGGCTCAAATTTACCATGCTTTCCCGTATCCTGGCTCTTTGCATTCCAAACAAGGACCAAGTCGCTTATCTAAAACTTCCTTTCTATAGCCCTTTTATCAAACAAATATTTCACTTTCTATTGTTTCTTGATATTTGTCTTATGTGCTTCTCTTCTAATTTCATCCAGTGCAACCAGTTGATTTATCCTTTCATTCATTGAGTCCTCAATCTCTTTATCATTTTCTTGTATGAATCTATAAACTGGAAAGAGATTATTCACAGGTAACCTAGCTGGTGCGCCATACACTAACTCAAAAGGTGACCTTCCAATTGCTTTCTTCACTGTTATCTGGTCAACCCATAGTGCCATCTTTAACTTTGAATCCCATGCCCTTTTGTTCATGTCTACCATCCTTTTGATGATTTTCATAAGGATTCTATTACTTGATTCTGCCTAACCGTTTCCTTGTGGATGATATGGTGATGCATATGACAAATCAATCCCATAGTTGATACAAAAATCAACAAACTCACTAGATCTGAAGCACATGGCATTGTCTGTGACCACTTTGACTGGCACTCCAAATCTGATACTAATGTGTTCCAAAATTAAATCCATCACCACCCTGCTTGTAGCTTTCTTAGTTGGAATGGCTTCAATCCATTTAGTAAAATAGTCAGTAGCGACCAAAATCCAACTATGTCCTCCACTTGATCTTTCTGAAATTTTCCCTATAAAATCAATTCCCCATTGCTGAAATGGATCCTCCACAGTTACAGTTCTAAGGGGTAATGCACCTTCATACTTAAGTTTTCCTGAGAACCTTTGACAGGGATCACATTTTCTTACCATCTTTTGTGCATCTGAGAAAAGGGTTGGCCACCAATAGCCTGCTCTAAGAGTTTTGTGAGCTGTTGTCTTGGCAGTGTAGTGTCCACCGCACATTCCTTTGTGCATGTCATTTAAAATATCTGTAGCTTGTTTTTCATCGACACACCTAAGTAGTACACCATCAAGATTATTCCAATATAATTCTCCTTGAATAATTATGTATTTGATAGCATGTAACTTTAAGGTCCTTTTTTTACTATCACTGAGATGGGAAGGACAATTCAAATTCTACAAATAATACACAATATCCTTGTACCATTCAGATTCTGACATGTTAATAACTTCATCCTAAACTACATTTACCTAGCATGCTTCCAAATTTGACTGTGTCATCATCTTACCAGACATTGTCCCCTTACAGATTTTGTAATTTGTATCTCAATGTTGACCTCTTGTAACTTGTTAATCCACCTGCATCTTCTTCCTGTCACTTCTTGTTGAGTGAAAATGTCTTTAACTGCTGCATGGGGCACATATGCAACTATCTAAGATCCTACTAAGTATGGCCTGAAGCTTTTGACTACCCTAACCAATGCGTATGCCTACTTTTCCATGATATCATATTTCAATTCGGCTGCCTGCAATGACATGCTAAAGAAAGCAATAGGTTGCTCAAAACCATCTTCATTTTTCTGTAATAAACATGCAACAATAGTGTGAAAAGAGGAAAATGAGAACAATTGAAGTGGCTTAGAAAAATCAGGAGACCTCAACACAGGAGCCACCTTTATAGCTTCTTCGATGTTCTGAAATGATCTAGTTGCTTCACTTTCCCATTTGATAGTTTCACCCTTCTTTAACATTTTAGAAATATCCTTTGTAATTTCTGCAAAGTTGGGAGTGAATCTTCTAACAAAGTTAATCTACCCAAAGAAAGACTGGATACCCTTCACCATTTTAGGAATTTGAATTCTGTCAATTGCAACAACCCTTTCAGGATTAATCCTAACTCCATCCTTGGAAACAATGTGTCGCAATAGTTTTCCTTCTACTACCCCAAAAGTACATTTCTTTGGGTTAAGTAAAATGCCATATTCCAATGCCCTAATAAAAATTTGTTCTAGATGCATGCAGTGTTGCTCCTCCTTTTTTGAATAGGCAGTTAAATCATCCTGATATACGGCCAAAATTGAGTCAATCAATCCTGCAAAAGCAACATCCATAGCCCTCTGAAATGTAGCACCTGCATTTGTTAGTCCAAATGGCATTCTTACATATACATAAGTCCCCCATGGAGTGGTGAAGGCAGTCTTGTATTGTTCAGATTCTTTTACCTTCACCTGATTATATCCTGAAAATCCATCCATTGTGGATAAAAGCTCACAACCAATTACCTTCTGCAACATAGCCTCCATGTTAGGTAGTGGATAATTATCCTTTAAAGAAGATACATTCAAATTTCTGAAGTCCACACAAAGTCTTATATCACCAATTTTCTTTCTAACTGGGACAAGATTGGACACCCAAGTTGAGTGTTTGATAAGCACAATTATTCCAGCCTCCCTAAGCTTTACAAGCTCTTCTTGCATTTTTGGAGCCAAAGTTGGGTTAATAGGTCTTTGTTTCTGTCTCAATGGCTTAGCTCCAGGCTTCAAAGGAATCTCATGTTGGAATAAGTCTTCTCTATAAGCTTTTAGGTCCTCAAATGACCATGCAAAGACATACTTATATTTTTTCAATAGTGCATTCAACATACTCCTAATGTGTGGCTTGAGTTGTTTGCCAATATATACCCTTTTGGGGGCATGGCATGTCCCCAAGTTTAACTCCTCCAAGTCATCCTTGTTTGTAGGAGATGCCTTTATAACAAACTAGTCCCTATTGTCAAATGCTCTTTCTAAAGAAACTAGCCCTCTGGGGATTTTATTTGTTTTAAGTTGAATTGCTTCTTTCCCCAAAAGAGTTTCTTTTCCATTCACAACTTCTACAAAGTTCTGAAATCAATCTCCTAGTTCTCATATTCATCTATGCAGTGTAGGAACTTCAACAAATCTCTATCATCATCAAACACCTTACAACTACATATATTATCTGGTACTGCAGGTCTAATTTTTACTTCAACATTTGTAACATCAGACAGAGTGACATCATCCGGCCTTATGGCCACATTAGCTAAAATGTCTACCATGACATTCTTTGATCTTTCTATCCAATTTATTGAAAAAGCATCAAATAATTCAATTGTTTCCCATACAACATGCTTATATTGTTTTAACCTCTTATTTTTTGAAGCATATTTATCTCTCACCTGGGAAACAATTAATTCTGAATCTCCAAACACTTTTAGCATCTTAATCCCATGCTTCAAAGCAACATTTAATCCTAGTAGCAGAGCTTCATATTCTGAAATATTATTTTTGCAGGCAAACTATAACAGGAAAGAGAATTACATAAGCTTACCTGCTGGAGACAAAAACACAACTCCAACACCAGAACCTTCCTTTGAACAAGCTCCATCAAAATACATAGTTCAGAGACCCTGTTGGTCAAGTTTTTGAATGCAAAAATCTCTCCCTTTGCTTCCTCGATCATCTAAGACAATTCTGAAATTCTCACAGTCAGTATCCACAAAACAGATATGCTCTTCTGAATCTTGATCTTCAACTGTTTCTGGTGACCTCTCTTCTCTGACTAGTTTGACATCTCTACCATTCATTGGGATCATGGCATATGATAAATCTAACTGCATACTTCCTCCAACCAATGCTGCCCATCTTTGTGACAACATACCATACTATGGCTTTATGTCAACTACTGTTATGTTCATTTTGTAAGTTTTTTCTGGATATGCTGCTAGCATAAAATCCACATCCTTCATGATTCCTAGAACTGGTACCTCCCTAGCATCCATTGCATAGCACTTTCCACATGCCTTATCTATTTTCAATCCTGCTTGTTGCATGATAGCCAGAGGCATAATATTTGTTGATGCTCCTGAGTCAAGCATACAATTCTTGATTAGTTTTCCATTGATAACAAGGGAAACATAAAATAGTTCAACTTGTGAAGGGCATTTTGTCATTGTCACCCCCAAATAGACTTCAGGAACCTCATCCTCATCAATACACAAGGCTTGTTTCTTACCCTGAGTCTCAACATTCTGCTCGGCCTGACAAGCTACTCCTGAAATTAGGGACAATTCTTTATTCCTGAATTCTTCAACTTTCATCATCTCCATCAATGGAACAGAGACCTTTATCTGGGATAAAACCTGAGTTATGTCAAAGGGAGCATAATTTTGTATAACAGTTGTAGCTTGAGCCGTGGTTTTATTTTTATCTTGAGCTGATCCAGCCTTAATTTTAATGGCCTTCTGACTGTCATCCATGACCTGAGAATTCTTATTTTGATCCTCATTTTGGGGAACTTCATTTTTTGGTCTCTAAGAATCATGACTTGGTTTTTGCTTAGAATTTTTCTTATTATTATTCCATCGCGTCTTATGTGGTTTAGCCCCTTTATGATTATGCATTGGTTGGTTCACAAAGGTGTCTTCTAGTTGACGTGGATCACCTACCTGAGCCTTACCTCTAATGTTGTAGTTGCTTTTGACCTGAGCCACTGCTGTAGCTGTGAGACTCTAATCTCTTCATCAGAAGGCCTTCTCAAGTTATTCAGAAAGATGTGTGAGTCCTGAGCATAAGCATAGTTATCTTCATCATCCTCATCATAGGAAATTTGCTGGTAGACCTAAGTCCCATAATTCATACTTTCATCAGCATCATAAGAAGAATACTCCTTATTTGTGAACAACATATTGACACTATCATCCTCTATACAATGTGGCTCATTGCATTCATCACAGGCAACAACATTATTATAGAAAGATTGAGCAATCATACATTGCGATTGTGAGTGAGGCATTTGACAGATTATGCACCATGGGGTATCATCAACAATGTTAATAGCCTTCTTCAAAGGATCAGGAGTCTCCTTAATATTTTGAGCTCTTTTATTAGTGTTGCTATTTGGGAGAATGGGTTTACCATTATGCCAATTAGTGTTATATGGCATATCATGCAATGATGGTCTCTTCTCTTGTCTTTGGTAAACCTGCCTTTCGGGACCTATCCCCTTTTCATTTTTAGCAAGTCTATAACTTAGGTCCTTAACAATAGTTGTCAATTTATCCAATTTCTCTTCGGAAGTAGATGCATTACCTTGAGTACTTTGAGACTTATTATTTGGATTTTGCAAAATCTTTACATCATCCCTTCTATTTGTCTTACCAAATGCTTTTCTATTATTTTCAATGTTGGTTACAAGTCTAAAAGCATCCCTGAGGCTAGTAGGACTCTTATCTCTTAACCCATAAGTTGTTTTAGCATCAAAAGCATTTATGTATAGTACCATGCACATTGGTTCATTAGGCCTCATGTGAAGTGGTAATTTGTTCAACACTCTAGTGAACCTAGCATTAAAATCTGCAACCTACTCATTTGACCCCTTAGTAATACCAGTGAACTCATTTATAAAAAAGCTTGGATTAGTCTTATCACCATATTATTCTTTAAAAATCCTTCTGAAGTCATCCCATGATGAGATACTCTGGTCAGGCAGACTTTTATACCACTCTCTAGCTTCATCAACTAAGGACTGCATAAATAATTTCATAAAAACATCTTCATGTTCAACCTCAAAGTTGTCCATAACATTATGAAAGGCCTTCAAATGATCTTCTCCTGACATAGCATTGTTTCCTAAAAACTTTGGTATCTGAGACCTTACATGTTTATCAATGGGATTAGGGTAACCAGGAATACCATTAAAAACTAGCTGCCTGAATCTATCCAACTGCATAGGCTATCTACCAAACTGATTAACATTTGCATTCCTATTAGCATTTTGATTTCTCACTGTAAGGGTAAAATGGGTCAACAATGAATATCAATAAATAAACAATAACAGATACCCAAACTCAATGAAATAGTGAAACTAAGGAGATCAAACAAGATAAAGCAATGAATAACACAATGCAAACCTTCCTCAGATCAAAACTTCCATTGTTCACCTATCACAAATTGTTCTTTGAATGTCTAAATGAGGCCCTCAGAGAGCACTTCCTTGCTTTGTTCAAGAATGTCGATAGTGAATGGCTGTGGTGATGATGCGTAGTATGTAGGTAACAAAAGGGTGATCACAAGCAACAAAGGAATAACAAGGGTGCCAAAGGCGCGCTGTAATTCCTGCAGAGTAACGATGCTAAAGCTTGGATGATTGAAATAGAAGAATGAGGTTCAATTTATAGACTTGAAAGAATGAAGATCAACGGTATAGAAAGAATGAGAAGATCAACGATTGAGAATAGTTGAGGAACATGCAACGAATAAGAAGAAGGCATGTGTCTTGCTTTCTTTTGCATGAGAGGATTTGCTTTTCATAAATTAGAAAGTTTTTTTCTAATTTAAAAGAAATTAAATAATAAATTATTTAATTGTGTGTGCATGGATAAGAAGACTTATTTTTAGAAGATTTGGAAGAATATTTGAAGAATTAGAAGAAAGAAAGCTAATTAAATAAATAAATTTATTTAATTGTTGTGCATGATTTTGGAAGAATAAATAAAATATTTGATTTATTTTATTTTTGGAGAGTGAGAGAATTTAAATAAATTTGATTTAATTTATTCAAATTTGGAAGAATGATTTGATTTAATTAAATAATTAAGAATTATTTAATAGTTTGGAGGAATTGAATTAAATAAAGGATTTTATTTAATTGTTGACTTTAGAAGAGATAATTAAATATTTTGATATTTAATTAACTTAGAAGAATATGAATCATGTCATTTTTAGGCGTATACATTTTGCCCCTCTTTGATGCAATGTGTTTTATCACGTTGTTTCAAAGAATAGATAGTTTGAAAATGATACATGCCCTAGTTTGCCCCTAGTACAGGTTATGACGATAGGATGCCCCCTCGAGAGATTAGACGAGAAGAAGGTAGAAGGCGTGAAATGGACAATCTCACGAAGACGAAGGAAAAACTTGGCTAGGTTTGGAGAGAAGAGGACGCATTTCTAAGAAACGGGAAGAAAACTGGAAGAAACAGGCATGGGAAGTAGTCATAGTCACCACCTAGCCAGATTAGGGTTTGCATACTATAAATAGGAGCTAGGTCCACAAGACAATTCATTTGCACACTTGTCTTGGTTTGATTCGCATTGGAGGGCTTAGAGCAGTCAGCACGAGGATGGACATTCCACGCGAGGAGCATCGATTCAAGCACATTCGTTAGTTCGATTGGCCACCAGAGGTAGGACCCCCAGTATGTAGCCCGAAAAACTTTCCCTAGGGTCACGTTTGAGGGTCATAAATGCGCTGAAAGCCAGTGCGACGCATATGTTGCATGAAACAGTGCATTTGTTGTTTTGCGGTGCATACATGCAATAAAGTGGCGCATATGTAGAATAAGTCAACGCATACATAATCTTGCTGCGCATGCGTGAAATGTAACGGCGCATACACCAAAGCGGCGCATGTGTAGCATAGGGCGGCGCATACATGTGTTTCTGCAGCACATATACCAGAAGTGGTGCATATGTCAAGAAACGGTGCATTTACTATGAAACGGCGCATTTACTGTGAAACGGCGCATTTACCACCTGTTGTGGCGCATATGACATAGATAAGCAAAATACTTAGCAAATTGACTCGATTGGTGTCCTGCTTGACACGTCAATCGATAAGCTATCTCTGAGATTGCAGGAATCTAGTCGAGAGATGTAGTGTGCTGTTTTGATCAATTTGAAATGCTAAGTTAGTTGATATGTTTCTATAGATACGTTGAGTATGGGACTTGCAGTTTTGGATTGACGCCTTGCTTTACGTGCTTGCAGGGGGATATACGTGATACACTTCAATCTAGGGAACAGTTCCCTATGCCTATGCTGTAGAGATATATGCTGACGGAGATAGATAGAGAGGCACTCGGCACTATGGGGCTCGACTATATTTGCTTCATGCTCGAGGTTCGGCCGAACCGTGGATTGCTCACTGCTGCAGTGGAGAGATTCCACAGTGAGGATGGGACCTTCCACCTCCCTACTGGCGAGATGACCATCACCTTGGAGGATGTTTACAGGATTCTACATTTGCCTATTCAGGGTGACTTGGTGGAGTATGATCCACAAAGAGGCGCAGGACTCACTGAGTGCAGGCGAGTGTTTGACGACCCTGAGCTGGTAGGGCAAGTTATCCCATGGCAGGACATCTACGAGTGTTACGACTACTTCCCTGGTATTGTAGCAGGACTAATTGGAGGTGTGGTATGCCCCGACAGGAGATCACACGGGTTCCCCGTTGGATGGGGTAGGATCATGCAGAGGATGATTACAAAGGGGACTCGATATGCATGGGGAGTTTGTGTACTTGTTCATTTATACCACGATATGCACCAAGTGGTATATCATAGGAGTACGAGCCTATCTGCAGGCATGTCACTTCTACAGTTTTGGCTATGGGAGCACATAGCGATCGCTAGACTGATTTGTTTGTTCGAGAGATAGAGAGGAGAGCCATACAGCTATGGCTATGCAGGAGTGATTTCCCAGCAGAGGCTAGGGAAGTTGGAGTATTGGTGACATGCATTGGATGGAGTAGATATGGTCGAGTGGCAACCATATCTAGACTGTGAGCCATGGGACAACGAGGCAGACGAGCTTCCCTACTGCTACCAGACGTGATGGCTGATAGGACAGACACGTTTTATCCTGGAGAGGCAGATAGTCAGCCGGGTATAGACACAGTTTGGGCAGAGATAGGGCATACCACAGGGGCAGGCACGGTTTGCCAGGACACATGCAGAGAGGTATAGATGGGGGCCGATGGCATCCTATGAGGAGGCATTGGCTGAGTTTTGGTAGATGCCATACGTTGCTTGGGATATGAGGAGGATGATCACAGATGCAGGGGTTACACAAGATTATGAGGACTGGTTTACTGCACACCCATTTCTAAGATACTCAGGGCCTGGGGTGTTGATGCCATGGATAGACGAGGCAGACTCAGATGAGGATGGCTAGGTTGGTCGTCGGAGGAGGAGGGGGAGGGGTAGAGGAGGACGAGGTGGCAAAGATGGGGGAGATGATGGAGACGACGGGGGTCAACCTAGACAATGGAGGAGAGGTGAGGAGGGACGGACCCATGCTGAGCAGGTAGTGCCATCACAGGTTGCACAGTAGGTACCACAGCAGGTGCAGATGTTGCCAGCCCAGCAGGTGGCACAGCAGCAGGGACCTTAGCCACAGGGGCAGAGACAAGCAGAGGCATCCCAGGGTCCTACACAACTAGATGTACAGGAGAGGACGATAGCCACCCTGAGGGGAGAGATTAGATAGCTGAGGGCACAGCTCAGGAGAGCTGACAGTCGGTGAGAGACAGACGTAGAGGTGATTGCGGGATTGGCCCGAGAGAGAGATATGGCAGACGCACAGATACGAGTTACCCATGTAGAGAGGGATACCGCAGTGGCAGCCCTGGGGACAGACGCAGTGACCAGTTTCTTGGTTGGGCAGGTACAACAGGCACAGGCACAGTTAGCACAGACACAGACACAGCTAGCACAGGTGCAGGGTGAGCTTTCTAGAGCGCAAGCTCAGGCTCAGTACTATCGGGGGTTGTATCACGGTGCCATACCAGCGAGTCAGAGGGGTTCCAGCTATAGGAGTCAGTCTGCAGCCTCCCAGAGAGCAGGTCCATCGAGGTCAGGAGCCTTTGTGGTGGGCCCACAATAGTCAGGGGTTGGCAGAGGAGGAGACACCATTGGCAATGGTGGTCCACAACAGCAGGGGTAGGACAGACTTGACCTATGTACCTTCTTGATGGCTCAAATAGCTGGATAGACTTGTACCATTTTTGTTTATTTTGAGACATGTATCACCATCCGTTGGGATGTACTTTTGTATATGACACTGATTCAGAGACAGAGATTTTGATATTGTACATTTGGACACACTTTCATGATATTTATATGATGATGCAGCTATGTGATTCTCTCTATATGTATGAGTTTATGATGCATTCCTACTGTATGATGCGATGTATGTGCAGACTTAGATGTTTTTACTAGATGCTATGAGATGTTATCTAAATGTAGCTTTTGATATGATGTTATGTGATGCTATATGACCTAATGCAAACTTAGATGTTTTTTTACTTGACATGCTTCTAATGTGTGAGTGCAAATGGTATCTATATGTGATGCACTTATCTATGTTTTTGGTTGTTTTCTTGTTTTGACACTATATGATGATTGTATATGGATGACCTAATGCAATGACTATGTATGCAACTAATTTAATCATGTAAATAACTATCTCATATGATATGATATGCAGCTATATGCTATGTTTTTGTGGTGTCCAAACGTACTCTATTGACACATAAATGACAGAATGATAGATAGAAGGTAGAATGAATAGAAGAATGACTCGATAGAAAGATTCACAAGCTTGACTTTGCATTGTTACTCTGTATGGCTTTGATCTTTTATTTCATGGGATGTGGATGGATGGATGCTTTGATTTTGACATCTTGACGGTGCAAGTATTTTGTAGTGCTTTATTTCATCATTGGGCGATTTTTTTTTTTTGGTACTTTTTCTGAAATGTTGTAAGTTAATACAAGCATCTAAGTATAATTGAACTGAGATGACCTGAGCATTGCTTACATGGATTTTGATCTAGCAAGTTAATACAAGCATCGAGGTATAATTGAACTGAGATGACCTGAGTACTTCTTGTGTATCAACAAACAAGGATTGCCCCCATTCATGTTAGACCTTGGATGTCCTCGATGATCTTTTGCTGATCATGTCTTTAGAGAAGGTTTCACATTACTAAAGTTTAATCCACAAGCAGCAAACAAAGAAAAGAATCATGCCCCCATCATAGGATCTCTAGCTTTTGGCATCCTCGAGTAGCATAGGAAGGCATGATATCAAAAATCAAGACTCTGTACCTTCACCATGTTTCCAATCCACAAAACATTTTTGCATTTAGATGTGTTTATTTCTTGCCATAATTTAGGTAAAATCATTTAGAGGGCCTTAGGAATTCGCTTTGCTTTGGATAGGTTAATGTCCTGTGTCAGAATTTCTACTTGAAAGCGGGCTTTGCTTGCGCTTGCTTGCCTGGTGAGAAGATTTCACAATCCTTATTGGTGAGATGGACCCTAAGGGACTGACCTAGTGCCTCGGGGGCTCATTGCTAAATGGCCTTGCCTACGTGACGACGCAGAGGCAACGTAGTTTGGGGTAAACCCTAATGGACCATGGATGAACTAGAAGAAAGACGACAAGAAAGATGACAATAAATGGGACGAATGGGACTGTGGGAGCCTCGAGGGCGCATAGAAATATGGCCTTGCCTATGTGATGATGTAGAGGCAACGTAGTTCAAGGACTTGGACCATGGAGACCAACAAAAGACACTATAGTAGGCTGACACTATGGATAGGATATGGGATAAAACCTTGGTTGACAAGGCAACAAAGAGATAGAGTATCAAGCCATGATAGGTTACCGATGGGTTTTTATTATGGGATGGATATGGATCGAATGGGACACGAGGAAGAATGGACACAAGGTGATTGGTTTCCCAAAGATGGAGGAAGTGGTTTATCACAAGTAACGCCTGTTTACCAGGTTTTCACCACTTGCTTTTATTTGCACGAAAGCTAGAATGTATACATGACGCCTATTTGCCAAGTTTTCATCATGATACCTATCCAAGGCGCCTGATTGCCAAGTTTTCACCAAAGGACGACTTTTTTGTACTTTTCTAATTTTTTGATTTTTTTTGTATTTTTATGATTTTTTTATTTTTTTGTATTTTTCTGATTTTTTGATTTTTTTGTATTTTTCTAATTTTTTGATTTTTTTGTATTTTTTGATTTTTTGATTTTTTTGTATTTTATGCCCCCCTTACATTGGGGTTCTCCTAGGTATAGAATTGGCGAAGATGCATGCTGTTGATTGGGTCATCTAACAGCTCACCCTCTGATGTTGCTAACTGATATGCCCCTAATCCATAAGCAACTATGATCACATAAGGCCCAAGCCAGTTGGGTTCAAACTTGCCTTTCTTTTCCCTATCCTGTTGATTGCGGGGGTTCTCTTTAAGTACTAGATCTCCAACCTTGAAGATTCTTGGGTGAACTCTGTGGTTATAGCTTCGTGACATCATCTATTGATATGCTTTGAGATGGTCAAAGGTTTTCTGTCTCCTTTCTTCTAGCAACTCTAGTTCTTTGTATTCTTCATCTGATATGAGACCTTTTAATGACACCTTGAGGGATGGTAACTCAACTTCAATGGGAAGGACAGTTTCTGAGCCATAGACAAGGGCGTAAGCGATAGCACCTGTGGGAGTGCGTATACTAGTTCTGTAGTCCCACAGAGCGGGATTGAGTTGGATGTGCCAATCACGGCCAGCATCATTAACAATCTTCTTGAGGAGTTTTAAGATGGTCTTGTTGGATGCTTCAGCTTGACCATTGCCTTGAGGGTAGTAAGGTGTGGAGAAACGATGTTGGATTTTGAATCGGTCACAGAGTTCTTGGACATCCTAGTTTTTGAATTGTCTTTAATTATCTGTGATAATGGATGAAGGAATTCCGTATCTGCAGATGAGGTAATTCAGGATGAATGAGGAGATTTGCTTACCTGTGACAGTGGTGAGGGGAACGGCTTCAATCCACTTGGTAAAGTACTCAGTGGCAGTTATGATGAATTTATGGCTGTTGGAGGAGGGTGGATGGAATTTTCCCACAAGGTCAAGTCCCCATTGGTAAAAGATCCAAGGTGTCATTAAAGGTCTCAACTCCTGAGCTAGTGCATGTATCAGGTTCCCATGTATTTGGCACTACTTGCACTTCTTTACAAACTGATATGAATCTGTCTCCATGTTCGGCCAGTAATAACCCAAACACATGAGTTTCTTGGCTAAGGAAGGACCGCTAGAGTGTGTCCTGCAAATCCCTTCATGTACATCTTGTAAGGCGGTTACAGATTCTTCTCGTTCTAAACAACAGAGTAAAGTACCATCTAGACCACGTCGGTATAGGGTATCAGCAATAATGGTATAGCGAGAAGTTTGGCATATAAAGGTTTGTCATTGGTTTGAAGATAAGTCAGGTGGGAGGATATTATCCTTGAGGTAAGTATAAACCTTACCGTACCAAGGTGAATTAGATCCAACAAGAAGGCATATGGAATGGGTCTTAGGAAGATCATAAGCTGGTTGCTGAATAGTTTCTACTAAGAACTCGTACCATGACTCATTTTCTGGTATCTCTAGGAGAGAGGCAATGGTCGCCATGGCACCTGCCGCCTTGTTCTCAATACGAGGTATCTGCTCAAAAGATATAATCACAAAGTATTCCTTAAAATCATCCACCATTCTCTTGTATGGAACAAGCTTCTCATCTTTGGTTTGGTAATCATCATTGACCTGATTTATCACTAGTTGAGGATCACCGTAGACATGTAACTCTTTGATTTTCCAATCTGCCACCATTTTGAGGCCAATGACTAAGGCTTCATATTCTGCTATGTTATTGGTGCATGAAAATAACAATCGGTAAGACTTCGGTATAGTGTCACCATGAGGAGTTACAAACAAGATTCCTACCCCCGATCCATGGTTTGTGTAGGATCCATCAAAGCAAAGTGTCCAGGAATGTGTTGAGACATTGAATAATGATTCATCCGGAAACTCAAATTGCATTGGTGTGGTATCCTATATTGGTGCATCTACTAGCTGATCAGCAATGACTTGTCCCTTGATAGCTTTTCTGTCTACATACTCAATGTCGTATTCGCTTAGGAGCATTACCCATTTGGCTAGGTGACCTGTGAGAGCTGCTTTGCTTAGTAGGTATTTCAGTGGATCTATTTTTGCAATGAGTTTGATTGGATGTGCAAGCGTGTAATGTCAGAGTTTTTGGGAAGCAAAAACTACTGCAAGACATGACCTTTCTATCTGAGAGTATTGCAACTCATAGCCCACCAATGTGCGATTGATATAGTAGACGACTCTTTCCTTGTTCTCATAATCTTGTTGTGCTAGAAGAGCCCCAAGAGCTGTAGGTGTAGCAGATATGCAGAGTATCAAAGGTTTCCCTTGGATGGGAGGCATGAGAATAGGTGGATTCATAAGATATTCTTTCAGTTTGTTGAATGCTTCATCGCATTTGTCATCCCATCTGAATGGAATGTTCTTGTGCAGGAGATGACTGAATGGTTGACACTTGTCTGCCAGTTGTGATATGAATCTACGGATTGCTTGTAGCTTGCCTTGTAGTGATCTGAGTCATGTAAGAGTCTTAGGTGGTGGCATGTCCATGATAGCCTTGACTTTTACGGGGTCCACCTCTATTCCATTTGCTAATATAATAAAACCTAGGAGTTTGCCTGAGGTGACTCCGAACACACACTTCTTTGGGTTTAACCTAACCTTGAATTGCTCTAATCTCTGAAAGACTTTATCCAACACATCCAAATGTGATTCTCTTGTAAGTGACTTTGCTAGGATATCATCTACATAGTCTTCCATGGTGACATGCATCATATCATGAAATATAGTGGTCATAGCATGTTGATATGTGGCTCCTGCGTTCTTTAGCCCAAATGGCATGATGTTCCAACAGAAAGTGCCCCATGGACAAGTAAAAGTTGTTTTGTGCTGGTCTTCTGGTGCTATCCTGATCTGATTGTATCCTAAGAAGCCATCCATGAGAGACAACATGGTATGCCCTACTGTCAAATCGACTATGATATCTATATTTGGCAACGAAAAATCATCCTTGCGGCAAGCTTTGTTTAGATCTCTGAAGTCATTGCATAGTCTGACTCAGCCATCTGGTTTGGACACTGGTACTATGTTGGAGACCCACTAGATAGTCTATAGCTCTGATGAATCCTACATCCAGTAATTTCTTGAGTTCTTTTACAAGTAGTGCTATGTGTGGATGCATCTTTCTAAGCTTCTATTTCACTGGTTTCACTCCTGGATCTAATGGAAGATGATGTAGAATCAGATCTAGATCTAACCCTGGCATATCTGCGTATGACCAAGCAAAATTGACTTGCTTTCTCTTGAAGAATGGTACAAACTTGGTCTTCTCTGGTGGAGTGAGAGATTTAGCAAAGTGAATGATCATAGGTTGTTCCTCTGTTCCAATATTAACTGGCTTTGTGGGTTCCACAACAATCTGAGACTTCTCCTGGTGCATGTCATTGGGGAGAGTGTCAAGCCTTCCATCGTTAGGTGCCACAGTTGTGTTTTCACCTTTGGATGCGTCCTTTCTTTTTACTATTTTGGGATCTAACACTGCCGCAGAGTGGTTTTCACCATCAGATCTAGTTTTTATTTTGATATTTTTGCGACTGGAAGGCTTGGCACCCTCTTCGAAGTAAGCCACGGTATTAAGTTCAATAGCGAAACCAACTTTATGATCCCCTTTGGGTAGGTGGTCCCTAAGTTCCATGTAGTCAATATAGGCATCGTCGTTTTGGAACATATCTAGTTGAGGAGTTCCTCGTAGATCCTAGTTGATAAGCTCAAGATGTACAAGGGGAAGGGAGTCAGAGGATAAATCTGATTCATTGATAGTTTGGATGGATATGCTAGGAGTATGGGGAGGGGGAGTGTTCGGGATGGTACTTTCCTCCAAATTGTTTATTGCGATAGAACTCGAACCTTCCTCGAAAGTCGTATTCTCAGAGATAGGCAAATCAGACTCTAGTGGTCTATTGGGTAGTGTTTGTCCCTCACGGTAGGGGCTATAAGTTTGGATGGTATCACGTTCTTTATCATCATAGGAATGCTCTGTCAGCTCATTCCACTCATATTCATTGGAATCTGTGTCACTGTCCACTTGGAGTGTATGGATCGTTTCCACTAGACAAGCATTTTCCTTAGCTTTTCCCTTACCTGTGTATCCTAGGCCTTTTGTATTTCTAGCCAATAAGGATAAAGAAGGTTGAATGGGTTCTATGATTCCTTCTTTTCTTAGGCCGATGGGGCCTTGTCCTTCGTAACCCATTCTATGTAGGATAGATTCACCTCGCCCATAGATCTCTGTTGGGAGTCTAGGTGGTTCATGTTGTGTGTTCTCTTCTTCAGTATAAAGCCATTGTAGGACATCCCTTTCCTCTGTCTCATTTGATAGGGTCCCCCATTTTACAAAGGGAGCTATGGGAGGCGTAGGAGGAGCATATGGTTTTGGAAAATGCTTGGGTCGACCAAAGGATCTAGGAGATAAAGGTAGCTTGGCTAGATTGAGGTTGTCCTCTATATAGTATTCCCCAACTCCTTTTTCTTTGATGGTAATTTTCTGCTCTTTGGGACTTGATGATGAAGCTTCAGCGGTAGAATCAAGCTGCAGGATAGGGCATGTGGATGCTCTATTGTTTGGTATGATGCACTCAGGTTTTGAAAGGACAGAGTTGCAATGCTGGAAGGGGTCAGGGTCACCTTGGATGGTGATTTGCTTGCCATTGTGAGGGAATTTTATGCATTGATGATAAGTAGAGGGCACAGCCTTCATGGCACGAATCCAAGGTCTTCCTAGCAGAATATTATAAGCAAGCTCCCTATCCAAGACTTGGCACACAACATCTTTGATTATCGGTCCCACTTGTATGGGCAACACCAATGTTCCTTTTGTAGTTCTTTCCTCTTCATCATAGGCTTTGATAGTTATCCTCTTTCTTTGATCAATTGCATTTTCAGAGAACCCTAATGTAAGGACTAGCTTCAATGTGCAAATATTCAATCCAGCCCCCCCATCAATGAGAACCCTCTTGATGCGGTGCTTGTGGATGAAGGCGACGATATGAAGAGGGGTGTTATGAGGTTGAGAGATTGAGAGATCATCTTGCTCAGTAAATGATATGTTACTTGAGGAGGTCAGATTACCTACCATGGCTTGAAACTTCTCTTGGGCCAAGTTAGTGGGGACTGTGGTTTCCACTAAGGCTTTATTGAGAATCTCCTTATGAGAAGGAGATAGACGCAATAACTCCAAGATAGAAATGTGGGTCGGAGTTTTCTGTAGTTGGTCTATGACGCTATACTGACGGAAGTTGGATTGAGAAGGTGATGACCTTGGAGGGATGGTATTCAAGGTGACTTTACCACTGCGGGTAATGATACTACAACCAGTTCTGATTGTTGATTGGGTGTGACCAAATTGATTTGTGGGACATGCTCGGATAGGCAATTGATGGTATAGTCGAATGGCACACTTGCATAGTTGGCATTACTATTCCCACTATTCTGATTTGGCCTGTTGCGATTGTTGTTGTTATTACCATTGTTGTTGTTGCCATGGTTGTTGTCGTTGTTGTTATTGCCATGGTTGTTGTTGTATGGCCTTTCATGATTGAGAAGTGGATTTATGTAAGCCACATGTGACTCATTGGAGGTATGCTGTTGGGTTCCTCCTTGATTTTGATCAAGCACATCTTGGATAACATGTGTGAGACGAATACAATTGTTGGTTGTATGTCCCCTCCCTCTATGATATTCACAATAGTCAATGTCTTTTCAATAGGGAGGTTTGACTATAGGCTCATAATCACTTGTTGGTGGTAGAGATATTTCATTGTTAGCCAATAACTTCCGTAATGCGGATTCTTGGGACTCACCCAGTGGCGTGAATTTTTGTCTTGGATTGTTACTGAACCACGGTCTTGGCTCCCGAGAACATTTTGTTAGGCATAACATTGTTTGCTTCTCCTTTGAGAGTGAGTATGGGTTGTTGTTTGGGAGTCACCGCTTTTGCGTCCACCACTCCATCGTTGACAACATTCTTATTCTTGGTCCAAAACTTTGATTTGTCCATCGTGTAGTTGGAGGTAGGTGTGTCATTGTATAACTTGATTTGCCCCTTGGCGATCATAGCTTTTTCGATAAACAATCCCATTTCGATGACTTTTAAGAATGATGTAGGGCATTGTATTTGTATTTGGTAGCCAAGATCAGTGTTGAGGTTATGGCCAAACATCTCCATTAGTTGCTTCTCAGGTAGATCGTACGAGCATTTTCTTGCTAGTTGTCTCCATCTTTGTAGGAAGGTGGTGAAAGATTCACCACTCTTTTGCTTGGTGTTGCATAGGTCGAGCATAGAGACTTCATGTTCAATATTGTAAGAGAAGTGAGTGATAAATTTGTTGACTAGTTCATCAAAAGTTTTGATGCCCGGTGGAAGCCGTGAGAACCACTCCATAGCTTGACTGCCTAGTGATCTAGGGAATAGTCTCATTAAGTAGGTCTTGTTGTGAGCTACTTCTAAGCATGTTGCATTGAATTCCCTGATGCGATCTCTAGGGTCCCCTTTCCCTTTGTACTTATCAAACTTAGGAACTTCGAATCGATAGGGAAACGGTTTCATGATCAAACTTTTATCAAAGGGGTACGGTGCAATATCTTCCAAGGAGTAGTTTTTGGTGCTTGTACCCGTCTTGAGATCTGACATTTGTTGTTTTAGACCCTCGAGTTCTTTCCTCGTTTCTTCCATAGGAGTATTTGGATGGGTGGCTTTCTTTCCTTTATCCTCCTCATTTGGGTCTATGGCTTTCTTTCCCCTTTCATGATCATCCTTTATGTTTTCCAAGATTGTGCTTATATCGAAATCCGCGGGGAGTTTAATTCCAAGACTAGAAAGGTGGTGGAAATACTTATGACGGTCATCATGGAGCACTTTCTCTACTAAGCATTGGAATTTCCGATCTTGGATGGTTCCTTGATATTCTTCATTAGAGATTTCCTCATCACTATTGTGAGGTGTGTAGATGTTGTTGGATGAACCGGCCATTTCAAGTTGTTTTTTCTATTGAGATCTAGTAAGAACCATGCAAGGTGATGTGGGATGAGGTGGAATGGGACAAGAGATTTTGGCAAGATGCCGATGGAGACTACTAAGAATAGGATACTTGTGACAAGACTTGGGCAAGGGACTTTCTCGATCAATGATTTCAAGTAAGGCGGTCGATACAAAGATGATAGTCACTAGTAAGGGTACTCGATACCTGTCTTACTGTGTAGGGACTAGTCGTGCACCAAGACCACTAGTGAAGTTCTGTGACTTACTAGGTTTACTTAAATCCAAAGTGATACAAAAAAAAGGGGACCTATGCTGACCTGATATGGGGCATTCTTTTGACTTTGGACTAAGAGGACTTGACGGAAGGTTAATGAGACAACCAAATGAAAGAGAGAGTTTTGACGTGAAATGGATGGGAAACTGACTGCAAGGTAGGACCTAATCTCTAATTTTGGGACTAGACTGAAATGGGTACCCAGAATTGGTAAAATCTTTCTCTTGGAAACTGTGCAAGTGCTCACTGTCGTGTATGCGCCAAAACAGATGCGTAGCAGAAAGGGACAGATGCACCGTAAGTCAGGATATATGTGTTGTACTGGTAAAATGTAAATGCACAGGAACAAGGTATAAAAGTGTTGAAAGTCACTATAAATGCGCCGCAGGTCGGCACAGATGTGCAGGAATAGAGGGAAGATGTGCCGCTCTAGCTTTTTCTCAGTATTTTTGCAATTTTTGGGATTTTTTGATGTTTTTTGGTACTTTGGTTGTAGAAAAGGCCTTTTTGATGTGATTTTTTGAATTTATGGCAAGAAGACACAGCAAACACAAAGATATTTTTATGGTTTTTTATTTTTTTGTGGTTTTCTCGACTCTTTTTGGACTAAAAGAAAAAAAAGCAAGTACAAAATCCTAGGCTCGAAATAGATTACAAGGGTTTTTGGCCACTAGAACAAGAGGTGTTTAATGCGGGCAACCGTTCAAGTGGTTACACATGCGGCAGCACTACTCTCCGTTATGGAGTCTCCCAGCCTGCAAGGGTTGCGCCTTGGAGGGTTTTAGGGGAGGTTGGCTATCGGTGTAACACAACTTCACTCGTTGTTTGAAGCTTTCACTCCAAACACAATTTATTTATAGTGGCTTGGAAGGGCTTGGCATCTAGCCTGTTACCACTTAGGGTTGTTCCTACTTGGATAAGCGGTATCCAAGAGTAGGCCCCTCTAAAGGAAAAACAAATGCGAAAATGATACTTCTAGCATTTTGGTCACCCAAGATAGGGGAGAGCATAGTCCTGGTATCATTCCCAAAAACACAGTATACAGTGATTCTTTTCCCCTAGTTAAAAGTAAAAAAAAACTAGATGAGCTATCTACTTGGGCAAGCACAGAACTTTGAAGTGAGTAGCCAGATAGCAGTGGTCCATTTTAACCAAGATAGCAATTGTGAGTTCAATTTTAATCCACGATAGCACAAATTGTTAACTTTGAAGTTTTGGTCAATCGAGATAGCAATGGTTCATTTTAACCCAGATAGCAATGATGAGTTTTAATCCACGATAGCACGAGTTGTTAACTTTGAAATTTTGGTCAATCGAGATAGCAGTGGTTCAGTTTTAACCCAGATAGCAATAGTGAGTTCAATTTTAATCCAGATAGCAATAACTTTGAAAAGATAGCAATGTTGCAATGCAAGATAGCAATGTTGCAATGCAAGATAGCAATGTTGCAATGTAAGATAGCAAAGGTTCAGTTACCACTTTCCTAGTTAAACTATGTGAGACTTTGCATCTGTTTTACTTTCCCATTTTAGAAATCAAAGTGTGATCTAGCAAATGCAACTACATGAATCTAAACCAGTACCTAGCCTATAAAACTGATAAGAGAATTCCTGCAAAGATGTCAGTGTTAGCAAAATCTCCTAGAAAACCCTAAAACCTCTGCCTACAACAGATGCACAGCTTCAGAGACTGTATGCGTAGAAATAGTCAACAAAAGTGCAACAATACAGATGCACAGGAACAGAGCTTGTAAGCGCCAAAAGACAGTATATGTGTCGGCTTGGCAGATGCACCGCTTCAGGGGACAGAACGCCATAAGAGGGTGTGTATGCTCCGCAGAAATGAATGCGCCAGAACAAGTAACAGAAGCACTGGAACAGTGATTGTATGCACTGCGGGAATGAATGCGCTGTGACAGGTGATGGATGCGCCGGAACAGAGAATATATGCACTGTTTCATCCTGTGTATGGCCTTCTAAAACACAAAAACTCAGTTTTTGGTTAGATTTGGGGCTAGGCCCCACGGTGGGTGCCAAAAATGTAAGGGTAAAATGGGTCAACAATGAATATCAATAAATAAATAATAACAGATACCCAAACTCAATGAAATAGTGAAACTAAGGAGATCAAACAAGATAAAGCAATGAATAACATAATGCAAACCTTCCTCAGATCGAAACTTCCATTGTTTGCCTATCACAAATTATTCTTTGAATGTCTGAATGAGGCCCTCAGAGAGCACTTCCTTGCTTTGTTCAAGAATGTCGAGAGCGAATGGCTGTGGTGATGATGTGTAGTATGTAGGTAACAAAAGGGTGATCACAAGCAACAAAGGAATAACAAGGGTGCCAAAGGCGCGCTGTAATTTCTATAGAGTAACAATGCTAAAGCTTGGATGATTGAAATGGAAGAATGAGGTTCAATTTATAGACTTGAAAGAATGAAGATCAATGGTATAGAAAGAATGAGAAGATCAAGGATTGAGAATAGTTGAGGAACGTGCAACGAATAAGAAGAAGGCATGCGTCTTGCTTTCTTTTGCATGAGAGGATTTGCTTTTCATAAATTAGAAAGCTTTTTTCTAATTTAAGAGAGATTGACAAAAATAAGGTTGATTGAATAGATAACTCAACTTAAGATTTGCTTTTGCATGATTTGAGAGAAATTAAATAATAAATTATTTAATTGTGTGTGCATGGATAAAAAGACTTATTTTTAGAAGATTTGGAAGAATATTTGAAGAATTAGAAGAAAGCAAGCTAATTAAATAAATAAATTTATTTAATTGTTGTGCATGATTTTGGAAGAATAAATAAAATATTTGATTTATTTTTTTTGGAGAGAGAGAATTTAAATAAATTTGATTTAATTTATTCAAATTTAGAAGAATGATTTGATTTAATTAAATAATTAAGAATTATTTAATTGTTTGGAGGAATTGAATTAAATAAAAGATTTTATTTAATTGTTGACTTTAGAGGAGATAATTAAATATTTTGATATTTAATTAACTTAGAAGAATATGAATCATGTCATTTTTAGGCGTATACACTCACATTGTTCAATGGTATCCTAACATTGTTTGTATTTTGTCTCTGATCATTCTGTTGATTCTGAACTTCATTTCTTTGCTGGTTTCTCAGCACATTTGCATTATCAAGGGTGGGATTTGAATCATGCTGAGCAATTTTTAGAGCTTGCAACTTTTGTCTCATATCATCTCTAATCCTCAAAGCCTACAAATATTCTAATTCAACCCTCAGGTTCTTGATTTCTTCAGCTAATTCTTCATCTTTAGGCATAGAAGAGGATGGTCCCATTCCATTTTGGTCATCATCAACATCCCTTGGGGACTCAGTTTCTTCAAATCTGTCAAGGGGATCTAAGAAAGGGTGTTCCTGAAACACCTTTGATCTCATTCTCAATCTATCACCTTGTTGTCTTTCATATACATCTTGAATTTTAGCCTCTGTGTTTTAAAAATAAGGTGCTTGTTGCTCTGAAGATCTTGGATTATTTTGGGTATTATCATTGTTTATAGGGCTAGGAGAACCTTCTTGACTGGCTTGAATGGTCCCTTTTTTCCTATACATCATTTTTCTAGGTAATTCTTCAAGCAAAGGATTACGCAGGGATATTCTCCCTTGCATACAAATTTCAACTTACTGGTTGGGAGATTTGTTCGGAGTCGCCACCTACAACTAGGAATTAGTTTTTAAACCAAGGTTCTTACACAAAGCATTCCCCAGCAGAGTCACCAAATCTGTTGGGTTTTTTCCCAAACTGGATGCTTCCCAGTTATCCCTATAAGGTAGCCATCATTGATCAATAGGATTCCCAGGCCAGGGGCCAACAGTACAGGAGATAGACCCTATAAATATCTCCTCTCCATCTTTAGGCTCTGCAGAACCAATCGGGGTATTCCCTATTCAACATCCATAAAATATGCCTATGAACTTATTGGGATGTTGACACAAAGCAGATAAATCTCTTGTGCAGACCAAAACTGTAAAATAAGTGCAAAGGGGCTAGCTTTGGGCCTATGCTCAGTTGTGAGATAGAGGATTTTGGTCCTAAAACTACTTCTAATGTCCTAAAGGTTTATATTTGAGGGTTGGATTTGTATTTTGTATTTGGTTGCAAGACTAGGACCTTGGGTTGTAATCTCAATACAAGACTAGATTGGTGCCTATCTCGGGGCTCGAAGTCAATAGACATACACATGTGAATGATTACCATAAACTTGAATCAATAACTAAGTTTCAAAGGGGAATTTCTTAGTGTCGGCCTTACAGATACTTCCCAAGACTGAGTATTTAGTCATTCATACTTAGTGATATCCCTGTTGCAGCATACCTTTCCCAATGCTTAACCTAAAATATTTAATTTGTTCCTTGAACAAAGATAAGAGATTAAACATTCAACATAGAAAATTCATGTTCTTGAATCCCAAATAACCCTTAGCTATTTAGATTCAAAAGAAAAGATGCCCACAACTTGGAGACAAATAACCAAACACATGCAACAAAGCATTTCTCATATAAAAACAACATGAAACCAGTAAACTATGCATAAAACATTCAACATATGATTCATAAACTCACAAGGCACCAAATAGAGCCACCAGGAAAATTGTATCTTATTACTCCACCAAAATTTTGCCGAGTCTTCAACAACCAGAAAAATGAGTGACACAGTCCTCTTATACATCAAGAACGTGCACTTAGCATTAATTACACTGTCATCTCAAATCACCCTCAGATACACTGCACCATCAAAATGGCACCAAGAACATTGAATGCACCAGGGAGAAGAAGAGGGAAGGAGTAGTTGAAGATGGGAGACGTGCAGCTGCCTGAAGATTTTCTCCTTTAAGATGGTAGTTGGCCTGTCAATCCATCGACCCATATCTCTGCAATCTATCATTATGGCTGACCTACCTATTTTGAAATGCAGCAGTTTGCGTGTTTTGAAATTCTTCCACTTGGAATGCAGCTGCAGACACGCAGAAATCCTTCCTTTGAAAATTTGAAACAAGGCCGTCGATTCCTTTCCTCCTCTCTGAAATCTACGGCTTTGATTCACACTGAAAAGTCAACAACCAATGAAATTATGCCACGCAGGTGCATTATCCCCTTTGACTTTTCATAGCGCGAACATACGTTTTACCTTTTCACCCATTTTGCCATTTTTACCTTCCAATCTTTGCATATGCAGTTGTATATACAGTTGTATATACATACAGCTGCCCTTGGACACGTGGTAGCACCTGATTGGATCTCCATCGTTGTGTATTTGCAACTTTATTTGCACCTGCAGTTGTATATGAGATTGTATATACATACAATCACCATGCATACAAGGGCGGACCCCAAAATATTTATAAAACAATTTGAAATTACCATCGGGTCTGGGCCTTGTATCTAACTCCTTTGTATATCGCCTTGTATATTGCACATATAATGCACAATATACAACCCGCGGACCCCAGCCACTTATCTGCCACAACAAATGTTTCATTCGTGTCCGGGATTGTATGTGTGCCCTTTGTATCTTGCATTGTATATGTACATACATACAATCTGGGACATACAACTGTGCGGGCCCCACCATGCTTTTGAAGACCGTTGACTTTGACTGCTCCCACTTGTATATTTCTTTGTATCTGCTCGTTGTATGTCTGATTGTATATTGGGAACATACAATCCCAATATACTGTTGGCAAGAGACACATTGGAGCTTCATGATTGTTGTCATTGATGGCAACAAAGTTCATCCCACACATCCGCAGGACATGATGTGCTTATACCGGAAGTTAGATTGAAGAGTGTTATGGTTCGGTAAGCAAGAACAGAGCATGCAGAAGGTCCGACAGTCAGGTCCGGATCTGTTAGAGGAAGTATCTTTGGAAAGTGCAGACTTGGGAAAGTCAAGAGGAGTACCTTGACTGATAGATTCCAGGAATTGAGCCTCCGGTGATGAAGGAAAAAAGAGATATGAGCATTCAAGTATTAGGGTCCTGTTTGGCAGAACAGACAGAGGAAGAACTGACCGGCAGAGCATCAGACATTATTCCGGATGAGATGCTGATGGTAATAAAGATTCTTAAGGTATCATTCTTGTTTGGCTGACTTGTTAGATGACTTGCATAAGTTTCTTTTTGATCCGCATCACTTGGTAAGCAAGGATTCAGCTGACATACTAAAGTTTAGGAAATATTGACCTATCCGGATGCCGACTAGTAAGAGTATGAAATCCCTTATGCGGATATATATACATGATGGATTTCGATGAGAAGAAGAGTGTTGTGTTGTCATAAGTGTGAAGAAAAGTAGAAGTGTAGAGGGAAAGTAGTAAGGAAGGTCCGATATGTGAAAAGACAGCAAAACAAAGGAAGAGGAAGGATGAAGTGTAGCAGATCAGTATACTAAGCCTAACCGGAACTAAACTCTAGTATTTGTGGATGCATCTCATCAGTTCAAGTATTGTGTTACTCTCTTTATTGTAGACAGTGAGTCTCTTGTAGGCAGTGAGCCTCTTGTGGGCAGTGAGCCTTAATTGGCAAGTGCCATTTTGTACTTCTATTCTTCTAACAGAGAATACTCTCTTGGGTTAGTCACCCAGTGGTTTTTCCCTTAACAGGGTTTTCCAAGTCAAAATCATTTTGTTATGTGTATTGACTTTGTTTCTACTTTCATGCTTATGGATGCTTGTTTGCTTTAATGTTGCACTAATTATTAAAGAAGAATAGAAAGTTGAATTAATCAAGATAACTGATTCACCCTCCCCTCTTAGTCATCAACAATTGGTATCAAAGCCAAGTTCCTCCCAATAGAGCGTAACAGCTTGAGGAAGATCTGGGAATTTAGATGGATGTGTATGGTATGAGGGAGCAACTTAAGTCTGCCCTAGATGATCTTGAGCGGTCAAATTCTGAAGTTAATGAATTGAAGGAAAGACTCAAGTAGGCTGATGATTTCATAAAAGAACTAAAAGAGAAACTGAGTCTCTATATGAAAAAGAGAAAGGAGCTACTTCAACAATTGGCAAGTCAAGGCGAAGCCAATGATACAAGTGGAGATCTGAAGGAGAAAACCAAGTTATGTGAAAAGTTATCAAAAGAGATCATTATGGTAAGACATGAAATGGAATCAGGAGTTATGAAGTTTACCCAAGAAATTGAAGAAAAAAGAAAAAATGAAGATGATCTAAGACAATCTCTCAAGGAAAAATTAGAAGATTGCCACAAGATGGATAGAATAATCAGACATCTAGAATCTGATCTTGAAGATGTTAAAGATAATGAAGAAAAACTTAAGGATCAAATTGTCTCTCTTAAAAGGGATCTTCAAACAGCAAATGAATACAAAGAGAAATTCAAGATAAGTTCTGCTCAACTTGAAGTTCTTCTTGAAAGCCAAAAGAGGGTAGATGACAAATGTGGCTTGGGGTATGAGAAAGGTGAAAGCTCTGGATCCGGTCAGAAGGATTTTGAATCAGAAAATCCAAGGAATAGACCTAGAAGACCTCCGGTAAGGCAGCCTAATGCTCAAAGATATCCATCCTTCAATGGATACTACCACAACTGCAATAACTTTGGTCATAAAGCTAATTAGTGCAGAAAGAGAATGAACCAGACTAATACTTCCTTCTCCGGACAATGTTTCAACTGTAAAAGGTATGGTCACAAATCTCATGAATGTAGATATATGCAAATGAACAATTCATTCAATGGTAGATGCTTTGCATGCAATAGAATGGGTCATATGGCTAATCAATGTAGATCAAGAGGATATCAATCCAATATGCAAAGAAATGTTGCTTGCCAAATTTGCAATAGATCCGGTCATATTGCCAAATTATGTAGAAGCAAGAATCAGGACAAAAGAGGTCTGGTATATCATAATCAGAATCAAGATAAGGGAAAAAGAAAAGTGAATGCGGATGAAGTTCAAAGTGAGATGAGCAAGATTTGGGTGAAGAAAAGTACAGAGAATGTAGGGGATGGATCCGCACTAGAATCTGGTGCTGATACTCCTTCCAGAAATTAAAAAGTGAGCTCTGGCTCAGGGGGAGTCACAATAAAAAACATTATCCCCCAACCAGTCAATTGGTGCCAAAATTGGCACAAGGAAAATTGCGGATTAAAGGGTTCTCAGAGAAACATCCAAGTAAATTGTGATTAATATATGGAAGATCCGCAAGAAGTTAGAAGACTAATCTGGTTCCTCAGTCATCCGGTGAGAAGTAGGTTTCTCACAATTAAATCCGACATGATTCAAACTATGGAATCTTGATCTGCGGATAGATCAAATGATTAATGAAAGGAAGATAGATTATCACTATTCTCCAAGAATAACTCTAAGTCTGTCTCAGTGATCCAGAAAAGTTATGTCTCCGAATAAGATAAACAAGGCAAACTGGAATGAATTAGGTTGCACATTTATTGCAGTGTGAAATTAGGGCTTTCCTAGAAATAAAAGAGTTCATTCATTCGTCATTTGCACAATTGCACTCAAGAAGAAAAGAAAAATAAAATCTGCATCAAATTGTCTCAACTCTCAAAGGTTAGCCATTGAAATCATTTCATCTAGCTAATCAAATCCAGCTCTTTCAGCGAACCCTAGAAATTAGAAATGTCTTTCTCCATTGCTGAAAATCTCTTTGTAAATCTTTTTGGAAATGGCTACTCTGAATGTTGTGAGGATTTCTGATAGACCTCGCCCTAAATTCAAGAAGCATCCATATAAATCTCTAGAAGTTGATCCCCTAGGCGCCTTTTCAAGCATTTTGCATGGGGTTCTACATGTAGAAGATGTTAGGGCTTACATTCATGCAAGCATTGAGGAATTTGGGGAATCAAAGTTAATGGATATCTATCACAATCAGTGAATAGATGATTCTTTTGAGATCAAACCTCAGTATAAGGCCATCCGGGATAAGCATTTTGCACAGTGCATTCATTTCCCCTGTTTTGAAGAAGATGAATGGGTCTGGTATGTGTTGAGCAGAGTGCATGACAATTTCTTATGGTTGAATAGACCATTTAAAATCACCAAAGATGCAATTAGGGCAGTAACCGGTCTGCACTCATTTGGTGGGATACCTGTTCTCAAATCTGTCAAGAATCAGACAGTAAGTGATGCAACCGAATCAAAATTTGATAAGAGAGCAATGACCATAGAAGATATCTCTGATCTGGATATTAAGTTTGCATCTATGATAATTGGTTATAAGATATATCACTCCAGCAGGGAGAATTCAGTACCTGGAACTGCTGTGTATACTGCTTATGAGATGTTGAGAAAGAATGCAGATTATGACCTCTGTGAACTCCTTCTAAGCCAACTGATGGAAAACTTACAAAAGATTAAGAGGGACAAGAAGAATTCTTTTAAGTATGGTGGACTAATATTGTTTTTGTTTTTCTACTTTATGAATGAGCTGCCCAGATCCAATGGTTGGGTATGGCAAAATGACAGACCTGTTGCCATTCAAATCAGAGACTACCTGCATGGGCTTGGGAATGCTAAGGCAAGAAATACAGCTCTGTGGGGTTATTTCAAGAACTTTCAGAGTATGATGCAAGCAAGGGAGAGAATTCCAAAATCTCTAGTTGAAAAGTATAAGGATATAGTTTGCTTTATGGTAGAAATTGATCAGTGCCTAATGGAGGCTGTGGAACCAAGGATAGTCTGGATCATGCCCATGGGGTATGAAGTAAATGAGAAAATTGTTGAGCTACATGTTCAAAACATGCTTAGTCAACCCAAAGATCCTAAGGCAGAAAGGTTTGGAACCTTTGAAGAATTAAGTATAAAAATCCATGTTGAGCTCAGACAACCGGAGATGAAGAGAAAAGTGAGAAAAGAGGTAGAAGAATTTGCTAAGAGGCATGGAATCTCAAAAGAGGCACTTGATGCACATAAAGAAAAGATGGAAAGGGCAGAGAAAGAGAAGGAAGAAGCAGGAAAGCAAAGTGATCCGGTAGAAGCCCCCTCCCGGACCAGATCCTCTAAGAGGTCTACACCTACAACTGCTAAGACCTCAAAGGCATCAAAACTGGAAGCAAAACCATCTGGTAAAGTAGAGAAAAGAACTAAGACAAAGGCCACAAGGTCTTATATCAGTCAAAAGGATGAAGAAGAGACAGAATCTAATGAAGAGATCAAGAAGATGAAGAAGAAGAAGAAAGTATCCGGTGAAGATAAGGAGGCTGAGGCAGAAGAGTTTGTTGAAAGACCCACTTTGTCCTTAGATGATGTAGTGAAGGCAGTCATTATATATGGGAACCTACAACCAATAACAGAATTCTATGATGCATACAATGAAGTAGATAAAAAGATTCTGGAGGAAGCCACAGTTAAGTATTTGAATGTATATAATAAAGCTTTTATTGAAATCATATCTCTCATTCCCAAAAGTCTAGAGAAGGAATTAGAGATAAGAAAGAATAATGCTAGGGCAAAGGATCTTGAGATCCGGGAATAGATAGCCATTCAGCTCTTTCCTTCAATCACTCTGAAGCAAATGAATATGATCTTCAAAGACTACAAGGATGAGTTCCGGAGCAAAGCTAGAATGAATCAGCTTATGCTTGGTGAAACTAACAAAATAGCCGAAGAGACAAAAGAGATCCTTCGGAATGCATACAAAAAATTCAACATTCCAACTGTAGAGGACATAAGTGATAAGCCCTCTGCTATGGGCGACAAGGAAGAAACCACTGAGACAGTAGTAGAAGAGGTTAAGGAGACAGGTGAAGAAAAAGGTAAGGACTTAGATTCCTCTGCTTCAGAAGAGGAAGTCCAAGGAGAAGTAAACCTGGATTCTCCTGCAGTCTCTGGATCTAAAGGAGAAGTAAGAACAGAGGAGAAGGGAGAAAAAGTGAAGGGACGGGAAGAAGGTCAAACAGAAAAAACCACAGATGACAATACTAAGGTTGCAGAAGTAGAGAAAGTTCTGTCTCCGGCAAGAGACACAGCAGAAGCATTCAAGGACTTCTTGACCAAAGAGGTGATGGAATTTGATGAACCAGAACTGCTTCAAGGACCGTTCAATTTTGATTCCCTCTCTCCGGTGCAAACCATGAAGCTAGCATCCTTCACCCAAGCAAAGGCAAAAGAAAAACTTCTGATGTCTCACATGGAAGACTGTGAGCTCATAGAAGCTGCTTCTGGTCTTTTGGAGAAGATTATGCCATCCTTCCAAAAGGATTCTTCAGCCTCTACATCCGGTAATCTCAAAACTCTTGTTAATTCTGTTAGCACTCACTTTGAGTCGTTGGAAAAGTTAGTAGAGGCAAAAGTCTGGAAAGAGTTTTTGGATAAAAGATTTTCTGAGTTACAAGGTTTTATAAGTAATGATAGGAGAAATATGGATATTGGAATAAAGAGATTAGAAAATGCTCTTAAAGATGGCGGAGATATTTATAAATTTTGTTTATCCTGGCCTAAAGTGACCAAGGATATTGAGAAGAAAGTAAAGGAACAAGAGGATAAACTGTCAAGCCCCTCTCAGAATTTTGATCCTCTCACTGTATCCATAGTAAACCAGGAATGTCAAACTATTGTAGCCATGAATGAGATTAAGAAACTTGAAAAAGAGAGGAAGAACATAATAAGCAGGATGGGTGAATTTAGAAGGATCATTATCCCTAAGTTAGAAGCCATGCATGAGGCTTTAATTGATGCTCAAACCACAGCCCGAACCAGTGATCCGACAGATCTTAAGAGGGTAGAAGCTTTTGCATTCCTGTTGAGTGGTCACATCTCAATTTTGGACAGGCTGAAACAGAGTTGGGCAACACAAGTTGTGCAGTTGAAGACAACTTTTGCAGACATACTACAATATATGAGTATAACCGGTTTATATACTTATGCGGCTAAGTATAGTTGATTTGTTTTTGGGCAATTTTGGTGCGCAGACCCTACCCTTTGCCATTGATGTCAAAGGGGGAGTGAGAAACAGTGAAAAATATGGAATCAAGCTAAGGGGGAGCTCCGGTAAAATGTACAGTAGAAGAGAGCATCAGCCAAGGGGGAGTATAGTATACACTTAGTCATTTTTTGCCATCAATGCCAAAGGGGGAGATTGTTGGCAAGAGACACATTGGAGCTTCATGATTGTTGTCATTGATGGCAACAAAGTTCATCCCACACATCCGCAGGACATGATGTGCTTATACCGGAAGTCAGATTGAAGAGTGTTATGGTCCGGTAAGCAAAAACAGAGCATGTAGAAGGTCTGACAGTCAGGTCCGGATCTATTAGAGGAAGTATCTTTGGAAAGTGCGGACTTGGGAAAGTCAAGAGGAGTACCTTGACTGATAGATTCCAGGAATTGAGCCTCCGGTGATGAAGGAAAAAAGAGATATGAGCATTCAAGTATTAGGGTCCTGTTTGGCAGAACAGACAGAGGAAGAACTGACCGACAGAGCATCAGACATTATTCCGGATGAGATGCTGATGGTAATAAAGATTCTTAAGGTATCATTCTTGTTTGGCTGACTTGTTAGATGACTTGCATAAGTTTCTTTTTGATCTGCATCACTTGGTAAGCAAGGATTCAGCCGACAGATTAAAGTTTAGGAAATATTGACCTGTCCGAATGCTGACTAGAAAGAGTATGAAATCCCTTATGCGGATATATATACATGATGGATTTCGATGAGAAGAAGAGTGTTGTGTTGTCATAAGTGCGAAGAAAAGCAGAAGTGTAGAGGGAAAGTAGTAAGGAAGGTTCGGTATGTGAAAAGACAACAGAACAAAGGAAGAGGAAGGATGAAGTGTAGCAGATCAGTATACTGAGCCTAACCGAAACTGAACTCCAGCATTTGTGGATGCATCTCATCAGTTCAAGTATTGTGTTACTCTCTTTATTGTAGACAGTGAGTCTCTTGTAGGCAGTGAGCCTCTTGTGGGCAATGTGCTCGGGCAGTGAGCCTTAATTGGCAAGTGCCATTTTGTACTTCTATTCTTCTAACAGAGAATACTCTCTTGGGTTATTCACCCAGTGGCTTTTCCCTTAACAGGATTTTCCACTTCAAAATCATTGTGTTATGTGTATTGACTTTGTTTCTACTTTCATGCTTATGGATGCTTGTTTGCTTTAATGCTGCACTAATTATTAAAGAAGAATAGAAAGTTGAATTAATCAATATAACTGATTCACCCCCCCTCTCAGTTATCAACATATACAACTGCGGATTTCACCCATCTCACAAATACTGCTAACTTTTGGGCCGCATCCACCCTTTGCACCTGCCTACTTGTACATTCACTTGTATATGCAATTGTATGTCAGAGATACATACAATGCAAGATACAAAGGAAAACACTTTGACTTTTCAAGTTTGTACTTGTATGCATCCGCTAGGCCCGATTTAATAAAATTTGAAGTCTGGGATTGTATGTTCCCCTTTGTATGTCATATGCAAAAGTCACATACATACAATCCCTCTGTTGTTCACCTGTGGGCTCGGCCACCCTTTGCACCTGCCTACTTGTACATTCACTTGTATATGCAATTGTATGTCAGAGATACATACAATGCAAGATACAAAGGAAACGGCTTTGACTTTTCAACTTTGCACTTGTATGCATCCGTCAGGCCCGATTTAATAAAATTTGAAGTCTGGGATTGTATGTTCCGCTTTGTATGCCATATGCAAAAGTCACATACATACAATCCCTCTGCTGTTCACCTGTAGGCCCGGCCACCAATCAACCAGGTTTGAATCCTTTTTGAAGTCCGGTGTTGTATCTACCCATTGTATATCAAATATACAACAACATATACATACAATTCCTTCGATACAACTGCGGAATATTTTGGGAATCTACAATACACAACCATATTTTCACATCCAGAAATGTATCTGAATGCCACATACAAACTTTATATGCATACAACCATTTTTCACCCTTTTCAAAGGCCGATTGAAATTTCTTTTCGGGTCTGGCGTTGTACATATGCATCTGCACATACAAAGACACATACATACAACGATACATACAACAGATTTCACCGCCACATAAAGGGTTTTTTGGACTTACATTTTTTCTTTCTTTTATTTTTAGCGTGACTGGAGAAAGTGGTAATGCAATGCAAAGGGGCCAGTCAACCTACGAGTGCTAAGGCATGAAAATGCAACTTAAGTGATTGATGACCTGCTACAGGAGGTCAGCGACGAATTAAAAGATACAATGCGCATGACTCTGGGACTTAGGAATTTTTTGGGTTTAAATAAAAAGACCAATAGATTTTCAAGCTCGAAACCCTAACCCTAGGTAGGCACCACCAGATCTAATGGCTTCTTTTGGTCTTACAAGTTAATGTCAAGAGTGAAGAAACGAAGTGCAAGTCCAAAGGTATTACTCTAGCTATGAAGGTGGGTTCTTCTTGGGAAGACATTCCAAATGTAGGTGCCGACATTGACAGTGTGGACAACATCAAAAAAGATTGAAAGAGGAAGTCAATGATGCCTTGGATCAGGTGACTCCAACCTCTTTAGATCATTTAATGAAATATGGACAAAAGCAAAGGGCCCAAGAACATAGGAATAGGGGTGTGATTATAGGTTCCTGGATTAGTGTAGTTTTTTCCCTCTTCGTGTTCTTTCTTGGGTGGATTTATTTTTTTCTTTTGGCAAAAAAAATAAAAATATGGTCATTCATTTCTAATTTAAAATTGTGTTGTTTCATGGGCCCAATTAGGGCACCTAGGTAACTTGTGAATTTGAAAGTTGTAATTTGGGTCCACTTATTTTAAGGGTAGTCCAATTTTTTTTAAATGTCACTAAGGCATGTAGCATCCATAATTTTTGTTAATTATAGGCCCTAGGATCTTTGGATCTAAGCCAACTAAGTCAAGTGCTTATAATGTAAAATCATGCTTATAATGTAAAATCATCTCTATAAAAGGAGGCATGCCATGTAGAATTTAGGAGTAAGGATAATTTTGTAGGGAATAAGGAGCGAATTTTAGAGGAGGAATTCTTGAAAAGACCAAAGGTGAAGGAACATTTTCAGTGTGGCCAATCTACTGAAAGTTGTAATGAACATGTTATTTTTAATTCAATTCAAGTTCCTTAATTTTGAAGACCTCCAATTTGAGCAGTGACACATTATGGTTTGCTTTCTTTTTTGAATTTTGGAATGTATGGTAAGATTTTTCCAAGTGTTTAATGACATATCTTTTGCAAAGAGATTTGGGAGTTAATGTGCAATTTTTGTGCGTGTAATATAGTTTTTTATGCATTCACTTCTAATTCTCACATTACTTAGAATATTGTATCTATAATGTTAATGGTAGGGTTTCTTAACTGACCATTGTATTGTAGGTTAATTGAATTTCATCATAATTTCAAAAGTGAAGTATTGGAGCTAATCATAGAGACAGCGCTTAATCCTACATTTAGAAATAATTTTGGTGGATATTTGATGCATTTGTAATGCACTTCATGTCACTAGTTGTTTGCTAATGGAAATCAACCCTATGTGGCCAACCTGAGCCTACTTTGTCTTGCATACTTGTCTATCCATTATTTTGTTATGAATTGCTCAAAACCTATCTTTTACAATTTTTTTGAAATCAAGCTAAGTAGGATTAGATTAGGAACAATCTTGCTTAAGGATTTAATGAATATAATTTGTGTGAGTGAGATCTAACAATCTTGGTTTAGATTTGTTATCTTCTGGTTAGCTAATTCAAATTACCAATACATGCCCTTTGAACAAATAAATCACATAGATCACTTAGTTGCTCAAATATTGTCATGAACTAGCCAACAAGACCTTGGAGGTGATTGATTTTTTGAATGTATATAAGTACACATTACTTAAGGCATAGTAAACCATTTATTGCTCTTTAAATCTCAACAATTTTGTGAATTGTAAAAGAGATCATTTTTCTTTGTAATTATTTAGTTGTATTCCCTATAGCTTGTACTAAAATTCAATAATCAATAATAGATTACGTGTTTTCATCCAATTATTTGTATTATTCCACTATTTGGTGTTACTGTGTTGCCCAATTTGACAATCTTTGATTGAATTTTTAGATCTTGACCTACATCAAGTGGTATTAGAGAAAGGCATTTTCTTGTGACTGTGAAGTCCTTGAATATTGTGTAGATTTGAAAATTGCATGCTTTGTACTTTTTACTCTATGTGACACATTCATTTTAGTGTGCATTCCCTTAGACATGTTTTAGGGCCTACTTAGCTTGTTTTTATGCGTAAAACCCTTCACTGAGGTGTTGTGCATGCCAAACATGCATCCTCCATTTTTCCCATCCCATTCATTACATCTTGAAATCTTTTATCGTCAAGGACACTAGTGGATGTGTGCTAGTGACCTTGGACACTAGTTTGCTCACACTAATGTCTTCTACTGATTTTAAATTTGAAATGATCAAAAGTTGTGCTTTATGGTCTAACCACATTAAATTGTATTGATTTCTTTGCTAATTAAACCTTATAAAAACACGCTTCAAATTGAATTTCTATATCTTGCTTACCCCAAAATTGATCAATCTGCCATGGCCCACAAGTGGTATGCATGTGTAGTCTATAATTGAATGGATGTTGCAACTTGTAGTAGTCAAATTGAAATTATAGTAAATGACATTGGTCATATTATTTCTTTTGTAAGTTTCATAATCTAAAGGACCACAATTGTTGATCTCAAAAAATCTAAGTGCTTGGCACTAGCCGTGAGCATTTAATGTAGACAACCACACACACTCAATAGAATTTTGTCATTAATCATATGAGAGCCAAAGATTTGAAAATTGGAACATAAAAAAAAACTTCTATTCATCAACTTTGCTGCTACAATGAGAGGAAACTCTCTTATATTCAAGAAAACAAAAAAATAAAAAAATTACCTTTTTTGGCAGATTTTGACAATTGTCAGATTTTGCCATTTTAGGTAATTTTACAATCATATCTTGAGAATCCAGTTTTTTTTCCCAAAAGCTTCCTAAAACTAAGGTAGGATGAAAAGCCAACTAATATTCTAAATTTGAAACATGAGTTTCGATTTATTATAAAAGCAACTTTTTTAAAATCTAGAAAAAAACACTAAATTGTCATTTTGAGGGCCAAGATGAAAGTTTCAAGCCCTGAAAAAAGTGCCAAGGTGGGGTCCCACTGACTAGGGTGGATTGGTAAACCACTTGCCACCTCATAATGCATCCACCCATAAAATCTCGTAGAAAACCCACATCCGAGTCAAAAGTTATGACCTCTGGAAGTCCCTGCATCATTCTCCTCTGGTTGAAAAGAACGCAACTCCTGCAAGTGAGTGTCTTCGAACTGCTGCCACTTGACTGGATCCAACCTTTGCACTTCCCACTCTATAATCCACATGTTATCTGTTGGTGGCAATCCTTCCCACTATACTAAATACCTGTTGTAATGCCCTTGCCGAGTGTAGATAGTCTTCTTAACAAGAACCTATGCAATCTTTTCCTTCTTCTTATGGGGTATGTGGTGGTGCCATGCCACTTCTGGTTGATGATCTTCAACATCATCCTCACCATGGAATGCATATAAATTAGAAACATTAAACACAGGATAAATATCAAGATCTTCTGGTAAACTGACCTCATATGCATTATCATTGATCTTCTTTGTAATTTTGCAAGGACCAATTTTTCTGTACTTCAGCTTGTGGTATGTTCCAGTAGGAAACCACTCTTTTCTCAAATATACCATCACTAAGTCACATTCATTGAATTTCTGATGTTGCCTACTAGCATCCACTGTATTCTTGTACCTCTCATTACTGTCCTGCAACTTTTGTCTCACATCTTTCTGCAACTGTTGAAGGTGTTCCGCAAATGCTTCCCCATCATCACTGACCCTATCTTTCATTGATAGCTGTACCAAATCTAGAACACCCTTAGGATTTCTGCCATACATAATCTAGAAAGGGGACTTTCCCGTTGATCTATTAACAGAACTATTATAGGTAAATTCAACCTGGGGTAATGCCATGTCCCATTGTTTTGGCTTTTCTCTAACAATACACCTTAACAAATTTCCTAGACTTCGATTGACTACCTCTATTTGCCCATCTATTTAAGGATGATAGGCACTACTAAACTGTAACTTGGTCCCCATCTTCTTCCATAAAGTCCTCTAGAAATGATTGAGGAATTTGGTATCCCTATCAGAGGTAATAGTCTTTGGAACACCATGTAGTCAAACAACTTTTGAAAAAAATAACTCTGCTACACTCGTTGCATCATTAGTTTTCTTATAGGCAATAAAATGAACCATCTTGGAGAACCTATCAACAACTACAAAAATAGAGTCATTACCTCATTGAGTATGTGGAAGTCCCAACACAAAGTCCATGCTCAAATTTGTCCATGGTGCAATTGGTACTGATAATGGCATATACAACCCTATATTTTGTGAATGTCCCTTAGCCACTTGGCAGATCCTACACCTTGTTACATACCTGGTTATATCCCTTTTCATCTTTGGCCAGTAATATTTATCTTCTATCAAGGCTATTGTCTTGTCCTTGCCAAAATGTCCAGCCAACCCACTACTATGAAATTCTCTGAGAATGTTTTCCCTCATAGAGCCAGCTGGTATGCATAGTTGTTTTCCTTTAAAGAGATACCCATCTTGCATAAAATATTCACCCCTAAAGTGATCCAAGTTGCCAGATACTGGTGCCTTCAATTGTTCCACAATCTCCCAAAAATCATCATCAGACTCATACAAATTTTTGATGGCATCAAAACCTATCACTTCGGTTTCCATTGTGGTCAAAAGTGCAACACGCCTACTTAACGCATCTGCAACCTGGTTTTGTTTTCCAGACTTATGCTTCAACACAAAATTGTAACCCTGCAAGAAAGAGACCCACTTGGCATGCCTACTATTCAACTTTTTTTGTGTTCAAGTATCTCAATGCAATATGATCTGTAAACAATACAAACTCCTGGGGAACTAGATAATGTCTCCAATGCCTCAATGCTTGAACAATTGCATAAAATTCCAAATCATAAGTAGAATAATTCTTTCTCACTTCATTAAGCTTTTCACTAAAGAAAGCTACAGGTTTTCCAGCTTGGCTAAGCACAGCACCTATTCCCACATGGGAGGCATCACATTCTACTTCAAATACCTTATCAAAATTTGGCAATGCAAGTATAGGTGCTTCTATTACCTTTTGCTTCAAGTACTTAAAGCTGTCCTCAACATCCATGGTCTATACAAACTCCCTTCCTTTGGTGCAATTTGTTATAAGGGCTACAATACTAATGAAATTTCGAATGAACTTTCGATAGAAAGTGACCAAGCCATGAAACCTTTTTACCTCTGTGATGTTGCTTGGACTAGGCCATTCTAGAATTGCCCTAACCTTCTCTGGATCCATTCTGACACCATCTTTAGAAATGACAAAGCCTAAAAAACCCAAAATGTCCTGTATGAACCTACACTTCTTCAAATTGGCATAGAGCTTCTCCTTTCTTAACACACCAAAGATGATCCTCAAGTGTTGTAAGTGCTCTTCTTTGTTGTTACTAAATACCAAAATATCATCAAAATAAACTACCACAAACTTACCAATGTAAGGTCGTAGTATAGTGCTCATCAATCTCATAAATGTGCTAGGTGCATTTGATAACCCGAATGGCATAACCATCCACTCATATAATCCATCTCCAGTCTTAAAGGTTGTCTTCCACTCATCCCCTTCTCAGATTTGGATTTGGTGGTAGCCACTTCGTAGGTCAATCTTGCTGAAATATTTGGCCCCTGCAAGGACATCCATCATGTCCTCCATACGAGGTATAGGAAACTGATACTTGATAGTAATCTTATTAATTGCTCTGCTATCAGTGCACATCCTCCATGTTCCATCTTTTTTGGGGGTCAACAATGCTGGTACAGCACATGGGCTCATGCTCTCTCTCACCGCACCTTTACTTATGAGTGCTGTTACTTGTTTATTCAACTCTACATGTTGTGTCGGATTCATCCTATAAGCTGCTTGGTTGGGTAGAGTTGCTCTTGGAATCAAATCAATATGATGCTGAATATCTCTCTTTGGTGGTAGATCATCAGGTAATTCATCAGGCACAACATCAACAAATTCTTTCAATAACTCTGCTACTTCTGGGGGAACTGAAATGTCTTCCTCTTCACCTTTTTCACTACTAATGCATAACAACACCCTATCACCTTCATTTCTTTAACAAGATCTCTTTCAGACAACATGGTCTCACCTTTTCCTTCATCCTTAAGAGGCAACAAAATCACCTTAGAGCCATCTTTCCAAAAGGTGTATGTGTTTTTCTCTCCATCATGTATGAATTTTCTATCATATTGCCATGGCCTTCCCAATAACACATGACAAGCATCCATTGGGACATCACACCATATCTCATCCTAATAGATCTTCCCTATGCTAAACTTAATTAGGCATCTTTTATCAACAGTGACTTCATTTCCCTTTTTAAACCATGCAATGCGGTATGGATGAGGATGTTTTTCACAGTGTAACTTCAATTTATCTACCATTTCTTTAGAAACCATATTTTCACAACTACCTCCATCAACAATAACTTGACATACCTTGCCACCCGAAGTGTATCTGGTTCTAAAGATATTGGTACGAAGCCATGAACCATCAGAGCTTTTGGCTTGTGTTTTCTCCTTCTCTAGAATCACCATTGCTCTTCTTATCATGATACTTTCTCCCACATCTGGTGGAACCTCTAGTTCCGTCCCTTCCACTTCATGCTGCGTTTGAATCAGGTTCACCCTAGGTTGTCCTCCTTGATTTCTGTCTTGCATGTTATAATTTGAGCATTCAAATGCCCTATGACCTTCTTCTCCACATCTAAAACAAGTGAAAGGCCTTCTTTGGTTTTCCCATCCTCTATTGCTACCATAACCTCTACCTCTTTGAAATCCCCTTCCTCATTCTTGATTCGGAGGATCTTGTCGAGTGTTTGCTTGTTTTTCCAATCCATGGGATGACTCTCCCCTGCCATAATTTGAACCTCCTCGAAATGGGGTTGATGTACCCCTTCTTCCTCCTCTATTCCTCTATTGGTATTGTTTGTTTTGTTTTTCTTCAGCCTTTAGAGCCAATTGGTAAGCCTCTTCCATACTGTTGAGTCGATGCATGCTCAATTCATCTTGAATAGAGAATTTAAGGCCATTCACATATCTAGCAGCCATTTGTTCATTAGTTTCTTAATGCTCTATATGTATAGACAACATATAAAACTCATTTGTATAATCTTGCACAGAAGAGAGATTCTGCTTTAAATTTTGAAACCTTCGAAAAAGGGTTTGCGCATAATCTATGGGTAAAAATTTTTCTCTCAACTTCTTCTCTATTTTATTCCATGTCCTGATCTTATCCTTGCCTTTCCTTGTTCGTTCCTTTTGAAGATGATCCCACCAAATCATTGCATGACACTTTAATTTGGTGCATGTGAATTTCACCTTCTTTTCCTCTGTCATGGATTTCCATTCAAAAAAATTTCTCATATCATTCAACCAGTCTATCAACTCCTCTAGTTTAAGACTACCTGCATAATCTGAAACATCTACCTTGACCCTTTCATTTTTCCCTTCTAAGGCCCTGAGTATCCTCTCTTCAAAACTCATGCCTTCTAATTCTTCTTCTTCATGTTCTGTATCTTGATCTGCACCTCCTCGACCCATCTCTTCATCAGATTTGTCTCCTCCTCTACCCAGTCTTTGGTTTTCCATCCGTGTTGTAAGTTTTGCTACTTGCCTTTGCAGATTTTGCATTTCTCTATTCATCTGGGTAAGACCGCCTCTTCCTCTTCCTCTCCCAGCCATCTTCTTGCTTTGATACCAGATGATGTAGACAACCACACACACTCAATAGAATTTTTCCATTAATCATGTGAGAGCCAAAGATTTGAAAACTGGAACATAAAAAAAACTTCTATTCATCAACGTTGCTGCTACAATGAGAGGAAACTCTCTTATATCCAAGAAAACATAAAAATAAAAAAATTACCTTTTTGGGCAGATTTCGACAATTGTTAGATCTTGCCATTTTAGGTAATTTTACAATCATATCTTGAGACTCTAGTTTTTTTCCCCAAAAGCTTCCTAAAACTAAGGTAGGACGAAAAGCCAACTAATATTCTAAATTCGAAACATGAGTTTCGATTTATTACAAAAGCAATTTTTTAAAAATCTAGAAAAAAACACTAAATTGCCATTTTGAGGGCCAAGATGAAAGTTTCAAGCCCTAAAAAAGTGCCAAGATGGGGTCCAATTGACTAAGGCGGGTTGGGAAACCACTTGCCACCTCATAACGCATCCACCCATAAAATCTCGTAGAAAACCCACATCTAAGTCAAAAGTTATGACCTCTGGAAGTCCCTGCATCAGCACTATGCTCATTAAAATCTAAAATTACAAAAGGACAAAATAATGATGACATTCATTTTTATTTCTTTTAATAAAAGGTTTTACATGGACATTGGAAGGGCAAATTGTTCAAACTTTCATATTCATCATAAATGAGAAATGGAATGATAGGGCTTCCAAATTTGATTGCAAAAAATCTCAACTATTGATCTAAACAAATCTAATGGCTCCTTGATTATTTTGAAATTTGGTTTACCAATACTTGCCATGCCAGCTTTATGTTTTAGAACTAATATTTAGTCATTGATCTATGTTCATATTACAATATTGAATGGAAACTCATAAGTGCAAGGACGATTACATTAATATAGGGAAAGGACAATAATAATTAATGATGATTATTAAAATCAAACTCTGACATTTATTAATGTTTATATTAATGTGAAAGTGAATAATGTTCATGGGAAAGAGATCCAAATAGATATTAAGACATCTCAATTGTTGATCTAAATAAATCTAGTGAATGATGGATTATTCTAAGACTTCTTCCACCAAAGGTCACCATGTCATATTCATGCCTCAGAATAGAACTTCATCCATTGATCTTCGTTCTTCAAATGATGTAGATTAGAGAATAAAGAGAATTGGTCTAACCATAAAAAGTGTCAAGTTAATAAAGAAAATCAAACTATGGCATTATTTAATATTCAGATTTAATGCAAAATTAAATTACATGTTCATGCGAAAGAGGTCCAAATAGATCTCAATACATCTTGAGCATTGAACTAAACAAATCTAACAAATGACAACATATTTCAAAACTTGTTCCACCAAAGGATGACTTATTTGATTTATGCCCTAAAATAGAACTTTGGCTATCAATCTTCATTCATGAGATGATGTATATTAAAGAATAAAGAAAATCAATCTAACCAAACAAGATTATTAATTTTAATATCAACCTTCAGTTGTCAGCTAGTAAAGTGACATATAAAATAATATAAATTTGCTCATTTTGAAATGATGGTGACAATTAATGTACTTGTGTGCATGCTTAATGCATCAAATTCTATATATTTTAAATGAGGTTTGGAGCATTATTTAAAAAATTTATGATTCCTTTTAGTAGGATTATAAGAAGAGTTTACAAAGATAGAAGAAAATTAAAAACAAAGTAGTAATGTTCATTACTAAAGCTAATGGAAACCATTTCAACTTATAAAGCGTCCAAGCATCTTAGCATCTAGAATTGCTTGGCCTCAAGGTAGGTGAGTGTGATGGTAATGCTAATGAACTACTCGATTAGGTTGGAATTATCCTAGATGAAATTGAAAAAATCATCAATTCCCTCTTGAATCTCTTGAATGACTTATTTTGTGGTAGGTCAACCTCATGCTCATCTTCATCTTGTAGAAGGTGATGCCTAGTATAAACCTAAGGACAAAGAAGAATTGGGAGCTAGAGGAGATTTCATTCTCTATAATATTAGCTTTTAAAAACTACCAAGCACTAGTAGGGACTGTCGATTGAAATGAATTAGGCTACTTTTTATAGGAATTTACCCACTCCCAAGTAGACATCAACTTCATCAAGCACATGTAATCAATTCCTTCATTTAAGAGAATTGTAATGGCTATGTCCATGACATCTACGTAAGCTCCCCAAAGGTCTAGAATATTTTCTTATATATTTATTTCAAAGCAATGTTGACTTGAATTGATGCTTTGGCTTACCACCAAATTTTTCTATAAGGAAAAAACATGCTCTTATATTTTTTAATTTCATCAAGATCTGACAGTTAAGGATGTAGGTCAAACAAATAAATGATTGGGAATATATCCACAAGTTATCATGCGATCTTGAGAATTTGTGGTAGTCCCACCACCTATCATTCACTAATGTCCATTTACCAATTGGAAGCTCTACACCATGCTACCATAAGCCTCAATCAATTAGTGTGCAAATATATGAGATAGGTCATGATTGTCCAAGAATAAACAAAGGTTGCCCATAACCCTTGATCTAGTCAAATTAGATGACTAATAATTAATTTCAAGACTTGTTTCACCAAATGTGTGTGGGTATGATTTATCTCTTGCAATAGAAGACCAGTTTTCAATCATTGTTAATTAGATGATGCATATTTGTTCTTAATTCAAGTTGATGATCCCTCAAATGAATTAATTTATATCCCTTTCTATTCAAATATTTTTTCCATCCAAATCATGTGATTTTTAAAACTAGTTGATACTTCACTGAAATAAATTATTCTATTTTTCAAATCACTCCATAACCTAATCATTCATTTTATTTTTTACAAATTGGTCTATAATTTGCTAGGTAAAAACAATATTGTCTATCAATGTGCACAAATTTGTCATGGAGATTATTTTCTCCCAAAATAGACATCAATTCACCATGAAAATTTATGCACCCCACCAAGATTCACCAATATTTTATAGAATTGTTTAGGGACCTTTTGAAAGTTATCACTAATACAAAATCAATACATGTTGCTATGAACGATTGTAATTAACATTAGGGTCTCCTTTTTCATTATACATCTCAAAATGAGGAGGCATAAATTGTATAAGAAATGAACATGTAATAACCTCAAAAACTAAAGGTGTGTAGTGTGGAGGATTGTATACAATAGTATCTTTCTTGTTATCCTTAAGTTCTTCCTTTATATTTGATATCTCTTTCACAAGTGTATCCAAGGTGGCAGTAGGAACAATATTGGTATTAGGAGTATGAGATAGTTGTAGAGGGATTGGGAAGTAAGAGGCATGGACATAAAGAAAAATGGATTTGACATAATATGAGAAGTGTGGGATATGGTTTGGGATAGGGAGATAGTTGGGCTACATGGTTGAAAGATATAAGAGTAGTGGCTATAGATGTAATAGGGTAGATATGGGTGGAATGCTAAAGGGGATGGAAGTACTAGTGAGGATAAGGAATGAGATTGGAACAATGGAAGTAGTTGGGGGAAGACTAGGGTTGATGGTAGTGATAGCTATGGAAGTGATAGAAGTGGGAATAAAAGAGGATAATGGGTTGGCTACACTATTAGAAAGAATCATTAAGGATACAACATCTTGCAAAATGTTTGTGCCAAGAGGACAATCTATTGATGTTCTATAGAAAATGCTTGGCAATTGATGATGAGAGTGAGCTTGTATTATTCTATTAAAACTTGATTTATAAGTTGAACATCTTGTTTGGCCACATGCACATCATTATAATTATCCTCTTGGTCACCTAAGTTGATCTCAATATGACCACCATTCAAGATATTATTATCATCATCATAATGGGCAACCATATTAGGGTTTAAATGGGCACTGCCAAGCATAAACATAAGATATACAAATGAAACTCAAACACACACTTTTAGAATTGAAAAAAAAATAGAAATATTAGTGGTATATCATATATGAAAGTGAAATACTAATGGGATAACCAAGGATGGGTAGGATGGGTGAGAGATATCATAATGAAGCACACAAACTCTAATAGAAAAAAGATATATCAATGAAGCACAAGTGTACAAGAAATTTAGATCTGAAAATAGAATGTAAACTTAGAGAAATGCAAATATGAAAACCCTAATGTAATGTAAAATCCTAAAAAGAAGGTTAAGTTGTGTATGATTGGATAGGTTTACCAAAAATGTAATGGAAAAGGTTTCCTTATGGTTAATCTAGGCTAATTAAATAAATGCAACCAAATTAACATAATCAACCTAGATTAACTAAATATGATAAGGAAATGATAACTTAAAAATGCCTAAGTTATTCTAGGAAATGTAAATGCGATGGATAAGGTACTTAGCTCTATGACCAAAGAATGAGTATTAAATGAAGAAGATTCTATAATCTATCTAATGTTTGATCTAGAAACAGTGTCTCTCTATCAATGAAATGCCTCGATGTTTGCACTAGATCTATACTCTATCTGAGGATAAGTTCATAGATTTGAGATGTCACAATTTCACGAATTTGTACTATGAGTTTGGACTTGTCCCTACACATAGTGGTGTTCTACTCCTTTGCTTACTTGATGGAAAAGTGTTTACTCTACTCTTCCTAAAGATTTGGGGACTTGGTGGTATTTAGAAATACCTTAAAGGTTGTGAATTCATTGCAAGTAGATAAGTTCTCCTAGATCAACCCCCCAAAAAATGAACAAGGATCAAACAATAGGGAAGCACCCTAGTATGCATATTTGTTACTCTTTTTAGAGCACCAAATTGAAATCTATCACTTTTCACTTCTTCCAATGCTTTAGGATATCAAGATTGTGAATGATGTGTGGATTATTAGAATGAATGCGATAAATGTTTCTAAATATTGGCACATGTCATCAAATTATGCCAGATATGTGTTTAGTTAGCTCAAGGTGGGAGGGTGAATGGAGTGAGGCAGTCATTTTCAAATTTTGAATTTTAAAAATTAAGGAGACAAGTCCGTGAGTGGGAAAATGTCTATGTGGATAAACGATCAAATCTAGGTGGCAAATGGAGGTAGGTGCATATGTGAATATGATAAGTATTATGGATAAGGCAAATCTATAGAAGTGTGTCTGTATGAAGACAAGGTAGGGCTAAATGTATTGGAATATGTATGTACAAATAGAGAAAAGGCCGGAATGAACACAACTTCGCACAAGATCATGTCATTTGTCACTATGTACATATATCAAGACATTTCTTCAAAATGAACACAAAACTAAATGGGAAATGACATGGGTATGTAAATTCACCATTACAGATATATTTGATTTTTGTAAGATAGTATTAAATGAATGGTGAAATTTTGGATAAACTATCAAAATTCATAAAAAGTTATAATAAAGATGCATTTCTCGTAGTCATGATTCTTCCATAGTCCACGAAGATGATTGAGACTACTTCTGGATTCAACCATGTAGGTTTATTTTGCATCAACATTTCGAATCACGCTCCGTGATGCATCATCAAGATAAGGATTAAAAATAACGACAAAATATGATCCAAAATGTGGGTACAAAATAAACTTACACAATTAAATCCGTACTTTCAATCAAAGATATTTATCATTTTAATTCTTGCTTTCATAAGCATGAATACAAAGGACAATGTTCAACAAGTAACCATCATTAAAAAGAATTCTCATAAGAGTCAAATTTAGTACCAATTGGATAGCATATCGGGCACCTATTGTTGTCTTTATATATTGGATAATGAAACTTTTTATTCTTCTTGTCTTCACTAGATAAAATTCAACCTTTTAAACATAAAATATAAAAACCCTAAAGGCACGCACTCCCTTTAAAATAGGGAATGAGATTCAAAGTTCCACTAATGACATGTTAATCACCTTCTTAGCTTATTAAACACTCGCTCTCTCCACTCACAAAAAGTGAGGCGGGTCCTTCTCTTGTCACCACCATTAATGAAAACCTAAAAACAAAAACATAGTAAAATAAAAAAAAATTAAGTTCATCCTTACCACTTCCCCATCTAAAAACTTTCCGCCCAGTTGCGCTGACGTGGCAGAGACAGTGACTCAGCAGCAGCCATGGCACCGAGCCTGAAATCACTAACGCCGTTAACGTTTAACGTACATAACCGTTTCCTTCGCCGCAGGCGTAGAAACGGGCGGCTTAACTCCACCTGGGACACTGGGGTTCGAACCTAACCAGAGTCTGGGGTTAAATACACGACGCGCGGCCCATGCCGGGAAAGTGGCCCGGTGGCAGGCTCACACGTGGCGGCATAACTTACGTCTTCGTCAGAGGTAGGTCCCCGGTTCGAAACCCGGGAGACAAAGCTCCATGCTCGTGACTCCACATATATAGAAAGGCCGTAAAATTGTAAGTGCAGGGGCCAAGAATGTGGGAGGGGAGGTCCCGGGTTCGAATCCTTGAGCGTGAAGACCGCTGAGTCTGACTGCCTGCCACCTGGAAGCTTTTAACGCGCTTTGCTGGCACCAATCATCGTACTTTTATGACAGTTCTGGAAAAGCGGCATGAGATGACGTGGCGCTCTGCAATTCGAAAGTGTTTTGTCGCTTTCCCGCCATAATTTTTGGGGAGCGTTGGTCGGAGAGGTGGTAGGCTTGCGTTAAAGGCCGTGCATGTAGAGACTGGGTCGTGGGGCCCAAGGAGCTGGTATGGGGAAATGTGTGGTTGAGATGGAGTTAAGGTGTGGGTGGGTTAGGCAACGGGACAGGGTGTAGAGTATGGGGAGAGTAGGAAGAGGTTCTGTAGTTGGGAGTTGGGCCCTAGGCTTTTTTGTTGGGGTTATAACCACCTTTTTGGGGTAATAATAGGGGAATCTTGTAGGGTTTCTTTAATGAGCCAAACATTCAACATTATTTGAACCATATAACTTGGAGTGAATCCAACTTACATAACATGCATGTCTACACCACTAATTTGAGTCATTTTGTGAATGTCTTTCTCATTTTTGACTTTAATGGGTTAAATTATTACAAAAAGATCTAGTCATTGAGGGTCAAGAGTATCTAGAGTATAATTAAAGTCATGGACTAAAGTCTATTAGCTCACAACTTACAACTAGCACTTACACCTATAGGAGGTTCAATTAGAAAATTTTCAGGCTTGAGTTTTTTTTACGGCATGAGACAATTCTGAGCACTTTAATGCTCACATATAAAAGCCTATTGGCTAATTATGTCTTTTTGCAAAATGACCAACATATCAGATTCAATAATACAAAACATCAATTACCACTTTGGGCTTCATTATTTGGTACATCAACACTTCTAAGTATTGTAGAGATAGAAGCATTGAGCATATTATACATGCACATTGTGAGACTTATAAAGTATGATCACACCACCATCCAACATATTGCAAAATTTGTCTTTGGGTATCTTCATCATCAAACTAACCCACAAAACAATGGAGAAGAAGGTGAACTCGCTACAAGAGTCTATAAAAAAACCTTCTCTTGCCCTGAAACACTTCATCATTCATAGCTCTCCATAAGTGCCATAAGTTTTAGTGGGTAGATCAAGCTAGAATTTATTTAGTTCTTTGTCAAAATATTTAACAAAACCAAAAAGAGTTTCACACCAAGTAATATTATTCTTATTATCCCACCTCCTATCATCACCAAGAAACAAAGACTAAATGTCTTTTTAACAAATTTACACTCAAAGAACAAGTGCTCAATTAACTTTTTAACAATACACACATGAAAAATAAGAGTTAAGCCCAACATCTTTTTGGACATAACCAACAACAATGTTTTTCAGAATTAGTAACCATCTAAAACATCGCTTCTTTGGTTTTACCCAAGAGGACCAAAATATGACTCAAAATATATTTCCAATCTTTACTAGATAGGTTATAGGGATAAAAAATTTCCTTGTCAATTGTCATTCTTTTTATAGTTTTCTTGTACACCTATTCCAACATATCTTTGAGTGAAAGCTCAATAGCAAAAGGTGTACCCAAATATTTTACAATTTTACTTGGACCGCCCCAATCCCAACCTCATTAAATGCAAACCAAGTAGATGGAGAATCATTCTAGCTAAGTATAATAGATTTACTAAAAGAAATTTTTTAACCACAAGCAACACAATACAACTCAAGCTTTGTCATCAAATTGTCAAATTTTATTTTCTGAAGAGGAATAATGCAACATCATTTACAAATTGGATATTTAATAATTCACTACTATTAGGGAGAGATAAATTTCTTTAATTGGATGACCAATTATCAGAGTTTCTTAATAGGTATTGCATAGCCTCTTATGCTACGTCAAAAAAAGAGAGGGATTTTCCTTCAATTTTTATCCATTTTGATAACTTAGAAACTTTAGTGCATGCATTATTTTTTTATTATTTTAATAAATATTTTTTAAATAAATCTTAATCTTGTGTATTGAAAACACAACTATTTTGAGGGACCTCCACTTTTTGTTTTAATTATTTATTCGAGATAGAAAACAATTATATCATCGTAGTGCATCATATTTTTTCTATTTTTTAAATAAACTTTATTTTTCTTGAGAAGATGATCAACTTTATATTTTGATGTTGATGACTTACTTTTAGTGGAAACAACACTAATTAAAATATTAAAAGCTTTATATTTTTTTAAATTAAACTTTATATCTACAAAAGCGTATGTATGGATTTTTTTAAATATGTTATTTATGCAAGTAGAAGTGGAGAGAGCATTATATTTTCAAATGTATATATTTTTTTAAATTGGCACTAAAGTGATACTACATATGTATCTAACAAACATTTCCAGTTGGAAAAGTTGTGGCCCAAATCTATTTTAGCTTGAATGAATCTAACTAGAACACATTTTTAGCTCAAATTTACTTTTAGTTGGAAATGCTAAAATTTTGGTGTTTTGAAAATTTGGCCTAAAAGGAAACACAACTTTAAACTTTCTCCTTTTGTCAAATCACCATTGATCTCTACTTGGGCAAATACATCTTTGAATAACACTTCTACCATCCTACAGAACTTATCTTGGAACCCTCTGGTCCTTAAAACTACAATTATAAAAGGTTGCTCAACTTTGATGTATGATTTCTTAAACTCTAATTGCCATGCAAATATTCAATTTAGTTTTCTTAACCTAATCTAACCCTTATTAGCTTGTAATCATGTATTTTCTAATATGTATCTCCCTTTAACAAAACATGTTTATGTGGGGAAGATAATTTTAGGGAGAACATTTTTTAATCTCGGATATAGAACTTTTTATAAGAGACATTAAGCAAAGTTATTAGTCTCTAGTTCTTCATTAGAGCTTTGTCACCATCTTTTGTAAGCAACTTGATTACACCTCTATTAATATCTTTGTCTTAGGTTCCCACATCTATTGCTTCTTTAGACACCTTCATAAGATCTATAGCAATCAAATTAATGTTTGATTTATAAAATTCAATAGGTATTCAATTAAAGCTAAAGGATTTTCCATTCTTAAATGATTTGATTGCCATAAATATCTCCTCTTTTCAGAAACCATTTCCTAGCTCCATGGCATCTTCATTATCAACGTTCTTTAGAATGATTCTCATGCACAGGTTTGTAGTTGCTTCATTTTTTTACCACTTCAAAAGAGAACAAGGTCTTATAGAAGTTCATAAAATCCTTTGTATATCATAAGGATTTTCACCTTTTTCCTTCAATATCTATAGCGTCTATTAATTCTTCAACAAATTTAGCTTTCAACATGTTAAAAATATTTGGTGTCTTTATCTCCCCCTCTAATTTAGTTCATCTTAGCTCTTAGATTAGCACCTTGGGCTAAGAAATTTTGGTGACATCTACATTTGTGTTTTATCTCAGTCAACTTATTTTGTAGTTCAACATTATTAGGGTTCCCTTGAAGCATTTCCTCACACATCCAATTTTTCTTTATATTCATTTCATATTATTATTCTATCAAGATATTTTTCTTTTCAATTTACTTAGAAATAATTTCTAACATTTTGTCAAATTTCTCTAGAAATCAATAGTAGATTTGAAAGGGAATATACATTCATTGATATAATTTATAATAGCTTGAACCAAATTCCTATAGTCTCTATCAGCTAATAAATTCACATTTAATTTGTGTATTCCCCCTTTGCTCTTTTTTATCTGCAATATCATCCCAAAATCTAATAGTCACTTTAATTGGATGATGATGGGACATGGTGGGGGGAATTACCTTCACACAATTATTATTGCCATCACTATATACTTGAAAAAAAATTTATTCATGTATAATCTATTTAATCTTGAGTAAAGTGTTTTATTCCCCTTTTTAATTATTGTTTTTATTTTTTTCAATTGGGTTTGAGTGGTTAAGGAGCCTTTTAAACTTGAACCAAAAAAAGAGCTCCTTTCCTTTAAGTTAATATATTTCTTCCTAGCTTGTACTCTTTATGCTTAACCATATTAAAGTCTCCCCTAATACCTCAGGAACCTTAGGAAGATTAGATGTCATCCATCTCCAAAGTTCACATCTCTCTATAGTTGTTAGATGCATACACAAAGGCAATACCAAATTTCTTATCCTTCACCTCAATGATATTCCATACAATTCTATTACAAGATGAGCACTCTAATTTAGTTATCTAAGAGGATCATTTATAGCCAACCAAAATAGCAACACCCCCTTTACCCTTTTTATGATTGAAAAATAATAATTTTGAGTCTTTTTAGGTAAATTTTAAATTACATTATAAATTGAAATGAATGGCCTTAACTTCCTAAAGTAGCAAGCAGTCTAAGCCATTTTTAGAATTTCAAAAAGATTTTAAGACACATTTCATGTTAGGAGCTTCCAAGCCCCTAACATTACAACTTACACAGTTTAGGCTCATTTGATATTTGGAGATGTGGAGGGCTTTGTCCCTTTGCACAATATCTAAAAATAGCATAAGATTTTATCCTCTTTCCCCTTTATACTAGACATAGGATTACCAAGAGAAGGTTCTATAGGTTTCCCTTTCCTAATATCATCCACTAATTCTCTTAATGCTCCATTTTCCTTTTCTCCCATGTCATTAATAAGCCTAGGGATCTTACTTTCCAGGCTATCCACAAGGCTTTTAATGGAGGCCTTTTTCCTCTTTGAACCTCCTACAAAAATAATATGGCTAGATGCTCACTCTACTTGATAGGGAAAATTTCCCACATTGTCTAAATGGATTGAGAGTCTTGAGGCATAATATTCTCTTTTACACTTTTACCAATATAATTTGTCAATTATGGGGGACTATCCCCCATACTATTATCCCCAAGGTTGTTATTTTCACATTTTTCATTATTTGCGTGGAGGGTTAGCAAAAATGATAGTATATTCAACTAAAGAGGATAAATCATGTTTTTAACATGGGATTTCCTCCATATCTACTATTTATTCAGTTTCATAATTTTTCTCAACTTTCCCTTGAATATTTCCAACATTTCTTCAAACAAAGGAGAAGCTATGTCACCTATAAAAGCATTTGGTTTTTAATAATCTTTTATTTGTTGTCCATAACATTTACAATGAAAGCATGCATTTAATCTTCATAGTTTGTAGACTTCATATTGAATAACCTTGTTCTCAAATTAAAAACACAAAAATTTAGGAATGGGGTTTTCAAGTTTCACAAAAAGTGAGACTCTAACATTCATAAGGTAGGGTAAATCTATTGCCTTCCACCTGCAACACATCTCCAATAGTTTTTAGGGCATGAAGAATTAAGACCATGACTATTGAGGGATATTCATAGTTTCTATCCACCTTGGAACTAACCTAACAAGGACCTCGTGAGGAGTTAGCTTAGGATTTCAGGAGATACCCCTAAAGACAAATTTTCCCAGGTTCCAAAAGATTTTATTTATTAATTTTTTTTTCATATTAGAGTTTTTGAAAAAAAAAATGAATAGAACTTGTTGAACCATTCTATAAAAGGATATATAATTTAAATTATTTCCCCAAACATTAGCAACTCATTCGTCAAAAAAAGTCTAGATGGCAAGGCATCTTTATCTAGACAAACAAAGAAAATAGCAATTCTTTTAAGTCTCTCTTCCTTTTTTACCACTTTCTCCATATAAAGGTTTGACTTGATAACTAGCATTTTACGGAAAGAGTGTTTCTTAGTAGACTCTTTTCCTCCACAAATGGAACTATTTCCTTCAATGATGTTGTTGTCTCTGCCATAATAGTGGCTAGTTGCAAATTTGGTTGCCTCTAGAACCAATGTTGCTTCGTCTACTCATAAAACACTTCTATAATATTTCCTTCCACCTTGAAGGCTATTACTATCATCTTTCTTATTTCCACTCTTATCATGGACCTACATATTAACATACTCATTACCTTCCTTGAATGCTAACTTGGCATATTTTTCCATTACATTACTTATCTCATCATATATTTCCACCCATGAAGCTTTTGACATGCATTAAATTTGACTCAATAAAGGAGGGGAGGGGGGAGGGGATGCCAAGTACTAACAATCCACTATCATCCACCTTATTAGCCATAACAATTAATGCAAATCTCATGTCAACATAGGAAACAATAGCCTACCAACACAACAATCAATTAATGTTGGATTAGGTGCCATTCACCTTGCAAATCCCTAGACATGTTTTAATTGTATTTAATTATTGTTTTCAATAAATAATGTTGTCTCGAAGGAACATGGAGAGGGTAGGAATGGATGTCCCTCTTAGGTGGTAGGAAAAATTATGTATTATTATTTATCCTCTCATATGTATTTGTAATGTCATTTAAGTCGAGAGTTACTTTTAGAAAGTTATTGAAAATTGGTCAAAGACTGGGAGGTGCAAGATGATGTAAGAAGATCTTATACAAATGAATCTTATGAAATTATTTGGACAATCTTCTCATTGATGACCTAGTAATGGGATCTTGGTCAATTTGACCATTATGGAAAAATCTATGACATCTATGATGTTTAAGGTGGGTGTAAGGTGCATAAGAGGATACTATTTAGGGAGTTTGACCATGTGGAATGAGTTGTAAGATTTCCCATGATTGAGGTGGATGCCTAGACTTGGGTGAATGGTATTCACCACTAGTTTTGGAATATCATTCATGGTATCATGAATCCATATCTCCTATATTAATAACTTGAGATAGTGGTATGATGAGATTGTTTAGCAAGTCATTTGAGCATTATTATGCTACCAAGTTTAAGAGAGATTAGTAGATTATATTGATGTAATTATTTTTAGGATTAATATAAGCTTGAGTATGTAAGCACCAAAATCATGCACAACCTCCATGAGGACCCCTATGATGAGTCATAATCCTTGTCACATACATGTAAGCGTGAAATAACATCCTCTTAGCAGCAATACATGTGTTTTCTTCCTCCTTGTGTTGTTTCCCCTTTGTCAGTCTCTCTCTCTCTCTCTCTCTCTCTCTCTCCACTTTCGACACTTTTTGACACTTTTTTGACACTTGTCAATTTGTGTTTCCTGTGCTTGCGACCCTGTTCCTAAGGCTTGTATGCATCTTGTAGGTGAGTTTTCACCTTCCCTAGTGTTTTTCATCCATTCCCACCCCTAGAAGCCTTCTAGAGGTCCTCTCAAGCCATTTCCCACTTTCAATTTTTAGTTTCACTCAACCAATCCAAATCTCCCCCTATTATTTCCAGATCTCCCCTGGGAGATCCTACTTTTGCAAGTGGAGATTGGATTTTCACACATGACTGACCTATTTCTAGAGGCAGATCCCCTCCTTTTCATCTCCTCTACCATCTCCCATCATGCACTTCCACCTAGGTGCCCTTCTCTGAGGGTCGCCCATGGGTCGCCCTCGGGTGACCCTGACTAGTGAAAGGGGCAACCCATGGGTGACCCTGTTGTGTTTTCAACTGCGAAAAAACTCAAGTTTCTAACTTGAAAAAGCTCTGCTTTCACCCATTTTTCTTCCTGTTTGCATGGATTTTCGTGCCAAATATAGAGTTAACTATTTCATGCACCTACACATGCATAATTAGCTCTATTTCATCTTTAATTAACAACTCATGCATTCCCTTGCATTCCCATGCATTCCTTTTTATTCACTTCTTCTTGAGTGATAATCTTTTACTAGGTAGATCACTCCAATTTTAGTCCATATCACTCTTGAATATTCTAAGTCAACTCTCTAATTAAATTGAGTTAACTCTTCTTCTTCTTCACCTCTCATGCCTTCTTCAACCTATAAATACACCCTCCCTCAAGCACAAAGGGAGGTAATTTCATTTGTGCACACAGCTCTTACAGGTTATTGCTCTCCAAATCAAGCATTCTCATGCTCATACATGACATAAGAGCCTTTTGTTTTTGTTTGTTATCTCATTTAGCTTTTCTAAAAGCTCATTCACATCCATTCGCTACTCACATCACAAGCCACAGTACTCATCAAGCTCTCATTGAGCTTTTCTCAAAGCTTCAAAGTTTCTTTTACTTCTCTATTATTTTTGTCACCAAGAGGATCACCCCGCTGCTACAAAAGGATTAGAGGTTGCCATTACAAGGATTTTTTTAGGGTAGTGGAGGCTCACACATCTCCATGTTCCTTTATGCTTTCTTTTCATTTCATAGTAATTAGATAATCAAAACTTTGCTCTTGGGAATTGTAAAATACATGTTTACTTTTTCCTTGATAGGCTAAGTAGATTTCCATTATTAAATTAGTTTCCCTTTCCAAAGTTCATAGAGTAAAAGAAATTTCCCTTTCTTAGATTAATTGATCCATCTATTTAGAAAACAAACAAAAACATAGGTTACATTGCATTAGGTAAATTCATCATAGCTTGCATACATTTTATAATTCTTAGATTAAGAAAAAGCACTTTTGATTTCCAAAAACATAAAAAGGCACAAAAAGAAGTTTTGCATTCATATAGGCTTACATTCATAAAATCATGTTATGTTGGAAAATGTCCCCTTGGGGACTTTTGCCTCCTAAGGTTTAGCTCTTGGGTCCTTTATAATGCATTTAGAGCATCTTGCATGTTAGTGATGACTTCCGGTGAAGAAACCCTTAAGTTTTATGACAAATGGGACCTAGGGGATGTTCTTAACATGAATCTTGCCTGAAATAGGGGGGAAGGACTTGGGCACCCACGCCCTAGTCCTACCCTATTTTAGGTCAGGGCCTAGTTTTATGTGTCAGTTGTATGACCGTTATTAGGTCCTATGTCGACACCTCAAGTTTGAATTATGAATTTCTTGGCAGGAAGTTGTTTCGTTGCATATATAAGCATGTTTAGTGATTCATTTGTAAACTAGAGAGATGGCACTTTTGATCTATGAGCTTATGTTAAGGTGATTTCAAGACTTTCATTGTGTTGCAGAGCAGTATTGTGATGTTATTGTGTTTGTGATTGTAGATTTGACTCCATCTCCTCATGACATGAAGAGCATCTTCCTTCCATGAGATCTACACTACAAGGTGATATCTATTGTGCTTTCAATAATTTATCATTTGGATTTTGCCTCTATCCCATAGGGATATGTGCTCTTTATCTAACAACGGTGTTCGGAAGACTTGAATGTCTCTCTGGGGCTTGATCGAGGCAAGCCTCTAAACACCACAACCCCTAACCCACTTTTCTATGATTTTAGGTTACAGGTTTTAGGAATGAAAGAAGTGGAGTTGCAGGAGAGTAGTGTAGACTATCAGAATTGTAGATATGAGAAGAAAGACAAGGCTTGGACTTGGATGCCCATTCATTAGTCCTCTGGATTGTGAAGCAGTGAAAACTATGTGACAACAGGAACAAGTTGTAGACATTCTTCACATATCTCGACAAAAGCAGGTATATTAGACTAGGACGCCCACTCATTAGTCCCCAACTTTTCCACACACCGAACTTTGAAATCTGGTATGTATTTGATTGTCATTTGATATCTATGTATGATCATTTTCTGTAATTTGTCCGTTTGTTTACGATTTCATGAAATTAGGGTTTTGAGCATAATTAGACTTAATTTAGCAACAAATTCACACAATTCCAATCTTCCCCTATGTCCCAAGTGACACAAGATCTATAATAGAGTTCTCTTCTCAATTGAATGTTTAGTGGTGAAAGGAGGATCAAGATAAGCCCTTAAAATCAAACAACCATCATTATCTTTCCCCTCCTTTTTACCCCTTAAACATTTTGGTGAACCCGTGTTTTAATGAATTTTGCACATTGATGAGGGTTGTATTTTATACTTTCATTCATTCATTTCATTGTCATCCTACTGCATTTGAAAAATTACAAAAAAATTGAAAAATTGGAAAATTTTGAAAAAAATAGCATTTTTAGCTTGCATTTTCAAATAATCAAATAATTTGAATTAGTTTGCATTTAATTTCAATAAATTTATATAATTATTATTAGATCAGATTTAATTTATAGAAATTTATCATTGATCATTCATTTACATTGCATTTTCATGCTTAAATTGCTAAAAATTGGTTGAAATTGTGCATTTTTTCATATAACATAGTTTTGCATTAACTAGGGTTTGTAGTCAAAATCTTGTTTCAGATTTTACTACCTTTTCAAAACACTCATTAGGACTGATTTCTAACTGTAGTGTTTCATCATAGTGGTTTTATTGCAAAATTTCATGTCTAGGGTTTGAAAACCTTGCATTTTCACTAGATTTGGCTTTATCGTCTCTCTAGAATTGCATCATAGGCGTGTTGTGAAGGATTTTTCTCCATTAATTGGATGTTATTAGGGTCATAATCTTCTGTCCCTCCTCAAATTCCTCACAACACGCTTTCTATTGGGCCTTTGCATTGAAAATTGGTGAAAAATTACATATTTTAGGTGTATTTTCACTAGGTTTTGGCTTGTCATCATTATAGTATTGCATCAAAGGCATGTTGTAAAGGATATTGTTGGTTTATTGGACTGATATTAGACATTATTTTCTTCCCCTCATCAATTTACTTACAACACCTCTTCTCTTAGTGATTTGTATTGAAAAAAGTTAAAAAATCAAGCATTTTGGATCTTAAACATATCTTTCTCCTAGGGTTTGTTCTATTAGTTTGTGCATTGAGTGTTGCCTGCTTTTGTATGAGTCATATAACCTTCTGCCCTAATAGAAATATCCCTTTAAGAAGAAGTAGAAGACTCATGGGATCTAGTGCTCCTGAAGAAAACGGTATTCCTACCTCTGAAAATCCATTGAATACCTTCTTTACAAAAGGAGAGACAAATTTTGCAAGACATTATACCTCATACAACCACCATGGAAGATCAAATAATTCATGATGTAGAGGAAACTATTGAGGTGGTCACACATGTAACTAATGAGCAAATAACTAAACTTGATAAAGAGTTAGCCAATTTTCAAGTATTTGTTGAAACTGAAAGGATAGAGGAAGAAGCTATACCTGTGATTCACAACATAAGAGAGTTGATAAAAGAAGGACAAGATGGTATTAATGTTATTCAAGGTTTAACACATATAGTACACAATAATGTTATGCCAGTGACTAAATGTGCGAATGGTATTAAGAACATGTCACCATCTCATACACAAGTATCAACACCTATACCGACTACGGGAATATTTACATTTACATCAACAATTTTAACTACTAATGCAAATGCTTGTAGCAATGATACCAATAGTATTGGAGTATCTAATAGTTCTAATTCACAAAATTACAAAGCTATGGGATTTAACTATTAGAACTTGGTATCTAAGGTGACCTCTTCTATGAATAATTACTCTCAACCACCTCTCCATCCCACTTATTCTCAGCCAGCTTTCACATATAACTATTTGCAACCACCTTCCTCTCATCACTATGTTCAACCACCACTCACCTATTCACAGCCTCCACTTATCACTACTCAGGTTCAATCACCCCCTCACTTCGGTTCTAATTCCTTACAACAAACCACATCTCCCAATGATGCCATCCTAAATCAACTATTGCAAGGCATGACTTCTTAACAACAAAAGGTGACAAACTTGAAAAATTCTTCACAACCTAATATACCAACTTAGCATGCCCATAATCCCCTATCTTATGCATCCTAAGAACTCCTATGCTTGAGAGGTTTGAGAGTCCTTGCTTTGAAAAATATGGTGGAAAAGGTGATCGTAATACTCATGTGGCAGCATTCACGACTATGTGTAATGATTTTTACTTTGAAGAGGACTTGTTAGCAAAAAATTTCCCGCAATCTCTTAAAGATACTTCTTAAGAATGGCTTTTCTCTTTACCTCCAAATTCAATACACTCTTTTTCGTAGTTAGTTAATCAATTTTTACAACATTTTCAAGAAAACATTAGACCTCAAGTCTCTTTAATTGCTTTAGTTCATTGCAAGCAAGGTCTGAAAGAGAAGTTAACTGAGTTTATTAATCAATTTCAATCTCTCTATGCATAAATTTAATATCAGATGAAATATAATGATGTTCAGAAGATATTTATTACAAATTCACAATCTAACATCCATGATAAGATTCTCTTGATGAAGTATAACTCCTTTCAACATTTATGTACTACCCTTCATGATTGCCAACTTTCGTCTAGTCAGTATGAAAACCAAAACTCATTGGCTCAAGTTGGTCAATCCACGGGTGGACTGTCACAAAACAACTTTAAGAGGAATAATAAGAGCTTCCTCAAGATTAATGGGCCGAATTCAAACAACTTTTCACAAGTGTCTGCTATCACTAATCTGAAGAAGGCACTGTTTCAGCAAAGAAAGTTTACTCCAATATCTAAATCCTATCATTTTATTATGAATCAAGCTGTGAGTAACAACCTCATGAAGTTTCCTCGGATTAAACTGTTGGATCCTAGTAGAATGCAAGTAGTCTAAGCCATTTTTAGAATTTCAAAAAGATCTTAAGACACATTTCATGTTAGGAGTTTCCAAGCCCCTAACATTACAACTTACACAGTTTAGGCTCATTTGATATTTGGAGATGCGGAGGGCTTTGTCCCTTTGCACAATATCTAAAAATAGCATAGAATTTTCTCCTCTTTCCCCTTTATACTAGACATAGGATTACCAATATAAGGTTCTATAGGTTTCCTTTTCCTAGTATCATCCACTAATTCTCTTAATGCTCCATTTTCCTTTTCTCCCATGTCATTAATAAGACTAGGGATCTTACTTTCCAGGCTATCCACAAGGCTTTTAATGGAGGCCTTTTTCCTTTTTGAACCTCCTACAAAAACAATATGGCTATGCTCACTCTACTTGATAGGGACAATTTCCCACATTGTCTAAATAGATTGAGAGTCTTGAGGCATAGTATTCTCTTTTACACTTTTACCAATATAATTTGTCAATTATAGGGGACTATCCCCCATACTACTTTTATCCCCATGGTTGTTATTTTCACATTTTTCATTATTTACATGGGGGGTTAGCAAGAATGATAGTATATTCAACTAAAGAGGATAAATCATGTTTCTTACATGGGATTTCCTCCATATCTACTATCTATTCAGTTTCATAATTTTTCTCAACTTTCCCTTGAATATTTCCAACATTTCTTCAAACAAAGGAGAAGCTATGTCACCTATAAAAACATTTGGTTTTTAACAATTGTTTGACAATATTTTATTTGTTGTCCATAAAATTTACAATGAAAGCATGCATTTAATCCTCATAGTTTGTAGACTTCAAACTAAATAACCTTGTTCTCAAATTAAAACACAAAATTTTAGGAATGGGGTTTTCAAGTTTCACAACAAGTGAGACTCTAACATTCATAAGGTAGGGTAGATCTATTGTCTTCCACCCGCAACACATCTCCAATAGTTTTTAGGGCATGAAAAATTAAGACCATGACTAATGAGGGATATTCACAATTTCTATCCACCTTGGAACTAACCTAACAAGGACCTCATGAGGAGTTAGCTGAGGATTTCAAGAGATAGCCCTAAAGACAAATTTCCCATGTTCCAAAGGACTTTATTTATTAATTTTTTTTTCATATTAGAGTTTTTGAAAAAAAATATGAATAGAACTTGTTGAACCATTCTATAAAAAGATATGTCGTCAGAAATATCCTCATCATCAAGTAACCCTGATTGCACAAACACTATTGGAGGCATGGTGACAATTGCTTTGGAGGCAGAAGCTTTTGAGATGGCTAGCTTACCATATGATTTGGGTGATAAGGGCATGGTGCCCACATAGCAAGATTCTTTTAGGCTATGTTCACCAAGCCCTTTTTCTTCATATTTGATTTGGATGTTAGGGGTGCACTTACTAGTGGAGGGCTTATTGAGATCATCTGGGTCAACATATGAAGTAGACAGATAGGCTTCAGCATTGATAAGGACATGGTTAGGATTTTGATAAGTGGCTTGAAATGCACGATAGTATTCAAAAGGCTTGGGATCTGTGGGGATGGTGATTTCTACACCTTCATATGGAAACTTTAGGCATTGGTGATACGTGGATGAGACTACTTTTAAGGAATGGATCCAAGGATGGCCCAGAATGATATTGTAAGGCAGATCGACATCTAGAACTTGGCATTTTGTGTTAGTGGTAACTGGACCAACCCTTATAGGTAGAGTGATAATACCTTCTAAATCCCGCTCTCCATTATCATATGCCTTGATGGTTATTCTTTTGGTTGTATTGATATGGTCCTCAAAGTAGCCTAATTGCTTTATTAACTTTAGAGAAAAAATATTAAGACTAGCTCCACCATCCACTAGTATCCACTTAATACGGCGTCAGTCAATGAATACCTCTATGTGGAGTGCATCATGGTGAGATGGGTTGGTGGATATGAGATCTTGATCATAAAAGATTAAATTATGGAGGGATGAGATACTTGCCATCATAGCTTGGAACTGTGTGGTATAGATATCATTTGGCACGGATGATTCTCTTAAGGCTTTATCTAGAATGGCTCTATGTGTGGGAGATATATGCAAAAGCTTAAGTATGGATATGTGAGCAGGGGTTTTGCCAAGGTGTTCAAGAATGTTGTACTTAGAATTTGGTCGAATGACCAAAGGTGGGATTCGACGAGCGACCGGTGGTGGCACTCCTTCAATAGTGACATGAGTTTGATGGGTAGCGACAGTGCAGTCAAGGGCTTTCCCTTGAATGGTGATGGTGGAGATTCGTGATTACTTAATACGACCAATAGTAGACTCATTGGTGTAGCTGAAATTCCTTCATGAGTTGGAAGAACTTGCTTTATCATGTGAAGGGAGGGGATTTTTATAGGCATCAAGGTCATAATTGTTTGTTGGTTGCATCGGTGTGGCCCTAATGAGCCCTTGATCAATGAGGTTTTGAATTGTGTGTTTCAATTTCATACAGCTAGCAGTGTTATGCCCCTTGACCCTATGGTATTCAAAATATTCATTATCCTTGTACCAAGGAGGTTTAAACTGCGGCTCATCATTTGGTCTGAGTTTAGGCAAGGTAATGTTTGCTGATTGCACTAGCTTTCTAAGAATGACCTCAACTGGTTCTCCCAACGAGGTGAATTTATGTCTTAGTGCTGGTTTTGTATTCATTTGTTCACAGGGTAGGAAAGGTGTGGTACTAGGTGTTGTTTGAACTTGCACAGGTGCTTGTACAGTTTGCACATTCTTAGCATCGACAACCCCGTCATTTATGACATTTTTATTTTTGTTCCAAAATTTTGATTTGTCATTTGATGTTTGTGGATTGTACTTAAATATTTTAATGAGACCTTTTAAAATGAGAGCCTTTTCCATATTGCTTCCTTTAGAGATGACCTCATCAAATGAAATAGCACTATACATTTGTAATTGGAAGGACAACTCTGAATGGAGATTCTGTACGAAGATATCGACTTGTTGTCTTTCGGGCATAAGCCATGAGAGTTTACTTACCATGTTCCTCCATCGGTGAATGAATGATGAAAAAGTTTCTCCATTTCTTTGTTTATTGTTGACTAAGTTGTTCATGGTGACTTCGTTTTCTATGTTGTAAGCGAAGTGGGATACAAATTTTCTGGCTAATTCTTTAAAGGATTTGATGTCGGGCAGTAGGTGAGAGAACCATTCCATTGCCTGTCCCCCAAGGTTACGAGGGAAAAGTCACAAAAGATATGTGTCATTGTAAGCGATGTCAAGGCAAGCAACATAGAATGTTCGGAGGTGATCGTTAGGGTCCCCCTTTCCCTTGTATTTTTCAAATGGTGGAATTTCAAAATGCGGAGGGAAGGGTATCATTGGTAGCAATTTGTCAAAGGGATAGGGGTAGACATCCTCAAAAGAGAATGACTTCTTGTTTTGACCCATGTTCATGTCTATGATTCGCTGTTTTAGTTGATCCATTTCTTGCCGCATATCAGATGTGGAGTCTTGTTATTCTTGTATGAATTTTTGATGATTAGGTGGTGGGATTGGATATATCAATTGTCGATTAGAAGGATGTTGTTGTGACATATCATATTGTGGCATAGATGTGCTTTGAACTTGGATAGTAGTGTGCTTATTTGGATTGATAATGTTCTGATGTTGGTTACTGGGTTGCTGAGGTACATATGATCCGGGTGATGGATTGACGATATGTGTCTGTGTCACATGTAAACCATATGAAGGGATGACATAGGACATGGTTTGAGTGGAAATTAATAGAGGTTGGGAGACGTTTGGTGGAGTCACATGAGACGTTTGAACATTAGAGGGCTATGATCCAAGAGAAATAAGTTGATCAACATATGATGTGTTGGCATGAGTATTTGATGCTGTAGGTTGATCAATGAGAGTTATGGTAGGATTGAATATGACATGGGATGTTTGAACATGTGACACCATAGGGTTGGAAAGCGGTGCTGCTTGGGTAACTTGTGTGGGAATGGCATTCATGGAGGCAGAGGGAATGGCAGCTGACACATGGAAAGGAGGTACATTCAAATTAGAAAGTGTCAGATCTAGTACATAAGATGGTGTGATTAAAGGCTCCATCGATGTAGTGACATTAGGTTGATTTGGTCTCATGAGTGCAACTAATGTTTGGGGTGCATTGTTTTGGTTATGCATAGATGGTGTCGAAGGTATGGTAGATCTAGTGGACATAGTAACAACAGTTGTGGGCTATTCAACAACAACACTAGGGGGATCCTCTTTGTGGATTGTTGATGCATCAAAGTCACTAGGTAATTTGACTCCCTCTTGGATTAATTGCAGTAAGATGTGTTCTTGATTGGCATTTATGATTTTGTTGGCATGTCGTAAGGCTTTGGGATCTTGAAGATCCTCATCTGATGAATCACTATGGGAAAATGGAGATTGTGGCCTCAACTCAGTGCATGAGGGTTCAAAATGTTGTTGTTGTAGTGGGGTTGATGATGAAGATTTCCCAAGAGTGTAACCTTTAGGTAGAAATGTATGAGGGTTCATTCCTGTTGTAAATTGAGTGGCGTCTTTGATGGGCTGGAGAATTAGTCTCTTTTATGTTGCTTTTTATACTTCAAAGACTTCTTTCATAGCATCCTTTAAGACGTTTATCCATGTTTGCACTATGATATGTTGACCTTCTTTATACTTCCAAGACCTGAACTTATAATATTAATATGGAATGTGATGATCGTATTATCTAATGAATGAATTAGATGTAGATATGTATAAAAGTATAAATAAGATGTTTTTTATGGTTAGTCATCAAGAATGCTTGTGGTATATGCCTTTGCGAACTAATTCTATGTGCATAATTGGACGTGTCATGATGAGATCGAGCATTTGTAGCAGGTTGCAGACAAAGGAGTTAATAGAAGAATGAGTTTCAATGCTAATAATGCAGAGACAACTGGAAACAATTATGGAACTGTTGGCAAGAGACACTATATGGATTCATGAATGTTGTCATTGATGGCAACAAAGTTCATCCCACACATCCGCAGGACATGGTGTGTCTATACCGGAAGTCAGATTGAAGAATGTTGTGGTCTGGTAAGCAAGAACAGAGTATGTGGAAAGGTTCGACAGTCAGGTCTGGATCTCTTAGAGGAAGCATCTTTGGAAAGTGTGGACTCGAGGAAGTCAAGAGGAGTACCTTGACTGATAGATTCCAGGAATTGAGCCTCCGGTGATGAAAGAGTAAAGAGATATAAGCACTCAAGTATTAGGGTCCGGTTTGATAGAACAAACAGAGGAAGAACTGAGAGGCAGAGCATTAGAAGTTATTCCGGATGAGATATTGATGGTGATAAAGACTCCTAAGGTATCTTTCATGATTGGCCAACTTATTAGATGACGTCTATAAGTTTCTTTTTGATCCGCTTCACTTGGAAGCAAGGATTCAGCCGACAGCTAAAGTTTGAGATAATATTGACTATTCCGGATGCCGACTAGAAAATTGTTAAAATCACTTGTGCGGATATATATACAAGATGGATTTAGATGTGAAGGTGTGCATTGTGTAGTTGTCAAAGTGCGAGAAAATTAGAAGAGTACAAAAGGTAGAAAAATAGGTTTGAATGTAAAAGGACAGTAGCACTTAAGGAGAGTAAGAATGAAGTGCAGTAGATTAGTCTATTGAGCTTAACCGGAACTGAACTTTAGCATGTGTGGATGCTTCTCATTAGTTCAAGTTTTCTTTGTATATACAAGAAGTCTTTTGTAGGCAGTGAGCCTCTTGTGAGTAGTGTGCTCAGGTAGTGAACCCTAATTGGCAAGTGCCATTTTGTATTTCTATTCTTCTAACAGAGAATACTTTCTTGGGTTAATCACCCCATGGTTTTCTCCCTTAACAGGGTTTCCATGTCAAAAATATTGTGTCATGTGTATTTCCATTTCATGATTATGTTTGCTTGTTTGAATTGATGCTGCATTAATTATTAAGATAGTTCAGAAAGCTAAAATAATTAAGATAACTGATTCACCCCCCCTCTCAGTTATCAACAATTGGTATCAGAGCCAAGTTCCTCTCAACAGAGCCTAACAGCTTGAGGAAGACCTGGGAATTCAAATGGATATGTATGGTATGAGGGAGCAACTTAAGTCTACCCTAGATGATCTTGAGCAGTCAAATTATGAAATCAATGAATTGAAGGAAAGACTCAAATAGGTTGATGATTTCATAAATGAATTAAAAGAAAAACTTAGTCTCTCTATGAAAAAGAGAAAGGAGCTACTTCAGCAACTGGCAAGTCAAGGTGAAGCCAATGATGCAAATGGAGATCTGAAGGAGAAAACCAAGTTATGTGAAAAGTTATCAAAAGAAATCATTATGGTAAGACATGAAATGGAATCAGGAGTTATGAAGTTTACCCAAGAGGTTGAAGAGAAAAGAAAAACTAAAGATGATCTAAGACAATCTCTTAAGGAGAAATCAGAAGATTGGCACAAGATGGATAGAATTATCAGACATCTTGAATTTGATCTTGAAGATGCTAAAGATAATGAAGAAAAACTTGAGGATCAAATTGTCTCTCTTAAAAGGGATCTTCAAACAACAAATGAATATAAAGAGAAATTCAAGATAAGCTTTGCTCAACTTGAAGTTCTTCTTGAAAGCCAAAAGAGGGTAGATGACAAGTGTGGCCTAGGGTATGAAAAAGGTGAAAGCTCCAGATCCGGTCAGAAGAATTTTAGATCAGAAAATCCAAGGAATAGACCTAGAAGACCTCCGATAAGGTAGCCTAATGCTCAAAGATATCCATCCTTCAATGGATACTGCCACAACTACAATAAATTTGGTCATAAAGCTAATCAGTGCAGAAAGAGAATGAATCAGACTAATACATCCTTCTCTGGACAGTGTTTCAACTGCAAAAGGTATGGTCACAAATCTCATGAATGCAGAAATATGCAAATGAACAAATCATTCAATGGTAGATGCTTTGCATGCAATAGAATAGGTCATATGGCTAATCAATGTAGATCAAGAGGATATCAATCAAATATGCAAAGAAATGTTGTTTGCCAAATTTGCAATAGATCCAGTCATATTGTAAAATTCTATAGAAGCAAGAATCAGGACAAAAGAGGTCTGGTACATCATAATCAGAATCAAGATAAGGGTAAACAAAAAGTGAATGCGGATGAAGTTCAAAGTGAGATGAACAAGATGTGGGTGAAGAAAAGTATAGAGAATGTAGGGGATGGATCTGCACCAGACTTTGGTGCTGATATTCCTTCTAGAAATTAAAAAGTGAGCTTTGGCTCAGGGGGAGACACAAAGAAAACCTTGTTCCCCCAGCTAGTCAATAGGTGCCGGAACTGGCACAAGAAGAGTTGATGATTAAAGGGTTCATAAGAGAAACATCCAAATAAACTATGGTTAAGATTTGGGAGATCCGCAAGATGGTTAAGATCAAGATTGATCCAGTTCTTCAAGTCATCCAAATAAGGCAAACCGAAATGACTTAGGTCGAGCATTTATTGCAACTTGACATTAGGGTTTGCGGAGAAATATAAGGGTTTTCTCATTAAGCATTTGTTCATTCTGCATTCAAGAAGAAACAAAAAGAGAAGCTCTGAAACAAAATTCCTCATGCTCATCAAATATCATTCGTAGAAGTCAATTCATCCAGAAATCGATCTGGCTAACTCCGTGAAACCGAAAGGCGCAAAAGGTATTTTCCGTTCTTAAAATATCTCTCTGCAAATCTTTTTAAAAAAGATGTCTACTCCAAATATTGTGAAGATCACTGATAGGCCTCGCCCCAAATTCAAGAAACATCCCTACAAATCCTCGGAAGTAGATCCCCTAGGAGCTTTTTCCAGTGTTCCGCATGGTGTCTTGCATACAGAAGATATTAGGGTTTACATTCACACAAACATTGAAGAATTTGGAGAGTCCAAATTGAGGGATATCTACCACAAATAGTTAACAGATGATTCATTTGAGCTCAAACCCCAATACAAGGCCCTCCAGGAGAAGCACTTTGCACAATGTATACATTTCCCCTGCTTTGCTGAGGATGAATGGGTCTGGTATGTCTTGAGTAGAATACATGACAACTTCATGTGGTTGAATGGACCATTCAAGATCACAAAAGATGCCATTAGGGTAGTTACCAGTTTGCACTCATCTGGTGGTATACCTATTCTCAAATCGATCAAGAATCTGACTGTAAGTGAGGCTACCGGATCTAGGTTTGATAAAAGAGCAATGATAGTAGATGACATCACTGATCCGGATGTCAAGTTTGCATCCATGATCATCAGCTACAAAATATATCATTCTAGCAGGGAGAATTCAGTACCTGGAACTGCTATCTACACTACCTATGAAATGTTGAGAAAAAATGTAGACTATGACCTTTGTGAGCTCCTTCTAAACCAACTCTTGGAGAACCTACAGAAGATAAAGAAGGACAAGAAGAATTCCTTCAAATTTGGTGGTCTAATACTCTATCTATTCTTCTACTTTATGAATGAGCTACCCGGATCCAGAGGATGGGTATGGCAGAATGATAGACCAGTTGCCATACAAATCAGGGATTATTTGCGTGGACTTGGTGATGATAAAGCACAAAACACAGCTCTTTGGGGTTTCTTTAAAAACTTTCAGAACATGATGCAAGCTAGAGAGAGAATTCCTCAATCTCTAGTTGAGAAATACAAAGACACAGTATGCTTTATGGTAGAGACTGATCAATGCCTAATGGAGGCAGTGGAACCAAGAACAATATGGATCATGCCAATGGGGTATGAGGTGGATGAGAAAATCGTAGAGCTGCATGTTCAGCACATGCTTAGTAAACCAAAGGATCCCAAGGCAGAAAGGTTTGGAACCTTTGAAGAATTGAGTGTGAAGATCCATATTGAGCTAAGGCAACTAGAGATGAAAAGAAAGGTAAGAAAAGAAGTAGAAAACATTGCCAAAAGCTTTGGCATCTCAAAAGTGGCACTTGATGCCAGTAGGGAGAAAATGGAAAGAGCAAAGAAAGAGAAGGAAGGTGTTGAAAAAGAAAGTGGTCCGGTAGAAGCCCCCACCTGGACAAGATCCTCTAAGAGGTTTGCTCCTACCACTAACAAGAGCTCAAAGACATCAAAACTGGAAGCAAAATCATCCGGTAAAGCAGAGAAAAGAACTAAGACAAAGGCCACAAGGTCTTATATTAGTCAGAAAGATGAAGAAGAAATAGAATCTGATGAAGAAATAGAGAAGATGATGAAGAAGAAGAAATTATCTGGTGCAGATAAGGTGGCAGAGGCAGAAGAATTTGTTGAAAAGCCCACTCTATCCCTAGATGATGTAGTCAAAGCTGTTACTATGGATGGAAACCTGCAACCAATAACAGAATTCTATGATGCATATAATGATGCAGATAGAAAAATCTTGGAGGAAGCCACAGTTAAGTACTTGAACATATACAATAAAGCCTTGATTGAAATAATTTCTCTAATTCCTAAAAGTTTGGAGAAGGAACTTGAAATGAGAAAAGAAAATGCAAAGGCAAAAGACTTAGAAATCAGAGAACAGATAGCTATTCAGCTCTACCCTTCAATTACTCCAAAACAAATGGATATGATCTTCAAAGATTGCAAGGATGAGTTTCGGAGTAAGACTAGAATGAATTAGCTCATGCTTGGAGAGACTGATAAAGTGGCAAAAGAAACAGAAGAAATCCTGCAGAAGGCATACTCAAGATTCAACATTCCTATTATAGAGGACTTGGGTGTTGATCCCTCGGCTACAAGTGTTGAAAAAGAATCTACTGAGGCAATGACAGAAGAAGTAATGGACTTCGGTGAAGGTAAAGACAAGGGCTTGGAATCCTCTACTCCGGAAGAGGTGGCACATGAACAAACAAATATCTCTCCTCCGGTTTCCCCTACAGTCTCCGGATCTAAAGGAGAAGAAAGAATAGAGGAGAAAGAAGAAGAAGTGAACGGAAGAGAAGAAAGTCAAGCTGAGAAGAACATAAGTGACAGTGCAAAATAGAAGAAATCTCTGTCTCCGGCAAGAGACACTGTAGAAACTGTCAAGGACTTCTTGACAAAAGAAATGTTGGAGATTGATGAACTGGAGTTACTTCAAGGTCCATCTAACTTTGACTCTCTCTCCCTGTTTCAAACAATGAAGATAACTTCATTTGCCAATGCAAAGGCAAAAAAAAAACTCCTGAAGTCTCACATGGAAGACTATGAGCTAATAGAAGCTGCATCCGGCGTTTTAGAAAAGATCATGCCATCTTTTCAGAAGGATCCCTCAGCCTCCTCATCCAGTAATCTCAAATCTCTAGTCAATAGTGTTAGCACACATTTTGATTCCCTAGAGAAGTCAGCAGAAGATAAGGTCCGGAAGGAATTCTTGGCAAAAAGATTATCAGAGGTACAAGGGTTAATAGCTAATGATAGGAGAAATATGAATATTGGGATAAAGAGCTTGGAAAATGCTCTTAAGGATGGAGGAGATGTATACAAATTTTGTATATCCTGGACCATAGTAACAATGGATATTGAGAAGAAAGTAAAAGAATAGGAGGACAAACTAACAAATCTATCAAAGAATTTTGATCCTCTCTCATCTTCCATAATAAATCAAGAATGTCAGACTATTGCAGTCTTGAATGAAATCAAGAAGCTGGAGAAGGAAAAGAAAAATAGAATAAGCAGGTTGGGAGCACTCAGAGGGATAATTATCCCTAGGTTAGAGGCCATGCATGAGGCCATAAAAGAAGCCCAGATCACAGCCTGGACCAATGATCTGATAGATCTAAAAAGGGCAGATGCGTTTGCATTCCTGTTAAGCGGTCATATATCACTTTTGGATAGAATGAAGCAAAGTTGGGCGACAGAATTTGTCCAATTGAAGACAACTTTTGCAGACATTCTTAAGTATATGTAAGTATGCCATATGTATATACTTATGTGGCCAAGTATAGTTGAAATTTTGAAAATTTTGGTATGCGGATCCTACCCTTTGCCATTGATGTCAAAGGGGAAGTGAAGACTAGTGAAAAATGAGAAATTCAGCTAAGGGGGAGCTCCAGAAAATGTACATAGAGATAGAGCATCAGCTAAGGGGGAGTATAGTGTGATAGTCATTTTCACTAAGTGTTGCCATCAATGCCAAAGGGGGAGATTGTTGGCAAGAGACACTGTATGGATTCATGAATGTTGTCATTGATGGCAACAAAGTTCATCCCACACATCTGCATGACATGGTGTGTCTATACTGGAAGTCAGATTGAAGAATGTTGTGGTTCGGTAAGCAAGAACAGAGTATGTGGAAAGGTTCGACAGTTAGGTCCGAATCTCTTAGAGGAAGCATCTTTGGAAAGTGTGGACTCGAGGAAGTCAAGAGGAATACCTTGACTGATAGATTCCAGGAATTGAGCCTCCGGTGATGAAAGAGTAAAGAGATATAAGCACTCAAGTATTAGGGTCCGGTTTGATAGAACAAACAGAGGAAGAACTGAGAGGTAGAGCATTAGAAGTTATTCTGGATGAGATATTGATGGTGATAAAGACTCCTAAGGTATCTTTCATGATTGGCCAAATTATTAGATGACTTCTATAAGTTTCTTTTTGATCCGCTTCACTTGGAAGCAAGGATTCAGTTGACAGACTAAAGTTTGAGATAATATTGACTATTCCGGATGTCGACTAGAAAAGTGTTGAAATCACTTGTGTGGATATATATACAAGATGGATTTAGATGTGAAGGTGTGTGTTGTGTAGTTGTCAAAGTGCGAGAAAAAGTAGAAGAGTACAAAAGGCAGAAAAATAGGTTTGAATGTAAAAGGACAGCAACACTTAAGGAGAGTAAGAATGAAGTGCAGCAGATCAGTCTATTGAGCTTAACCAGAACTGAACTTTAGCATGTGTGGATGCTTCTCATCAGTTCAAGTTTTCTTTGTGTATATAGGAAGTCTTTTGTAGGCAGTGAGCCTCTTGTGAGCAGTGTGCTCGGGCACTGAACCCTAATTGGCAAGTGCCATTTTGTATTTCTATTCTTCTAATAGAGAATACTTTCTTGGGTTAATCACCCCGTGGTTTTCTCCCTTAACAGGGTTTCCACGTCAAAAATATTGTGTCATGTGTATTTCCATTTCATGATTATGTTTGCTTGTTTGAATTGATGCTGCATTAATTATTAAGAAAGTTCAGAAAGCTGAAATAATTAAGATAATTGATTCACCCCCCTCTCAGTTATCAATAGGAACATCATGGATAGTAATAAATTAAGGAGTGGATATTGTTTCAAATATGGTTATGGACGTTTTTCATACATCATACTTCTAATTTGATTTGAATTATTCTTCTTATAGTCAGTTAGAATAAGAATGTGATCTTGACTCCACGACCTAGTATCTAGGCGTGTTAAATGGTCAGAGTTAGTTAATTAGTAAATAAGGCTCTCTCTCCATTTTGTATAGTAGGGGAAGATGAGATATATAAGGTAGCAAAGTTTAGTTCAGTTGGATACAGTTATCATTTCCTTTTCTATGTGCAAAGATCCAAGCATGTTACATTTATGGAATACAATTTGGATATGACAAAAGATTTCGTTGTTGAACAATTTGATATGAGTTGATTCTGTGTATGGAATAAGTTAAGATTTGATATGTGTTACAAAGATACATAGAATCTGGATTAGATTTGGTTTCAGTTAAGGTAGACAGTCTCTTGAGCTAGCCAATCAAGGTACTGATTTTCTCCTTGTTTATTTCATTTCAGTTAATGTTGGTTTATTAGTTTTCTGTATAACATAATCTGAGTTCAAGTTAGTATTATGTTTTGATAGATATAGTTCATGAACAATTACATATTAGTGTATTTACAAATCCTCCAGAGGTCAGCAATTAGTCATTTCATTCTTGACAATTCAATCAAGTTAATTCTATAGTTTTCTTGTTGTAATAATTATCTACAGATTTTGTTGTAGGTACCCGTAGCAACTAGGATTTGTAGCTGTTTTCATTGTTTTCTAATTTTGACAATTCTTGCAAGATAGATTTGTTCATTCAAAGTCAAGATAGAATAGTTTGGGAACCACATAAGCCTTGAAGGCATATACTTTGCAAGTACCATCACAAGCTTACGCTCCCTGGTCGATAATTTAATGTAGGAATGCATAGTGATAGAGTGGACTGTTCAAATAGGTTTTCCCCTGAATTAGTTAAGTCTACAATACATTAGTTTTCCTCTACATTTTTGGCACCGTTGCCGAGGATGGTGCTAACTTCTTATGCACATTTTTGGTTTTTCTTTACATGTTTTCCTAGTTTAAATGTTTTCATGTTTTTTAGTATTAGAGCTAACCAAAACACCTTTCAAAAAAAACCAGGCATTCTATTAACATTGTGCAGGACCGTTGAAACATAAAACTCAATATACTATATGCGGAGGTAGAGAGACGTTTGAGGAAGGTTCCTCCCATCAACTTCTTAGAACAACGAAGGTACAACTAATTTTAACAACTACACAATAGGAAGTGCTAAAGGAGAGTTTCCTTTTACAACTTCATCAACACCCCCTACATCTCCATTAGCTTCCTCTATTGCCACAGAGGGAACTTTTAGAACAATGGCAGAAGCCGTAGAGGATCCCCTACGACAAGCTACATTTGAATTCCCTATACCAGACCTAGCACGAGTAGCCACCTTGAAAAATATACCACCTTCTGCTTTGCCTATTTTCTATGGTTTGGTGACTGAAGATCTTGACACTTTCATGTTCGAGTTTGACATTCTGTGTAGGAGTTATGATTACACCACTGATCCTTACAAGCTCAAGTTGTTCCCTGCTACCCTAAGAGATGTTGCTTTGAGATGGTTTATGGGACTGGGGAAAGATGCCATCCCAGACTAGGATACCATTAAGACAAAGTTCCTGACAAAATACAAGGACTGCTGTAGAGGACATGATAGTAGTATAATACCTAACAGCTCCACAGAAGAAATTTCTCAATTGTTTCATGCCTTACTAACCCAGCAGCATCTACCAGTCTTTCCTAGCCTTGATGTGTCTTCCATCCAACCAACGACTAAACCATTAGAGATACAACCTAGAAAGATGTTGACTATCAATAATGCCTTGACTAAAGAACATGAACAATCCCTTCAAAATGTCCTACAGTCCAATTCAATAGCTTTTGTATGGGATTACAGTGATATGAAAGGCATTGACCCAAATCTATGCATGCACAAGATCTATATTGATGATAATTTTTGACCTATCAGACAACAACAAAGACATATGAACCCTACTCTGAGGGATATAGTCAAGGCTGAACTTCAAAAACTTCTGGTTGCAGGTTTTATTTACCCCATTTCAAATAGTGAATAGGTTTCACCATTGGTGATAGTTCCTAAAAAGGGTGGCAAGTGGAGAGTTTGTGTTGACTATAGAGAACTCAACATTGCCACTAGAAAAGATCACTTTCCATTGCCCTTTATTGACCAAGTCCTAGATTCCTTCGTAGGAAAGAAGTACTTCTCATTTCTTGATGGCTTTAGCGGATATAATCAGATAAAGATTGCTCCAAAGGATCAGGATAAAACCACATTTACCTGCCCCTAGGGGACCTATGCATACTATGTTTTGCCATTTGGACTGTGCAATGCTCCAACTACTTTTCAAAGAGCAGTCCTTAGTATTTTTTCTGATTTTGCTCATCATAGCATGGAGATTTATATGGATGACTTCACTACATATGGTGAAGCATTTAATGAGGCTTTGTAGAATCTTGAAAAAGTTTTGAAAAGATGCATAGAGCACAATTTGTCCTTAAGTAATGAAAAGTGTTTTATGATGATGACTGAAGGAGTGGTGTTGGGACATTTCATTTCATCTACAAGTATCTAGGTCGAACCAAAGAAGATCGAAATAATCTCTACATTGCCTATTCCATAAAAATTGAAGGATGTTAGGAGTTTCCTTGGGCATGCAGGTTATTATAGAAGGTTTATTCAAGATTTTAGCAAGATTGTTGCTCCCTTGTTTGCACTTCTCTCTAAGGATATTAAATTTGCTTGGACACTTGAATGTCAGCATTCTTTTGAAAAATTGAAAGTATCCCTGACACAAGCCCTAGTCTTGAGAGGTTCAAATTGGAAATTGCCCTTTCATATTCACACTGATGCCTCAGACTTTGCCATTGGGGCAGTGTTAGGCTAGTAAGAAGGCAACAAAGAATATGCAATTTACTACATTAGTAAAAAATTGCAAGGGGCTGAGCTAAACTACACAGTGACAGAGAAAGAAATGTTGGCAGTTGTTTATTCCATCAACAAGTTCAGACACTACATAACCGGCTACAAAGTATTCATTCATACTGATCACACCGCCATCAGATATATGATGAACAAACCAATAGTGGGTGGCAGGCTGGTCAGATGGTTATTATTATTTCAAGAATTTGATATCACAATTGTTGACAAGCCTGGTAAGGCTAATGTAGTTGCTGACTTTTTATCTAGATTGCCCACTCAATCCTCAGATGGTGTGGTTGATGATTCCTTTCCTAATGAGCATCTATTTGCTCTCACTATACACACACCATGGTATGTAGACATAGCAAATTACTTGGTTACAGGGCAGATTCCAGGATATTTTTTGCAAAGGGAATGAAGACAACTTGTTCACAAATGCTTTCCCTACTCTTGGATTTCAGGTTTTCTCTTCTATACTGGACTAGACAACATCATGAGAAGATACATCAGAGAAGATGAAGTGTTTGATATTATGAAGGATTGTCATGATGAACCATGTGGAGGACACTTTGCAGCAAAAAGAACAACTTTCAAAATCTTGACAATAGGGTATTATTGGCCAACACTTCACAAGGATGCTATCAAATATACAAGAGGCTGTGATAGGTGTTAGAGAATGGGAAGACCAACTAAAATTGATGAAAGACCACTACAACCACAACTTTCATTAGCTCCTTTTGACAAGTGGGGACTAGATTTTGTTGGTCCTATTTCTCTAGCCTCTAATAATAAGGAGTATATTCTGGTATGTACTGATTACCTTACAAAATGGGTTGAGGTCAAAGCACTATAGTTTGTAAGAGATGGTAATGTAGCTAAATTCTTATATGAGGACATTTTCACAAGATATGGTGTGCCAAGGGAAATAGTAACAGATCAAGGTCCTCAATTTACATCTGATCTCATCACCAAGTTAGTGGAGGAATATCAAATCTGGCATAAAAAGTCCACCCCTTATCATCCTCAAGCCAATGGATAGGTTGAGGTAACGAATAGAGAATTGGAAAAGATGTTGATCAAAATAGTACAACTCCATAGGTGAGACTGGGTTACTAGGTTGCCAAAGGCTATTTGGGCCTATAGAACCACATGGAAAACTACCACAGGGTTTACCCCATATGAATTGGTTTATGGAAAAATAACAGTCCTCCCCATTGAATTTGAACATAAAACATTAAGGACAACTGTTGAGCTTGGGATGGATTTGACGGTAGCACAACAAGATAGGATTTGACATCTTAATGCTCTGGATGAAATTAGGTTAGAGGCACTCCACCATACTAAAGTTATCCAGAAACAGAAGATCAAATGGTATGACAGTCATATCAAGAATAACGCAGTTATAGCTGGTGATTGGGCACTTTTATATGACTCCAGGTATAAAGACTTCAAGGGCAAGCTCCAATCCAGGTGGCTTGGACCTTATGAAATCATGCAAGTTTTCCCAAATGGAGCCGTTCAGTTGCAAACTATAGATGAGGTCTAATTTTCACTCTTGGTCAATGGACATAGACTAAAGTTGTATAAGAGGCCATTACAGAAGGAAGACTTCATTGTTTCCTTAACTACTACATATGGTGCCTTTGGCACTCTTGATGAGGATACTATTACACCAGTTGATGTAGCGTCAGAGGATGACCCACATGGCCTGACTAGTGATGATGTAGGAGTTGAGTTGGAATACTCAACCCCTATAGTTGAGGCATAATCTCTTTTGCTTTCAAAACACATGCACACACAGCACCACATGCACACACCATACCTTTACCATGATGTTTACATATTTCAATTGGGACCTGTTACATATTTCAACTGGGGACCTGGTTATATATTTCAACTGGGACCTGTCTAACAAATTTCTGCTGGGACCTGTTCCTTCTACACCTATTCTAATCACTTTCCAAATCTACAATTTGGAACAATGCTGTAAGTGCTTGTAGCAACTGCAAATGTATTCCATGCAATGCACCGCCAATCCACTCAATCCATACACTACGCCTTGCTTCATCACAGTGCCTACACCTCATGTGCCGAATTTCAAGCAATTCCATCAAAATCACACATGCTGATGTGCCACCTCACCATTCATCCACATGCATGACCTTACAGTTCCGGCGGATTAATTGCATCATACACAATATCTCCTATCGAAGAGTGCTCCCACATTTCTTTCCGCGGTATTGTTACCAAGGTACCCTTTCATGATTGCCATTAAATTTATTTTTATGTATTTATCCTTATCTTTATTTACTTCATGCATGTGATAATATTTCATACATTCCAATTAATAATTACAACTTCCTACCACTTCCTTTGCCACATGAGTTAGGTCACTTCACGTTCAGTCAGGGGGAAGGGTTGTCAATCTTGATTTTTTGACTGGTTTTCAAATGAGTTTTCATCCTTGTGTACTATGTAAATAACTAGTGAGAGTTACCTTCCTAATATCTTTGCTTGAGTCAATCTGAGTTAACCCTGAGCAGTAAGAGGAATTGTAGAGAAGATAAAGAATAGGGGTTAAGTCTAACAAGGTGGCAAAGTGGAATTATACAGAGGATTATAGACATGGGAGGTGACTTAGTAAGGAAAGAGCCATCTGTGCATAAGGAGATTCTTGAAGATGTGCTAGTTTTACTGCTCTTCACCAGAGTAGGATGGCTCGAATACTTCTTAAAATTGATAGAGTATGACAATGATATGGCCGCATAATTTGGAGTTACATTGCAAAGTGACGAAGCAGTAGTGAAAGGGTTAATGGTTGATGCTTTTGAGGTAGCTATTACCCAAGTGACTGGACTACCACGCACCGAGTCAGAATATCTAGCCCGAGCTAATGCAGCCGCTGCCAGAGAGGAATTCTCGAGCGAGGCGAGAATTTAGACTCAACAACTCAAGGTACAAGACACCTATCTCTGCCATTTTTCTGGGGCAAATGTGCTACCTACATTATCAGGTATTTCACTTGTGATGGGAGGTATAATATGTTGCACACTGTGCATTTTAAATTGTTGAACCATCTTCATCATGAGAAATTGGTGAATTTCCTGAACTACCTCTATAACTTCCTAAAGAGAATGGCTTCATAATACCAAAGAAAGCCAGAAGATACTTTAGTGTCTCATCATTGTCTAATTGCACTACTAGTTAAGAGGAGCTTATGGATACAATACCCACAAATTGATTGGGAGGCCTTTAAGGATTGTGTTGATATTTCCACCTTGTTGGAGCAACCTCATGAGGAGGAAGAAGAACCCCCATACAGTGCTGAACCTGAAGATGAACTTGTTCATGAAGAACCACAGGAGGAAAATGCCCCTGAAAATAGACCTGAAGAAGTAGGGGAACCTTCATTCTCTCCTCTTGAACATGTGACTCCAAAACCTATAAGCAAGAAAGGAAAGAAGAAGAAGGAAGGAGAAGATGTCAGCAAAGAAAAGGCAAAAATGAAAAAGAAGGAAACTGTCAATATAGGGGAAGCAAAGGAGAGACATAAGAGGAAAGGTAAAAAGAAGATGAAAAGAGCTGTTGAACAAGAAACCACTACCCTGAGGAGATCAAGTAGATTGAGGAAACAAATGGTTGAAGAAAAGATTGAAGAACAGAGACAAGATTCTGAGGAAAAGGGAAATGCTCTTGGGAATGTTCCAATTGATATACTTGAAGATGATATCCCTACAAATAAGGATAATGAGAATGTTTCTTCAAAGAAGAAAAGGTATGTTTCTTCTTTTGGCTCTGATTCAGAGGACCCATTTATTGCCAAAAAGATGAGAAAAGCAACCCCTGGTAGTCCTGTTAAATAAATTTTTAATGCTTCTATTAATAATGATAGTGGTAATGCAAATTTTGAGCAAAGGAATGAATTGTTAGAAGAAAGAGACCTCTGGAAAGAACTTCAGGAGGCATTGGACATAATCAAAACCCTGGAGGATCAGGTAAAGAGGTATGAAGAGAAGGAGACAGAAAAAGAAAAGAGGATGCATGAATTAGAGGAGAGGATTCAAACACAAAATCAAGTGTCTAATTTGGATTTGTTAGCACAATTGGCTGTTAGCAATATCATCTCAGATGAGAAGGAACCCCCGCCATCATTTCCTACGGTAAGAACTCCAGCATGCCATACTACTGTTTCATTGGGTTTTGAGTTGCTGAAAGTTACTAGTAGGTCAAAATAAGATACAGAAAATTGGGATAAAGAAAGGAAATTTTTTAATGAAATAATTGAGAATCAAAATCTTGAAATTAAGAAGTTAGAAGCAAAAATGGCTGGTGTAGACACCTAAAATTGGACTGCTCTGCAAACCAATTTTCCATACCTCTGCATTAATCCACTCCCCCATCTGCATATCCCTGGTGATCAATTAATTCACCTAATTAATCCATTTAACCTTACAACCCTATCCTATCAATTGAATGAATATTCCTAATATTTATTTAGTTGATTTATTCATTTCCCTAATCCCTGTTAATTAGATAAATCCTGCTTATCTGATTAACCTAGACTTAAGTTAATTAAGATAACACTTAATTAACCCTGCTTACCTCATCATCCACTAAACTAAATTTAAAATTCAGTTGTCTCCCACTCCTCCACTAAACTGAATTTAAAATTCAGTTGTCCCCCACAATCCTCCACTCACTGAATTTAAAATTTAGTTGTCCCCCATTATCCTCCACTCTTCCCAAAAATGAATTATTTATTCATCCACTATCCTCCACTCTTCCCAAAATGGGAATTATTAATTCATCCACTAGGAATAAAAGATTCACTTTTATTCCTAGCCCTTGATCTCATCAACTGAATCCTCACCCTCCATCCTCATCTCCAAAATTCTATAAATTGGACCCCTCTCTAGGCCATTAGGAGAGACCTCTTCATGCATCAGAACTCTGTCAAAATCACTCCCCAATCCCCTTATCATGCCACCATAATGTCCAAATCACTCTAAATCATCTCTCATTTCCATCTAGTCTCTCAAATCTATCATCTAATCCCTAATCACTCATCTTACATTGTGTTGAGCACTTGAGCAATCCACATCTGCACACTAATCACGGGAAAAATCTGAGGAGCTCTATCAGGTGCATCTCCTTTCCGCATGGATTCGTGAGTCATTATGGAGGTATAATCATTCTGTTTTGCATTTGATTAGTTTTAATCTTCATTTTTATTTCACTTATTACATTTGGCACGCCTGGTCTTGAATCTGATCGTCGTTTTTTGAAGGTTTTATTGTAGAATCTTTGTTTTCTAACTTTTATTTTGTGAAGTTTTGCAAATTTTGGAGATTAAGTGTTGCAGGTTGCATCCTGGGCAAAAACTAATGTCATTAATGTGATCAAGACGCTGTTTCTGTGAATTTTGACAATAAACTTGCCTAGGTTCGGTCAATTTTTTTAAAAAAAAATTGAAAATTTTTAAGGGTACGGTCCATACTGTACGGATCCGTACCATACTAGTCTGTGTTCTATCTATACTCTGTGATCACTGGGTTTTCTGTCTTGAAGATAAGTGGTTTTGCAGGTCGTTTGTTTCAAACCGGCCGCTCATCCACCACTTCAGCCTCCCTTCCATCGCTGGTCAAATCCATCGACACCCGCTTCCACCACCCTGTCGCTGCCTCTAGAAACTTGTCACCACCCCCTCTGCCTGGTCGACACCCTCAAAACGCCGACCCTCCTCCCATAGCCGCCCCCATCCCCGCAACTCCCTCTGCCTCCCCTTCCCCCAATCTCGCCACCACCCCTCCCTCCCGTGGCCTCCCCACCCCTCATCCATCCCCTCGAGCCCCCTCTCTGCCACTGTCTAAACTCCCACCACCCTGCAACCTCCGCTGCTCCTACTGCCACAACTTCCCGCTCCCCATCCCCTGCCTCTACCAGCACCCCCCATTCCCCTCATACTCCAAACCTCCCTTTATCCCGAACTCTCCCGCGCCGCACCCTCCACCCTCTCTACCTCCCGCAGCCCCCTTCACCTGCACATCCCTCCTCCGCCCGCCGACCGCCCTCTACCCTTTGACCACTGCACTTGGCCGCCACTAAAGCAAAAACCCTAACTCTTTAACAATCAGGGGTTGGGGGGCCTTTACAAGCCCCTTTGTCATATTTTTAAAAAAATTTCGAGCCCCTGGTCATATCAGCGACCAGGGGCCTATTTCTATGACCCTAACATTAATTGCTAGATGCAGACCACCACCTTCATTATCTCATGTGACCACTACACCAAAACTGTTAGCAGTTAAAATTTATTGTCAGCTGCCCTCCAGTTTGCCTTTACATACCAAAGGAGGCTATTTTTTTCAAACTGGCACAACTTTCGCATACGGTGGTGAAATCAAACAAATGAATAGTTGTTGGAAAGAGGACTCTGAGCACTTCATAGTTGTGAGGATTTTATCAAGTGATGGTACCTTTTTCCCGCCTTTTTCATCAGTCAAAGTCAAACATACTTAAAATCTTCAAATCATCATAACTTGTGCAAATTTGATCTTTTTCAGCGAATTTTTTTTTCAAATCGCATAGAATTTCCTAAATTTTCTGTTCATACAATCCATTTTTCTGTATCAGTTCATATTTCAGCAGATTTTATCATATTATCAATTTTCGCATCACAATCTCTTTGGGTAGTCTACTTGCTTTGTTTTCAGTTTTGTGACTTGTAGGTGATCATTCGGGGCTGGAGAAACATCCGGAGCAGCATCTACATCAATTTGGACAACAATTTAATTAGGTGTATCCATTTTCATCCTTTATCTCTCAATCATTGCTTGCAAACACACTTTGGTTTGGACATAAAACGAACATTGTTTGATCAATCACACCTTGAAATTGGGCATAAAATCAACCAGTGTCTTCAATCACACCTTGAAATTGGGCTAAAAAGAACCATTGTTTGATGTGTTTTTCATCACATTTCATTTTCTAAGGGCAATTAATCAACTGCGAGTGTGAATCAAGTGGGTGTATGTATGCTCTCTCCTCGCACCGCAAGGTGATCTTGGAGATCAAAAACACCTCATTTGATTTGCTTTTGTCAATCCCTTTCCTAGGAGGCCTGCTAGGGGATTTCATCACCCCTAGGGATGACCTCATCCGAGGCTGAATCGAAAGACACCCTCTTTGAAATCAGAATCCTGTCACTCTTGGCTAAGCCCCAAAGAACTTTCTACCTTTGGGAAGTGAAGGTGAAGGGTGGGTTACCCCCTTCTCCCGGCTGTGTGACAGGATTTCACTTTCAAATCATTAGTCAACCTTGTCTAAACATTGACCAAACCTAACTGGCCATACCCCATCAAACTAGGCATTAGGGCATGTTGATTTGTCTTACACATGTGATTGCTTAATCATTCTCATATTCTTCAAAATACAAAATTCAAATTTGCTTGTCTTGTGTGAGTGATTCTTGTTTGTACATGTGATCATTTGCTAAACATTGCCAAATCAAACTAAAACACCAAACACATCAACAAATCAATATAAACTTTCATCCTAGTCACCTTCATCCTAATCAACTTCATCCAAACAATCCACATCATCATCAAATCATAACCAAGCACTTACCAAAAAGGGACTTAAGACTTAACCACTTGTGTGACATCATGTTAACCTTAGAGGACTTCCAAAATCTCCTTCATATGCTTCACCACATGCATGCAAGCCAATCCCCTTTAGAGCAGCGAACCTTTCAAAGCATTCAAGAATTGATTCAAATAGGTCGAACAAGCCAATCCTCACACATACAATACCTCTCGGAAGAAATCCAACAACCATCATATCTAGCACCTATCCCATCATATCCATCTACACATCAAACCAATTCTGCATCAACTTATCCCACTTCATATCAACCAAATTCATCCACATGTCCTATCAACCCTTTATCAACTCATCACAACCCTTATCTATATCAATCCATATCACAACAATCATTATCCTATGCAACCCCTCCATCATCATCACATCAACACATTTACCAACATCAACAACAAATCATATCACAACAAGAAGTCCAAACACCATCCCAACCTCAACAAATTCCACAACAACCTTACATGTCATCATCTTCAACATCATATCAACCTCCATCATCCTCATATCAACCTTCAACCTCATATCAACTTCCATCATATCAACCTCCATCATCCTCATATCAACCTCCATCATCCTCATATCAACCCTCAACTTCATACCAACCCCAAAACCTTTCGTCTACATATCCTACCATTACACCTAGCTACCAAGACTATCAATGGCCTCCCTAACAAGCACTAGTGAGCCCAAATCCACCTTTGCAACAAGAAGCACATGCAAGTCCAAGTGGTCCCTTGTACATAAATCAAATGAGTCCAAGTTATCCTAGGCAAGATCTAATCACCTTTGACAAGGGAGGTACCAATCTAGAGTGGCCTCCACCATCTAATCCCACACCTATCCTTAAACCCACCAAAGAACCATCACTACCTAATCCTATCACCCACCCATCCAATCCCAATCCTATTTCTACACCATCCACCATCATTATCCATCCATTATATTGTTCTTCCACCCATACACTCATGAAAGATGTCATCCATTGGCTATTAGCAAGGAATCAAACACCCTCATGCAATCCAACATCCACCAAATCTCTTGAACAACCCCCTATCATAAGTCAAGAACCATCATGTAGCCATGTTCAAGAACCCATAAGTCAAACACCTATCACATCCATCCAAGCACCCCCCACATCTATCCAAGTCACTCCCACTTCTATCCAAGCACATGACCTATGTCAAGAACCAAATCCAACGCATGTTGAAACATCAACCCCTTCTCCTAATCAAGATCTACTCATCCCATCTAATCCCATCCCCGATCCCCTCCCATCTATTGGTCAACTTATTGATCACACACCTTCTTCTACCACTCCTTTACCATCCCCCATGAATCCTTTACCTCCATCTACAAATCCCATCCCAAATCCATCCCCTTATCCACTTGGCACAAGCACTTTCATCCATGGTGACTCCCTTGTAGGAGGCGAACAACTTCCTTCCACCACCTATCTATCTCCAACAAATAATGGATTCACGTCTTGTTTCCAAAGAACCAAACATCCCATTGCATGTCGCATACTCCAACTTATGAACTATCAAGGCAAAGGCTTAGGCCTTCATGAACAAGGCATCTTGGAGCCCATTCACACCACATTCCATCCATCCTCGCATGGCCTTGGCTATACATCTCAAGAAAAATAATCTACACAAGTTGATACCATCCACCCACCTTCCAAAATCCATTCATCCAATCCCAAACATGGTGCATCTCATCGCACTCCCAAAACATATGTCGCCATCCCTCCTCCATCATCCTACCATTTGCAAAAGCATGTGACCATCCATCTCCCTCCATCCAATTTACCTCCACTACTTCCAACTCCAAAGATCCCTATCAAATCCACTCTACCCCCTATTCTACCAACTCGCAACATCCATATCCACAAATCCTCTTATCCTCCCATCCTCCCAACTCCTAATATCCCAATCATCAAATGACTTCATCCATCTATCCAAAAATCCACTTTTTAGCCCTCCATCCATAAGTCTACTAAAATCTTGAATCAAGACCAACAAAAGGACACATCTTTCAAACATGAAGCTTCCCCCAAATCCATGGGATTCAAAAATTTGAATGCCTCAACTCATAAAGCACAACAGCCTAAGGATATTATCCCTTCCAATCAAAATGAAAAATCAAAAAGGCTATCCAATCCCACACCATCACAAGAAAAAGCAAAAACAAAAATCGTGTGGGTCCCTAAACAAAGATCACTCAAATCTAATGAGGCATCCACCTCCCAATCTACTGTAAAATCCCAAACATCCCACTCCCCATCTAAAAATCCCCTAAAGTCTAAGTCTATTTGGGTCCCTAAAACCCCAAATCGATCATACAAAAATCCCCCATCCCAACTCCCCATCCCAAGTACAAGCTTCCAAATACATCACGGTGTGTGCAGCCATTGGTCTTGGTTCCCCTCCATCACTTAACATTCCCGCATACCCCCATCTCTCCATCTTTCGTTCACTATCCTACATATCTTCCCCATCACATTCCTATGGTCCATGCTTTTGCATAATCCACATCATTATCCACATAATCCACATCATAATCCATTATCCACCATCCATTCCATCTTCTCCTATCTTCCAACAATCTATGCAATCATAAAACATAATGCTATCCAACATGGGACCATCTTCTCCTTGCTATGGAAACAAACACTAGAGTCCCCATTCCATAAAAAAAAAGTAAAAAAGCAAAAATAAAAATAAAAATAAATCAAGAAAATAGTAAAGAGAAAAATCTGTCCAATGGTGAAAATCACTCCTTGTGGCGCCTTGGGCAAGTACCTTGATGAAAACCCTTTGTGGGCGTCATGTGTAATTCCTTCTCCATCCATTTTGTATCCCTACACTTGGGGGCAAAAACCGTATCCTTCATCCACATCCATAATATCCTTGCACATCTTATCCACTGTCTTATCGTTATCCTATCATATTCTTATCCACTATATCTCCCACCATAGGTCTTGATAAAGACAAGGGGCAAAAATATCAATAACATGCTTTGGAGACCTCTTGACATACTTCCTTTGTCAGTATATCATCCATCCACCTACTGCAAAATCCATCCATTCAAACATGAAGCCATCATGCAAAACCCTAAGCATTGGGGCATATGATTCCTTGCAACCTAGCCCTTGGAGAAAATCCTTATCCCCATCTCTCATCCATCTATCATGAATCTCCTCTCTATCACCTTCCACTAACAATCCCTAAACCTACTTATCATGTATCTAGCCATTTATCACAGTCTCCTATCCATTATCTTTTCATCGCCAATCCCCCTATCCAACCCCATCACTTTCACCTCTAGACTTGGTGTTCCCTTGTCATTGGTATCTAGCGCAAAGGTTATCCACATGAAATCCAATGCAACCATCTCATAATAAACCATTCCTTTTCAAAAATCAAAAAATACAAAAACATCACAAAATCAAAAAATACAAAAACATCACAAAATCACAAAATCCAAAAACATCACAAAATCACAAAATCCAAAAACATCAAAAAAATTAAAAAATTCAAAAACATCACAAAATCAAAAAATACAAAAACAACAAAAAATCAAAAAATCCAAAAACATCACAAAAAATACAAAAATAATAGAAAACACACAAAATACCAGAACAATCTATCCATCACAAAACATCAAACTTGCTCCATCACACCCTCATCATCATCACATTTATCATCATCCCACATCATCATCACATCTATCCTCAATAAGCTTACACTAGATCCAAGCATCACATCACCTATCAAAGCATCATCCCTTATAAAAAATCATTAACTATCAAATCAGCATCAACCATAACTTGTCACCATCATATCTTGAGCCAATCTTACATCAACAAAACATGATCCAATCATCAATCGATTCTTGCCTTAGGATATGTTGTTCCTACGATAGGCAGAATCTATCCAATCATCACAACATCATCAAATCATCTATCAATCCCTGCCTTAGGATATATCTTTCCTACGATAGGCAGCATCTATCACATCATCATCCATTTTGGCAAAAGATACAATGGTTACTTGTTTGGTTCGTTGGTCTTTTGGTTTTTGATTTTTATCTTTTGTCCTATTCGAAGATCACATCAAAGCTACCTTGATCTTACTATATCATGGTATGTGGCGAAAACATCTAGAATGGGGCATAGTCTTGCTTTTGTATGCTGTGCTTGTGGTTTGGTCTCATTACTCCAAGCTAGTATTCATATCTTGTTGATCATAGGGTCAGTTCTAGCATATTGATCTCCTTATGCATCTAAGGTTCATCATACCTTTTGTGTACTAAGGGCTTATGCTATGAGTCCCCTTCCCTCGTATAGACAAGGTTGTACTATCTTGGGCATGCATGAGATCATCCCTTTGTCTGCGTGTCTAGTCCATGCAAATGTTGGATAAACATCATCACCCTGGTCTTCTATACCTTGGTGAACATATCCACTTTGCTATATCAAACCTAGGATTGCTCAAATTTAGTTTTAGCACAATGATCATCCACCAATCATCTCCGAACATCATCATCCTTTCATCCCACCACTTATCCTCTGCCCACATCTACCAATCTGTCTCATCCATTTCGAGAGCACAACCATGTTCTCGCAACCTGCCTATCCTCTCGAGGGGGCATCACCCTTACCAATTATCCCCAAACCTTACCTTATTCTTCCAAACCAAAATCTTTTTTCTATCCAATCCATCTCTATGTTTTAACTTCTTTGAAATGATGTTACTTAGCCGCAACACCATCTCAAAGAGGGGCATATGTAGACACCTAAAATTGGACTGCTCTACAAACTAATTTTCCGTACCTCTGCACTAATCCACTCCCCCATCTGCATATCCCTGGTGATCAATTAATTCACCTAATTAATCCATTTAACCTTACAACCCTATCTTATCAATTGAATGAATATTCCTAATATTTATTTAGTTGATTTATTCATTTCCCTAATCCTTGTTAATTAGATAAATCCTGCTTATCTGATTAGTCTAGACTTAAGTTAATTAAGATAACACTTAATTAACCCTGCTTACCTCATCATCCACTAAACTGAATTTAAAATTCAGTTGTCTCCCACTCCTCCACTAAACTAATTTTAAAATTCAGTTGTCCCCCACAATCCTCCACTCACTGAATTTAAAATTCAGTTGTCCCCCATTATCCTCCACTCTTCCCAAAAATGAATTATTTATTCATCCACTATCCTCCACTCTTCCCAAAATGGGAATTATTAATTCATTCACTAGGAATAAAAGATTCACTTTTATTCCTAGCCCTTGATCTCATCAACTGAATCCTCACCCTCCATCCTCATCTCCAAAATTCTATAAATTGGACCCCTCTCTAGGCCATTAGGAGAGACCTCTTCATGCATCAGAACTCTGTCAAAATAACTCCCCAATCCCCTTATCATGCCACCATAATGTCCAAATCACTCTAAATCATCTCTCATTTCCATCTAGTCTCTCAAATCTATCATCTAATCCCTAATCACTCATCTTACATTGTGTTGAGCACTTGAGCAATCCACATCTGCACACTAATCACGGGAAAAATTTGAAGAGCTCTATCAGGTGCATCTCCTTCCTACATGGATTCGTGAGTCATTATGGAGGTATAATCATTCTGTTTTGCATTTGATTAGTTTTAATCTTCATTTTGATTTCACTTATTACAGCTGGTATAATTGACAAGACCATGGAAATCATTGAATGCAGACCACCTTCAAGGGTTTATACATTATTTTTAAAGGAGAAATTTCCTAGTTTTGAATTCAATAGATTTGTTAATGACCAACCAGCTCTGCAGTGTAGACATAGTTTCTTCAGTTATTTTCAAAAGGTCAGTAGGGAACAACAAGATCAACTATGTGAGTTCTGTTTGCACAATTACCTATTAGAGGAAGATACAGAATGGAATCCCTCTATAAATGTTGGAGATTTGCAGCTGAGAGCAATAATATGATACCTAAATAATGAAAAATTGAGAGGAGAATTGATGGATAGGTATGAAGAATATGAGAAGAAGGTATCACTACCAATCAGACAAGAGGCACTTAATCCTAAAGATGTCCTCATAAAATGGTACATATTACTTTCTCATAAGGGCCCAAGTAAAATCATTATGGACCTAAGAATAAGGGATCATAGAAGGGTATAGAGAATGATGGGATCCATGTTACAAGATTGTGATAGATATGTGCAAAGCAGATGGCTTAGTTTGACACCTACTCTTCAACAGAAAGAACCTCATTCCTTGCATAACTTTATGAACATGTCTAAAAGATTGCATAAGTACATTCAAATTTTAGAGAACCAAGGTGTGGCATGGTTACCTCTTACCTACCATCCACCTCTACTCTTATATCCAGTTCCACACTGGACAGGAGAAAAGGGAGAGGACTGTAGGACTGCAGAAGCTATCAAACTACAAAGGATTTCATGCTCCAATGGGTTCTATCTGAAATAGGGTGAGGGTGTCAGTGTAGTTATGGCCTTGAGACAAATAGTTTTACATTATAGTTCATTTCCCTAGGTATCTGTTTGAGTAATTTTGCTTGAGGGCAAGAAAAAGGTTAGTCGGGGGGAAATGATGGGCTGCAGAATTAGTCTCTTTTATGTTGCTTTTTATACTTCAAAGACTTATTTCATAGCATCCTTTAAGACATTTATCCATGTTTACACTATGATATGTTGACCTTCTTTATACTTCCGAGACCTGAACTTATAATATTAATATGGAATGTGATGATCCTATTATCTAATGAATGAATTAGATGTAGATATGTATAAAAGTATAAATAAGATGTTTTTTATGGTTAGTCATGAAGAATGCTTGTGGTATATGCCTTTGGGAACTAATTCTATGTGCATAATTGGATGTGTCATGATGAGATCGAGCATTTGTAGCAGGTTACAGACAAAGGAGTTAATAGAAGAATGAGTTTCAACGCTAAGAATGCAGAGACAGCTGGAGACAATTATGGAACATCATGGATAGTAATAAATTAAGGAGTGGATATTGTTTCAAATATGGTTATGGACGTTGTTCATGCATCAGACTTCTAATTTGATTTGAATTCTTCTTCTTATAGTTAGTTAGAATAAGAATGTGATCTTGACTCCAGAACCTAGTATCTAGGTGTGGTAAATGGTCAGAGTCAGTTAATTAGTAAATAAGGCTCTCTCTCCATTTTGTATAGTAGGGGGAAGGTAGTAGAGTTCAGTACAGTTGGATGTAGTTATCATTTCCTTTTCTATGTGCAAAGACCCAAGCATGTTACATTTATGGAATACAATTTGGATATGACATGATTTCGTTGTTGAACAATTTGATATGAGTTGATTCTGTGTATGGAATAAGTTAAGCTTTGATATGTGTTACAAAGATACATAGAATCTGGATTAGATTTGGTTTCAGTTAAGGAAGAGTGTCTCTTAAGCTGGCCACTCAAGGTACTGATTCTCTTCTTATTTATTTCATTTCAGTTAATGTTGGTTTATTAGTATTCTGTAAAACCTAATCTGAGTTCAAGTTAGTATTATGTTTTGATAGATATAGTTCATGAACAATTGCATATTAGTGTATTTACAAATCCTCTGGAGGTTAGCAGCTAGTCATTTCATTCTTGACATTTCAATCAAGTTAATTCTACAATTTTCTTGTTGTAATAATTATCTATAGATTTTGTTGTAGGTACCCATAGCAACTAGGATTTGTAGCTGTTTTCATTGTTTTTTAATTCTGTCAATTCTAGCAAGATAGATTTGTTTATTCAAAGTCAAGATAGAATAGTTTGGGAACCACATGAGCCTTGAAGGCATATACTTTACAAGTACCATCACAAGCTTACGCTCCCTGGTCAATAATTCAATGTAGGAATGCATAGTGATAGAGTGGACTTTTTAAATAGGTTTTCACCTGATTTAGTTAAGTCTACAACACATTAGTTTTCCTCTATAGTCTTTGAGAGGAGCAGACTCAAATTCTCTAAGATTGGATTACATGGCTTTCTTGTATTGATTTATGGTTATTGGCATTGGATAAGAGATGATTTGATTGAAAGATGTTTGATGGATTGATATTGGCTTTAGTTGGATTAAAGAGATTGGGTTTGATGAGTTGATGGATTGATAGATTGATAAGATAATTTAAGGATTGAAAATCCTAGAGATGATGACTAAAGCCAACGGATTTAAATGATGATTTTGGATGATGAGATAGTTGAAGAACAACTGACTGGGATGATGGATTGATTGTAGCTAATCAGATTTGATGATTAGATTGATAGAAAAGATAGTGAGATGGATGACAGATTGCAGATGACCAGAGGCGATCCACTGATGCTCAAAGGTGGTCTACGATAGCTCAAAGGTGATTTATAATAGGTCAAAGGCGATTTTCTGTGAGACAGTTTAAAGCAGCAGGGCATTAACTAGAGGTGACTCACTGATGTTCACAGGTGATGTGATTTTATTTCAAATGCAAGTTGACAGGGTTCAAAGGCAATTTTCTGAGAAAAGACAGGATAAAGAGCATTAACCAGAGGCAATTTAAATTTTCTCAAAGGCGACTTACTATTTTTTGACCGCGATTTGACATGGTTGAAAGGTGACTTTCTGTGATAGGGTAGGCTTAAATATCAATAAACAGAGGTGATTCAGATTTGTTCAAAGGTGAGTCACTATTATTCAATTGCGATGCGACATGGTTCAAAGGCAATTTTCCGTGGCAAAAGTTTTGTTTTTGGCTATTTTTTTGAGAAATTAATTTGATAAATGAAGCAAGATAGTAGACAATCATGCTTAGACCATTCTCAAATATTTACAACTTATGGCTGGCCAGGACTATACTTTTTGGGTTCCCACTTGGATTTCTCTAGCCACGCCTACTTATGGTGTATAGCTCCAAGAACTTGGGGCACGGGCTCCCCCTTACAGTGCACTCACTCTCAGGCACACCAAGTTCCAAGTCCTCAAGACGCACAGATCTTGAGGTACTTTGCTATCTCTACCATAAGCTGCGAAAATGTGGGATGACTATCAGAGGCCTAATCAGTTGTCCTCATATACTAACATATAGAGGGTTTTTGGCTTCTAAAACACAGCTTGTAGTAAGGGCTCCCGTTTGGGTGACTACACATGCGGCGATTTGCTCCATTAATGGAGGCTTCTTACCCTGCTGAGGTTATGTTCAGTAGGGTTTTGGGGGAAACATTCATCGGTGTAGCGTAACAACACCTGTCATTTGTGACTTTCGGCACAAACACCTTATTTTATATAGTGGCTTGGGATGGTTTATCTTTAACTTGTTGCCACTCAGGTACCCCAGATCCATTTGATAGGCAGGGGGAGAGGATACCTCTATTGCTAAGTTGGGTTACACACAAACAATACAAGCAAGCTTAAAAAAGATAAAGCAGACACAAAGAAGACATATTGTTCATTTTAAGAGTACCAAAAATGAAGTATGCCTATTTTAGTATGAAAATATTTTAAGTCCTTGGACCGATCAAAATCTGCAGACAAAATATTAGTAGTTTGGAACCTCCATTCTTCAACAATCAAGGAGACAAGCTACACAAAGACCCATTAGTTTCCCAAAACCCTAATTTTTAGTATGCAAAACCAAAGGCACATGGAAATAACCAACTGCGATTTACTGTTATTCAAATGTGATAAGGAATTTTACCAAAGGCTACGAAGCCCTCTGCAAATGCAACTTATTGCTAAGCAAATGCGATTTAAAACTACATAAACTCTACAAAGGTGCTCAAAAAGCCATAGGTGATGCGCTGATGTTCAAATATGATTTGTAACCTGCCATATGTGATTTTCTGTGTAACCAGAGGCGAGATGAAAAACTAGAGGCAACGAAATCCTCTACAACTATGAGTAGAGATTAACCAGAAGTGCACCTGTATCTAGAACTTCTCAAAAAACATGGATTTAGCAACGAAAAACTAAAACTAATAATGCTAGTGGTCCCACCGGGTGTGCCAAAATGTGTACGTAGGAAAATTCCATTGTTAAGAAATAAAACTAAAACAACAAAACCTACAATACCTTCAAGAAATCCCAAACTAGATGCACATAAGATAAACAAAAGGGAAAGGAACAATATCACCTAATTTGCATGATTTGTTGGTTTCATTGTGGATTGATCCTCAAAGTATGCAACTACAATGTAGAATGCTGCCATGGATGCTCAAGCTATGATAAAAATGAAGATAATTTCAACACAATGAGAATTGCGGATGATAGAATGAGAGAAGGGGTATTTATAGACTTGGAGGAAATATGATCAATGGTGGAGAAAGCAAGGAAGAATCGATGGATGAGGATGAATGAGAGAAGAGGATGAACGTGCAAACGCCAAGTGTCCATAAAAGGCACTTTATTTAGAAAGCTTAGGTGGGTTGTTGATAAAGATAAGATTACTTTTCAAAATAGAATGATGTTTCTATTTTGAGAGTTAGGTGACAAGGATATTTGATTTTTCTAATTTATTATATATTCCACATTTTTTATTTTTGCTATTTTATGGACAAAAAGGGGGCCCACTTGCGCGATTTTAGAAGAAAAATGATAAGAATAGAAGATGAGATATAAATTAAATAAATAAAATTTATTTAATTTATGTGTAGGAAGGGAAATAAATAAAATGTTTAATTTTATTTATTTATTGATGAAGAGAATGTGAAAATGATTAAATAATTTAAATTATTTAATCATAGGTGAGAAAAATAGAAGAAATAAAGATAATTAATTAAATAAAAATAATTTAATTAATTACTAGACGAATGATGAAATGATTAAATAATTTAAAATTATTTAACCATAGAAAGAGAGGATAAGAATAATGCAGATTAATTAAATAAATAAAATTTATTTAATTAATTAAGAAGAAAATGATAAAATTAATGATGAGTATGTCAAACATAAATGACGTAGTATGAGTTTGATGCATGAAGAATGAAATGCAACAATTTTGGGTGTCTACAGGGGGTATAACTTAAATTATTTCCCCAAACATTAGAAACTCATTCATAAAAAAGAGTCTAGATGGCAAGGCATCTTTATCTAGACAAACAAAGAAAATAACAATTCTTTTAAGTTTCTCTTCCTTTTTTACCACTTCCTCCATATAAAGGTTTGACTTGATAACTAGCATTTTAGGGAAAGAGTGTTTCTTAGTAGACTCTTTTCCTCCACAAATGGAACTATTTCCATCAATGATGTTGTTGTCTCCACCATAATAGTGGCTAGTTGCAAAGTTGGTTGCCTCTAGAACTAGTGTTGCTTCGTCTGCTCATAAAACACTTCTATAATATTTCCTTCCACCTTGAAGGCTATTACTATCATTTTTCTTATTTCCACTCTTACCATGGATCTGTTGGGAATTAAGGTGTCTCAAACTTGATAAATTCCTTGTATTATTTCATTATATTTATTTATTTATTTATTGCCTATTGTGTAATTAGGATGCAAATCCTATGTTGTCATCTTGTGGGAGTTGGCACGGTGATGTGTCATCCTACATGGAAGATGACCACATGTAAATTTGTCCTCACATGAGGAGATAGGCATCCCAGTTAGTGGTAGGAATATTTTTCCATGTGTCAGCATCTAGGATAGTGTGTAAGGGAATATTGACCAAAACAGTCATGACAAATTCCTATGACAGTTCTATGATGCGTAAGAGTAGTAAATGGAAGATTCTATGACAGGTGAAGACATGTGTCGAGAAGCATCTTTGAAAAAGGCATCTTTGGGCTCCCCAAGGAGAGTTATGACATGCTGTAAGAGAATTTACTATTTATAGCTTATTTATGATAGATTCTCTTACAACTGTAAGATATGTCAGTAAGATAGATTCTATGATGGTCGTAAGAGTCGTAAGAGCATCTGTCTTTGGCAAACTTGGGAATAGGCAACCTCTTTGGGATGGGGTGACTTGACAAGTGTCAAGAACATCCTACAGTGTTGGACAAGTGTCCATAGGTGTGAGTTTTGGGCCACTAGGCCATGTTGGATGCCCATCTCAAGATAGAGCCATTTTTGCCTTGTATTTTCTATATAAATAGGTGCTTTAGAGAGAAGATGTATTATGTGATTGACAAGTACTGTTATGCTACCAGTTTGTCTCTAGATACAAGTGTCGAAGACTCCTAAGAGCTTGCATTGCAAGTGTATTGTAAACCACTTTAGTTTTGCTAATACATTGTGCAAGTTTTGGAGTGTGGGGTTTTTTCACCCGATAAGGGTTTTCCCCACGTATATCTTGTGTCTCTCTTCTGCCTCATTTCTGTGTGTATGTATATTGCTGCAATATCTCCATTGTTATTGTTAACATTCTGTAATTATAAAGGATAAAATGAATTTGCACTTTTCTCTCCTCTTTAGATTAGTGTAGAAAGTGATTTCCGCACACCTAGATTCCTTTCAGTTGGTATCAGAGCCTTGCCAGTTTTGGTTCTAGCTGCTGGGTAGGGGTTTTTTGAGCTAATCTTAGGTTGAGTGGGAGTATGTGTAGAGTATTCTATATCTTGTTGTAGGAAGGAGATGGCAACCACATCCGGAAGAGTAGAGGTGGAGAAGTTCAATGGCACAAATTTTGAGTTGTGGAAACTTAAGATGGAAGATCTAATTGTTGATCGTGACCTATGGGAAACCGTTGATGGAACAAAACCTACGATAATGTCACAAGCTGATTGGGACCTCAAAGATTAGAAGGCTAAGGGTCTCATAAGACTCTATCTAGCTAACTATGTCCTATTGAATGTCCATGAGGAGAAGACTGTGAAAGATCTTTGGAAGAAGCTGGGATTTGTTTATCAGCCCAAGTCCTTGGTGAACAAGCTCTTTCTAAAAATGAAGTTGTTTTCTCTGCAAATGGAAGACAGAGGATCTATTGCGGACCATATGAATTCTTTTAACATGCTTGTTGTACAGATGACATCCGTGGGTGTGAAAATGGAGGAGGAGGATCGATGTATGACTCTACTTTGTTCTTTGCCAGATTATGGGATCATCTTGTCATGGCTATTGGAAACACTACCACCACCTTCAAGATGGATGATGTAGTATCTTTGTTGTTATCTGAAGAAGTGCGGAGAAAGACAACCGAGTTAGCTAAAGATGCTCTTGCGGTTCGTTGAAGACCCAAAGAGAAAGGGAAGAAGGACAAGAAAGGTGAAAAGGGCAGATCCAAATCCCATGGGAGATCCAAATCCCATGGGAGATTCAAATCTCCTGGAAAGTCCAAGGTTCTCTGTCGGAACTGTGGGAAAATGGGGCATTTCTGAAAGGAATGCAAAGAGGAAAAGAAAAAGAAAAAGAAGAATGCCCTAAATTTAGATTCTAACAAGTCACAAGATGATGGTGATGCCTTCATCGCGGCCCTAGCCACCCATGCATCTGATGATGTGTGGTTGATAGATTCTGGTGCATCATTCCACATGACCTTGCATCGAAGTTGGTTCATGAAATATGAAGAGTTTGATGGTTGAAGAGTGTACCTGGGTGACGATTCTCATCTGAAGATTGTTGGTCATGGAAGAGTCTCAATCTGATTCCCTGATGGATGAGTGAAGGGGATCACTGGGGTTATGCACATCCCAGGCTTGGCACGGAACCTATTTTCTATAAGTATGTTGAATGATGCAGGTGTGCAGGTTGTCTTTTCGAAGGACAGATGCAAGATGACTAGAGGATCTATAGTGCTTGCGAAGGGTACTCAGAGGGGTACTTTGTTTCAGCTGGAGGCATGCACTACATAGTGCAATAATTCTTCTGACTTGAAGAAAAGAGCTACAATCACTTCATCCCCACCATTTGAATGAGCAGTGAAGAAATCTATTGTAACACATTCTGATGGTAGTGCACATGCTTTGGAAGTTAAACTTCCTACTGAAAAGACTATGTTATGGCATTTGAGATATGACCACATTGGTGATAAGGGTCTTAGAACCCTGAAAAATAAAAACCTCGTTAAGGAGTTAAATAATTGTAATCTCAAGTTTGACTTTTACGAACATTGTGTATATGGAAAGCAAAACCATGTTTAGTTTTACTCTAGTTCTCACAAGTCTTCTAATGTATTGGATCTTATTCATTCTGATGTGTATTTTGTATCTTTCATAGATGATTACAGTAGAAGGACATGGGTTTATTTTATCAGAAGCAAGGCTGAAGTCTTTAATTAGTTTAAAGAGTTTAAAGCTTTTGCTGAAAATCAGACTAGTAAAAAGATTAAGTGCTTGAGAACTGATAATGGTGGTGAGTTTTGTTTAGTAGAGTTTGATAAGTTCTGTAAAGAGCAAGGGATAGAAAGACATAAGACAAATCCATACACCCCGCAGCAAAATGGAGTTGCAGAGAGGATGAACAGGACACTGATGGAGAAGGCTAGGAGTTTGCTCAGTGGAGCAAGCCTCAAACAAAAGTTTTGGGCTGAAGCTATAGCCACTACTTGCTACCTGGTAAATAGGTCTCCTACATCAGCTCTTGTTGGTAAGACACCTATGGAGGTGTGGTCTAGTAAGAATCCTTCAGTTAGACATCTTCGTGTTTTTGGTTGTGAGGCATATGCACATGTGCCCAGGGAGAAATGGTCTAAATTGGAGAACAAGGATGTTAAGTGTATTTTCATTGTCTATGGTGTTAGTGTGAAAGGATACAAGCTTTGGGATCTTGTAGCTGAAAAAGTATTGTATGACAGAAGTGTTATCTTCAGAGAGCTAACACCTTCTTTTGTTGTTCTACAGCCAGAACAGACAGAAAAGAAAGAAGATGTGGTTCAATTTCCTTCTACCCCTAAGAAGACTGAACCGACAGACCCTGTGAGACCTGATAATGAGGAGAGCTCTAGCAGCTCTAAAAGCTCAGAAGAAGAAGCAAAACCTCAACCTCAGCGATTGAGGAGGTCTACATGAACAAGAAAGCAACCTGATAGGTTTGGTTATTCATTACTTGATTCTAGTTGTGCTTTTGCCTTACTTACTAACACTGATGAGCCTAGAACTATGACAGAGGCTATGGGCATGAAAGATATAGGTTCCTGGAAGGAGGCCATGGAAGATGAGATGGCTTCTTTGGATAAGAATAAAACATGGGACTTGGTGCCTTTGCCTGAAGGATGGAAACCCGTCGGATGCAAATGGGTGTTCAAGAAGAAATTTGGTACAGATGGTAGTGTTGAAAAGTACAAGGCTAGATTGGTTGCGAAGGGGTACTCACAAGTGGAGGGAATTGATTATGGTGAAATTTTCTCTCTCGTTGCAAAGCTGGTATCCATTCGGTTCTTGTTATCTCTTACAGCTCCTTATGACTTAGAGGTGGAGTAGATGGATGTGAAAACAATTTTCCTTCATGGCGATTTGGAGGAAGAGATTTACATGTCATTGTAGACACTCAAAAATATCCACTTGTTGCAAGGTCACATCATCTAGGCATCTGATAGCATTTTTGCCCTAAACTACCCCTTCACCATCCTAACTAACATTTCCTCTATTAAATTAAATAAATTCAACATTTATTTAATTTAGTCTCATTCCTTTTACCATTATTAAATAAATAAATTTTATTTATTTATTTAGTCCACTTTCCTCTTAAATAAAATAAAATAAATATTTTATTTTATTTTATTTATCACTTTTATCCTCACATTTATTATGATTTAAATAATATTAAATTATTTAAATTATTAAGCCTACCTTCCATTTTCATCTCTTGAGATGACTCACCTACTTACCATTTGTATCTCTCAAATCTTCTCGAGTTATCTCTTCTACCTTCCAATTTCCTCTTGACTCATCTCTTACACCATACTAATTTCATCTCCCAAATCACTCATCAACCGTCCATTTCTCTCTCCCAAGTTGCACAAAGCAACTTTCCATTTCACTATCACTTGCAAATTGGAAGGTTTATCCTTCTATTTTCTCAAAAAATCTATAAATTTACCCATTTTCAATCCATTTCACATGGATGAATCTTCTAAGCACCGTCACTCTACCAAATTTTCTTCTCAATCCCTCATCCATCAATCGTCCACCATCAATCTATCTAGCCTTTCATCCATCAATCTCTATCATGGTTATGCTGCAAACATGAAGCAATCAACAATGAAAACAAGGAATCGTCCAATCCAAGTGAAATTGTTCTTATTTGCATGTCTTCTTTATTTCATCTTTGGGTTTTGATTTCTTGAGTTTTGGGTTGAAATCTGATCTCTATTTTTTTATCTTTGTTAAATTTTACCCATTACAAATATGATTGTTGCTCAGTTGGCATTTGTGGGTGTGAAAATAGAAGATGGGGATCATTGCATGCTCATGTTGTGTTCTTTGGCTGACAGATGGGATCATCTGGTGATGGCTATTGGGAGTACAACAACCAGTTTCAATATGGAAGATGTGGTTGCTTTGCTGCTATCAGAGGAAATGTGAAGGAAGTCTTCTAAGATGGCTAAGGAGGCCCTTGCTGTTCAAGGCAGATCAAAGGAGAGGGGCAAGAAGAAAGACAAGAAGTCTAAATCCAAGTAAGAGGGGAGATCAAAGTCTCCTAGTAAAAAGTCCAAGGTGAAGTGTTGGAATTGTGGGCAGACTGGACATATCTGGAAAGATTGTAAAAAGGAGAAGAAGAAGAAAAAGAAGATCAATTCTTTTGATAATGAATCTTCTCAAAGTGATGCAGATACCTTCATTGCAGCCTTGGTGACTCAGGCATTGGATGATGTTTGGCTAATTGACTCTGGTGCATCTTTTCACATGACATCTCACAGAGATTGGTTTTTTAAGTATGAAGAATACAAAGGTGGAAAGGTGTATCTAGGTGATGATTCATACCTGGAAATTGTTGGTTGTGGAAGAGTCAGAATTTAGTTTTCTGATGGAAGAATAAAAGGAATCGATGATGTAATGCATATACCAGGGTTGGCTCAAAATTTGCTTTCTATAAGTAAGTTGAATGATGTTGATGTGCAAGTTTCTTTCTCGAATGGTGCTTGTAAGATGACTACAGGCTCTATGGTGCTGGCTAAGGGTGCACGGATTGGCACTCTGTACAAGCTAGACACACATGCAGTTTAATGTAATAGTGCTTCTGTAAAGTCAAATAAATCTGATTGTGAAGAGAAGGAAAACATTGTTCTTGTGGGTACTAATTCCTTGGAGGTGAAACTCCCAGTAGAGAAAAAATGTTGTGGCATCATAGACTTGGTCACATTGGTGAAAAAGGCTTAAAAGCCTTGAAAAATAAAAACCTAGTTGAAGGGCTTGATGATTGTAATCTTGAATTTGATTTTTGCGAACATTGTATATATGGAAAGCAACACCGTGTTATGTTTTATTCTAGTCCTCATAAATCTTTTGGAATTTTGGATTATGTTCACTCTGATGTTTTTGGTCCAGTTAATGTTCCTTCATTATTGAAGTCTAAATATTTTGTCTCTCTCATAGATGACTATTCGAGAAGGACATTTGTCTATTTTCTCAGAAGTAAAACTGAAGTTTTCAGTTGGTTTAAGGAATTTAAAACCTTGGTTGAAAATCTGACTGGAAGAAAAATAAAATGCTTGAGGATAATTAATGGTGGAGTGTTTTGTTCTATAAATTTTGAAAAGTATTGCAAAGACCATGGAATTAAAAGGCATAAAACAATTCCTTCCACTCCATAGCAAAATAGAGTTGCAGAAAGGATGAATAGAACACTGATGGAAAGGGCAAGAAGTATGTTGGGTAGTGCTGGTCTGGAACATAAGTTCTAGGATGAGGTTGTAGCTACATGTTATCTAATTAATAGATCTCCCACTTTGCCACTCATGGACAAGACACCTATGGAAGCATGGTCTAGAAATAAGCCCTCTTTAAGACACATTAGAGTCTTTGGTTGTGAGGCGTATGCATATGTGCCGAATGAGAAAAGATCTAAATTGGAGAACATGGCAGTAAAATGTATCTTCATCAATTATGGGATTGGTGTGAAAGGGTACAAGCTTTGGAATCCAGTTATTGAGGTGTTGTACAACAGAAGTGTAATCTTTCATGAGCTGAAACCTTCTACAATTGATCTACAGTCAAAGGTGAAAGAAACATAAAGGGAGGTAGTTGAAATCCCTCTTACTCTAGATAAGGATGAACTACGTACTCCTAGTGGACCTGTTAGTGAGGAGAGCTCAAGCAGCTTTGAAAATTTTGAACAAGATGAAGAACCTCAGCCTCAGCTAGTGAGGAGGTCTACATGAGAGAAGCGGCAACCTGAAAGGTTTGGTTATTCTATGTTGGATTCCAGTTGTGCCTATGCTTTGATTACTAACACTGATGAGCCTAGGACTGTTAGAGAGGCTATGGGTATGTCTGATTCAAATTCTCGGTTGGAAGCCATGAATAAAGAAATGGTGTCATTGAAGAAGAATGAAACTTGGGATCTGGTACCTTTGCCTAAAGGATGAAAACCTGTTGGATGCAAATGGGTGTTTAAAAAGAAGATTGGTCTAGATGGCAGTGTTGAGAAGCATAAAGCAAGGTTGGTCACAAATGGGTATTCCCAGGTGGAGGGAATTGATTATGGAGAAATATTTTCTCCTGTAGCTAAGCTAACATCTATCGGATTTCTATTGTCACTTGCAGCAGCGTATGAATTAGAAATTGAGCAAATGGATGTGAAGACAACATTTCTTCATGGAGATTTGGAAGAAGAAATGTACATGTCCCAACCAGAGTACTTCATTGAAAAAAGTAAGGAAATCTAGTTTGCAAGTTAAAGAAATCTCTATATGGTTTAAAACAGTCACCTAGAATGTGGTACCAAAAGTTTGATAGTTATGTGTTGTCTTTGGGATTTGTGAGATCGAAGTCTGATCATTGTGTGTATTTTAAATCTGAAAATGGTCAACTTCTTATTATTGCCCTATATGTGGATGACATGTTATTCATTAGGAATAATAAGGGTATGATTTTTGATTTAAAATCTTAGTTGTCATCACAATTTGAAATGAAAGATTTAGGAGCAGATAGGTACATTCTGGGAATGGAAATTAGAAGGGATAGAGGAAATAGAAAACTTTGGCTCAGCAAGAGCAAGTATATTAGTGTTATCCTAGAGAGATTTAATATGACAGACTGCAAGCAGCTAGTTGTTCCAGTGTTGCAGGGAATGAATCTATCTATTGAAGATTGTCCAAAATCTCCTACTGAGATGGAGGACATGAACAAGGTGCCTTATACAAGTACAGTTAGTAGTTTTATGTATGCAATAGTCTATACAAGGCCAGACATTGCCCAAGCAGTGGGAGTACTTAGTCAATTTATGGCTAATCTAGAAAGACCACATTGGGATGCTGTGAAAAGAGTTTTCAGATACTTGAAGGGCACTGTTGAGTATGCCTTGTGTTATCATGGTCACTCTACTGGATCTCAGAATTCTATAAGAATTCATGGATTTGTGGATTTTGATTGGGTAGGGGACATTGACAGTAGAAGATCCACTAGTGGATATGTATTCACATTGTTTGGTGGTGCAATTAGTTGGATGAGCAAGCAATAGGCTGTAGTTGCTTTATCTACTATTGAGGTGGAGTACATGGCAGCAACTCATGCTTGCAAGGAAGCCATTTGGATTAGAAGATTGTGTTCTGATATTAGGTTCGATGTAGGGCATATTACTATTTGCTGTGATAGTTAGAGTGCTATTTGTTTGTCAAAAAATCCAACTTTCCATGCCAGGATGAAACATAATTAGGCATAGTACCATTTTGTTCATGATATGGTGGAGGATGGAAATGTTAATCTGGAAAAGGTTGATACTCTGACGAATGTTACTGATGCATTAACAAAGCCTGTGAGTCCAGATAAGTTCAAATGGTGTACTAGTTTGATGGGCCTTGGGGCCTATGATATACAGTAACTTCAAGCATTGAAAGGAGCTAGTAAGTTCTTCGTCAAGTGGGAGAATGTTGAGAATTATGACTCAAGCTTACTGGCCTATCATCTTCCCACGAGATGGTGTTTATATTCAGTAACATTGCATTGTCACTGGGACTTTGAAAACAGTCCCATCGATGGTTCGAGAGCTAATGGTGCTGATCAATGCAACCTGCTACCCCACGATGCCTTTGGTAGGATAGGTCTGTACCTAGAGGGGAAGTGGGGGAGCATTGCTCACCAGCCTGCTGGACCTTAGTGGGACCCAAGCTTAACCTGGTGGGGGAGCGGGGAATGGTATTCATAGCAGTGACTTGAGTCCTTGCCAACCCACTAGCCTTTGGTGGGACCCAGATAACCATCAACCTTGGTCGTGGTGGAAGGACATAAAAGCCAATGCCGAGTTGGCAATGCATATCACAAATATATGTGATCCAACAACACCTACTAGCATATGCCTTTTATGGTGGGTCCCGGATAGACCCCGAGGGAGAGCGTGGATTGGTTGAGTACAATCAAAGTGTTGTTCAACATGTCTTTGGTAGTTAAATGTTTCATGACCATTTATCTACAGGAACTAAATCGACTGGTTCCTGGTATTGCTTGGAATGTAGAATGAATGGTTCTTTGGTAACTAAATGATAACTATCTACATTGTAACTATGTGATCATCATCGAATTGTTCTAGTTGAGAAGTGAGAGGTCAATCAAGGAAATGTTATGTTGCCAAAATTGGAATTACTACTGTGAATTGACACCTGTGAAAGCATAGGATCTGTAACTTTGTATGTAATGTCTATACAAAGAGAATATTGCTTGGTGTGTGGGTTTTTCTCTCGTAAGGGTTTTCCCACGTAAATCTGGTGTCCAAATTCTGTGTGATGATTTTGATTGTCTATTTAGTTTTCTCATGAATGTGCTTCTTAAGTGAACTGTAATTGAAAATTGAATGAACTTTCTGTATCTCTCTCCTGTAAAATTAGCATTAGGAAGGTGTTTCCACACTTAGCTTTCCTTACAATACTCTGGCATATGAATGATAGTTCTATGCATGCACGTCTGTGTGATGCGTTGGCATCCTTGGTCGACTTTCAACACCACATCTTGATTTTAATATTATTTTGCATTCAAATTTCCTTTCTATGATTTAATCATTTTGATTCCTAGAAAACCATAAAATTAGTCATGCACTAGTTTGTTATTTGTAAACTTAGATTAATTTCTTAGAAAGTTTTAATCTAGTTGTAAATTATCTTTAATTAAGTGTTGAATAGGAATTAAGTAGATTACTTTTCCCCCCTTCACAAGTAGCAAGAATTACCAATAGAAGGAGCATCTACAAGACCAAATACATCACTATGAATCACTTCCAAAACAAGTTTCTCTAGTATTACAAAATTTAATAGAAACTTGACATTGTTTTCCATATGCACATTTTTCACAAATTTCAAAGTTAGTAGAATAACTAGATAAACCATCAAATATTTTTATTAATGAGGGTTTTAAGACCCTTCTCACTAATGTGGCCCAATCTATGGTGCCAAAATTTGCAAGAAATAGAGTTATTTGTTACATTCATAGAGTTATAGAAAGTGGATGCTTCTAGCCTAAACAAGGTGCCACACCAAGTACCCCTAGCCAACACCAAATTGCCTCTACTCAAAAGTCACATGTACCCCTAAATCATTCATTTTAGATATAGAAATCAAATTTCTAGATAAACCAAGGATATGCAATACATTCATGAGGGTTTTCACCCTCCCATCACTAAAAACCAATTTCACCTCTCCTCAACCACAATCTTTCAAGTGTTGTCCTTGAGGAAAACTTCCCCACCATCATAAGTTGTATATGCTAAAACCACTCTTTGTGGGAAGTCATGTGGTAGGATGCACCTAGATCTATTAATCAAGAGTCATCAAATTTATATTAGTAGAAATAATAAAAACATCAGTAGCTTCATCATTAGAGGATTTATTAGTAGAGGAATCTTCATATTTATTTTTCTTATTTTATTATTCCTTAATGAGATGTCCCCCTTTACCATAGTTCCAACATCTCAATCTACTCTACCATGTGCCTTGGATGCACCCTTGGACTTTGATTTGTCCTTAGAATTATCCTTACCACCTTTTTGCTTGTCCTTTTCCTTCTCTTTAGATCTACCTTGTACATGCAATGCATCCTTAGACCCATCCTCCATAGAATTTTTCCTCATTTCTTCTATGAGGAAGGTAATTGAGAGCATCCATCTTAGGATCTATCATACAACCACTAAGTGCAAGAATTAGATTATGCCAAGAATTAGGCAACATACATAGTAGTAAAATACATTTATCCTCTTCCTCTATCTTCACATCTATTAACCATTACCTAACTCGAGATTAGATTGAATGCATTCAAATGTTCTGCAATCAAGTCTCCATCTTCCAGTTTTAGAGAATAAAGTTTTCTTCTCAAAAATAAATTTTAACAAGACACTTAGTTTGGTAAATTTCTCCTATTCTTTTCCACAAATTATACAGTAGATTTGTTAGAAACATTCAAAATAATGGAATTAGAAAAACACAACTATATGGTGCCATGTGCCTTTTTATCAAGTTTTACCTAATCTTGATCTGATATATTTTCCATATATTTTTCACTTTTAACGACAATCCATTGATCTCTTTCTTCCAAGAGATCCTTCATCTTTAGCTTTCAAAGTTTTAAACTTGTTCCGTTGAACTTTTCAATCTCCAAACCATATGAACTAGACATGGTCTTTGTCACCCAAAATTTGAATCTATAAGAAAAAACTCAACAAACTCCCACTATAAAAAAATCCCAATAAAACACTCTAAAAGAGGCATCCCTCTCTCTACTCAATCCAACCATGGCTCTACTTCTAAATGTTGATATAGGGTGAAACAATATAGAAAGAAATGCGGGTCTTTAGTGCATCCAAACTCCTTAAATAACAATATATCATCAGAGGACATGAAATTAGCAGTGAAAAGAAATGTAAACCATAACACAATATTTACATGGAGAAACCCTTACAGGAAAAATTTCCACACCCAAAGAGACTCTATATGCTCAAAATCACGACTCGGTGGCCTCGAGGGCAATTGAATCAATTTTGGTGCACACACGGACCCTCTCTCCTTGCCATAGGGTGAACCACCACATCACTTTCACTCTCGTGGGAGTAGCCATTTGAGAGGAGGCGAGACACGGGGGTGGTCTGGCTCGTTGGAGAGCTGGACTTCATGGAGAGGGGTTGACTAGTCTTGGGTCCTACATTGTAATGCGCTTATGTGGATGTGGTGTTTTGTGACCGTAGTTGTAGAGATAACTTTATGACCCAAAGGGTCACTAGTCACCGTTCTCTTGTTGGGGTTTTAGATGTTCCAACATTGTGTGGGTAGGTTGTTGTTCTCATTGATGTTTAACTGTTGTTCGTGTTGTTGGATGAATTCTTGTTGTACTAAGAGTTGTCTAAATCTCTCTTGTTGTTGTTGAATGACTAGTGGTCTTGTTGTGGTCTTGGGTGGATCTCCTCTATCTTGTTGAGGATTGCCCTAACCCACTCACCTCTCAATCCAGGGCACATTCGTGAGCTGAGACAAGAGATAGGTGGTTGAAGCTAACCTTGACTTGACCTAGGTTTTTGAATTAGGGTTTGTGTGATCTAAGTTTTGACTTTGTGCTGACTTTGTTTGACCTTGTGATGGAATCAAGGGTTTTGACCAATGTTTGACTGTAGTTGACCTTGTGCTGGGACCAAGGGTTTGCGAACTGTCTATGTTTCTAATGTTTTTGTTCTTTTTGGATTTTATGAATGCAAGCCTATATGAATGCAAAACTTCTTTTTGTGCTTTTTTATGGTTTTTGGAAATCAAAAGTGCTTTTTCTTAATCTAAGAATTAGAAAATGTATGCAAGCTATGATGAATTTACCTAATGAAATATAACCTATGTTTTTGTTTGTTTTCTAAATAGATGGATCAATTAATCTAAGAAAGGGAAATTTCTTTTACTCTATGAACTTTGGAAAGGGAAACTAATTTAATAATGCAAATCTACTTAGCCTATCAAGGAAAAAGCAAACATGTATTTTACTATTCCCAAGAGCAAAGTTTTGATTATCTTATTACTATGAAATGAAAAGAAAGCATAAAGGAACTTGGAGATGCGTGAGCCTCCACTACCCTTAGAAATCCTTGTAATGGCAACCTCTAATCCTTCTGTAGCAGTGGGGTGATCCTCTTGGCGACAAAAAGAATAGAGAAGTAAAAGAAGCTTTGAAGCTTTGAGAAAAGCTCAATGAGAGCTTGATGAGTATTGTGGCTTGTGATGTGAGCAACATATGGATACGAACGAGCTTTTAGAAAATCTAAATGATATAAAAAACAAAAGAAAAAGGCTCCTATGTCCTATATGAGCAGGAGAATGCTTGATTTGGAGAGCAATAACCTGCAAGAGCTATGTGCACAAATGAAATTGCCTCCCTTTGTGCTTTAGGGAGGGGGGTATTTATAGGTTGGAAGAAGGGATGAGAGGTGAATAAGAAGAAGAGTTAACTCAATTTGATTAGAGAGTTAACTTAGAATATTCAAGAGTGATCTGGGCTAAAATTGGAGTGATCTATCGAGTAAAAGCTTATCACTCAAGAAAAAGTGAAGAAAAAGGAATGCATGGGAATGCATGAGTTGTTAATTAAAGATGAAATAGAGATAATTATGCATGTGTAGGTGCATAAAATAGTTAACTCTATATTTGGCATGAAAATCCATGCAAACAGGAAGAAAAATGAGTGAAAATAGAGATTTTTTGAGTTAGAAACTTGAGTTTTCCCACGGCTGAAAACACGACAGGGTCACTTGGGGCCGATGGGTGACCCTCAAAGAAGGACACCTGGGTGGAAGTGCATGATGGGAGATTGCAGAGGAGATGAAAAGGATAGGATCTGCCTTTGGAAACAAGTCAATCATGTATGAAAATTGAAATCTCCACTTGCAAAAGTTGGATCTCCCGAGGTAGATCTAGAAATAATAGGGGGAGATTTGGATTGGTTGAGTGAAACTAAAAATTGAAATCAGGAGATGGCTTGGGAGGACCTCTAGAAGGCTTCTAGGGGTAGGAATGGATGAAAAACACTGGGGAAAGGTGAAAACTCACATATAAGATGCATACAAGACTTAGGAACAGGGTCGCAAGCATAGGAAACACAAATTGATAAGTGTCAAAAAGGTGTCAAAAAGTGTCAAAAGTGGAGAGAGAGAAAATGAAAAAGGGGAAACAACATAAGGAGGAAGAAAAGACATGTCACCAAGAGAATTTCTGCTAAGAGGATGTTATTTTATGCTTATATGTACGTGACAAGGATTATGACTAGTCATAGAGGTCCTCATGGAGGTTGTGCGTGATTTTGGTGCTTACAGACTCAAGCTTATATTAATCCTAAAAATAATTACACCAAGATGATCTACTAATCTCTCTTAAATTTGGTAGCATAATAATGCTCTAATGACTTGCTAAACAATCTCATCATACCACTATCTCAAGTTATTAATATAGGAGATATGGATTCATGATACCATGAATGATATTCGAAAACTAGTGGTGAATACCATTCACCCAAGTCTAGGCATCCACCTCCATCATGGGAAATCTCAAAACTCATTCGACATGGTCAAACTCCCTAAATAGTATCCTCTTATACACCTTACACCCACCTTACGCATCATAGATGTCATAGATTTTTCCATAATGGTCAAATTGACCAAAATCCCATTACTAGGTCCTCAATGAGAAGATTGTCCAGATAATTTCATAAGATTCATTTGTATAAGATCTTCTTACATCATCTTGCACCTCCCAATCTTTGACCAATTTTCAATATCTTTCTAAAAGTAACTCTCGATTTAAATGCCATTACAAATACATATGAGAGGATAAATAATAATACATAATTTTTCCTACAACCTAAGAGGGGCATCCATTCCTTTCCTCTCCATGTTCCTTGGAGACAACATTATTTATTGACAACAATAATTAAATACAATTAAAACACGTCTAGGGATTTGCAAGGTGAATGGCACCTAATCCAACATTAATTGATTGTTGTGTTGGTAGGCTACTATTTCCTATGTTGACATGAGATTTTCATTAATTGTTATGGCTAATAAGGTGGATGATAGTGAATCGTTAGTACTTGGCATCCCCTCCCCCCTCCCCTCCTTTATTGAGTCAAATTTAATGCATGTCAAAAGTTTCATGGGTGGAAATATATGATGAAATAAGTAATGTAATGGAAAAATATGCCAAGTTAGCATTCAAGGAAGGTAATGAGTATGTTAATATGTAAAGCCTGAAAGGAAGCTAGGTGTGTGCAGAAATCATTTCCTACACTAATCTAAAGAGAAGAGAAGAGTGCAAATTTGTTTTATTCTTTACAATTATAGAATGTTAACAACAACAGTGGAGATATTGTAGCAATACACATACACACAGAAATGAGACAGAAGAGAGAGACACAAGATATACGTGGGGAAAACCCTTATCGAGTGAAAAAACCCCACACTCCAAAACCTGCACAATGTATTATCAAAATTGAAATGGTTTACAATACACTTGCAATGCAAGCTCTTAGGAGTCTTAGACACTCATATCTGGAGACAAACTGGTAGCATAATAGTACCTGTCAATCACATAATACATCTTCTCTCCAAAGCACCTGTTTATATAGAAAATACAAGGCAAAAATGGCTCTATCTTGAGATGGGCATCCAACATGGCCTCATGGCCCAAAACCCATGCCTATGGACACTTGTCCAACACTGTAGGATGTTCCTGACACTTGTCAAGTCACCCCATCCCAAAGAGGTCACCTATTCCCAAGTTGGGCAAAGACAGATGCTCTTATGACTCTTATGACCGTCATAGAATCCGTCATACTGACATATCTTACAGCTGTAAGAGAATCTATCATAATCAAGCTATAAATAACATATTCTTTTACAACATGTCATAACTCTCCTTGGGGCACCCAAAGATGCCTTTTTCCAAGATTCTTCTTAACACATGTCTTCACTTGTCATAGAATCTTCCATTTACGACTCTTACATGTCATAGAATTGTCATAGGGTCAATATTCCCTTACACACTATCCAAGATGCCAACACATGGAAAAATATTCCTACCACTAAGTGGGATGCCTATCTCCTCATGTGAGGACAAATTTACATGTGGTCATCTTCTATGTAGGATGACACATCACCGTGGCAACTCCCACAAGATGACAACATAAGATTTGCATCCTAATTACACAATAGGCAATAAATAAATAAATATATTGAATTAATACAAGGAATTTATCAAGGTTGAGACACCTTAATTCCCAACATTCTCCCACTTGTCGAACACCTTGTAAGAGCCTATGGAATTAATAGGATTTAACTGCTATAGGCTGAGAGGCACATGGACTCTGAACACCATCTGAACTTCTATGTGCCTACTAGTTTCGTCAATGCATCTACAACATTCTTCAAAGTATCTACCTTCTCCAAATTCACCTTCCCATCCTCTACCATGTATCGTACGAAGTGAAACTGTACATCAATATGCTTTGTTCTGGCATGGAAAGTTAGATTCTTTGCTAGGCAAATCACACTCTGACTGTCACAACAAATCATAATATGTTCTACATCAACACCAATATCTGAACACAATCTCTTAAGCCAAATGGCTTCCTTGCAAGCATGCGTTGCTTCCATATACTCAGCTTCTATCATGGACAAAGCAACCACAGGTTGTCATTTACTCATCCAACTAATTGCACCATCGAACATAGTGAACACATAGGCACTGGTGGATCTCCTACTGTTAATGTCACTTGCCCAATCAAAATCCATAAATCCACAATTACAAACTAAATGCAAAGGTCCTATACCATTGCCATGATAGCATATGGAATACTCAGAAGTACCCCTCAAATATCTGAACACTCTTTTAACTGCATCCCAATGTACCCGTCCAGGATTAGCCATAAATCGACTAAGGACTCCCACTGCTTGGGAAATGTCTGGTCTTGTGCAGACCATAACATACATTAAACTGCCAACATCACTAGCATAAGGTACTCTGCTCATGTCCTCCACCGCACTAGGAGATTTTAGACAATCAGTAACAGACAACTTTGTCCCCAATGAAACAGGAACCCACAATGGTCTACAATCTGCCATGCTGAACCTATCCAACACGGTCTTCACATACTTACTCTAGCTTAACCAAAGTTTTCTATTAGCTCTGTCTCTTCTGATTTCTATTCCCAGAATGTACCTGGCTGCCCTAAGATTTTTCATCTCAAACTGTGCTGACAACTGAGACTTCAAATTAGAAATCATATTCTTACCATTCCCAATCAACAACATATTGTCAACATACAATGCAATAATGATAATGCGATCATTGTCAAACTTGTAATACACATAATGATCTGATTTCAATCTCAGATAACCAATCGACAACACAAAGGCATCAAATTTCATATACCACATCCTAGGAGACTGCTTCAAACCATACAAAGACTTCTTCAACTTGCAAACCAAATTTTCTTTACCTTTCTCTATGTAATGCTCTGGCTATGACTGTAATGGGTAAAATTTAACAAAGATCAAACAATAGAGATTAGATTTCAACCCAAAACTCAAGAAATCAAAACCCAAAGATGAAATAAAGAAGACATGCAAATAAGAACAATTTCACATGGATTGGATGATTCCTTGTTTTCATTGTTGATTGCTTCATGTTTGCAGCATAACCATGATAGAGATTGATGGATGAAAGGCTAGATAGATTGATGATGGACGATTGATGGATGAGGGATTAAGAAGAAAATTTGGCAGAGTGACAATGCTTAGAAGATTCATCCATGTGAAATGGATTGAAAATGGGTAAATTTATAGATTTTTTGAGAAAATAGAAGGATAAACCTTCCAATTTGCAAGTGATAGTGAAATGGAAAGTTGCTTTGTGCAACTTGGGAGAGAGAAATGGAAGGTGGATGAGTGATTTGGGAGATGAAATTAGTATGGTGTAAGAGATGAGTCAAGAGGAAATTGGAAGGTAGAAGAGATAACTCGAGAAGATTTGAGAGATACAAATGGTAAGTAGGTGAGTTATCTCAAGAGATGCAAATGGAAGGTAGGCTTAATAATTGAAATAATTTAATATTATTTAAATCATAATAAATGTGAGGATAAAAGTGATAAATAAAATAAAATAAAATATTTATTTAATTTAATTTAAAAGGAGAGTGGACTAAATAAATAAATAAAATTTATTTATTTAATAATGGTAAAAGGAATGAGACTAAACTAGTATATTTATATTTAAAAAAATATATCTACAGTACGCCGAGAGATATCTTCCAATTTGTTGGCATTTATAAATTACTTGAGTTAGAATATTTGATATGCTCACATGAGTTAATTTAAAGAGAGTATGCTGCAAGACTTTTCATATTCTTCAAATGTAATAAAGATTTCATTCCATAACTGCCCAAGTTTTCCTATCCATTTGGCTTCCACCAATTTATTTATTTTTTGTTTAACGTGATAAAGATTTCACTCCGTAACTGCCCAAGTTTTTCTATTTTTCTATCCATTTGACTTCCACAAATTTATTTATTTACATATTTTATGAATTTTGTTTACATGGAATCTGAATCTTAATTGTTTACAGGAATCTGAATCTTTCAGCCCTTACTGTGAGTGTAGAATGCCTCTTAGCATAATTAAATAAATGTTGAATTTATTTAATTTAATAGAGGAAATGCTACTTAGGATGGCGAAGGGGTAGTTTAGGGCAAAAATGCTATTAGATGCCTAGATGATGTGATGTTGTGACAAGTGGACATTTTTGAGTGTCTACATTTTGCCCCTCTTTGAGATGATGTTCGAGATGATGAGATCTATGTCGAGTAACATCATTTTAAAGAAGCTAAGGTATGGATAGAAGAAAAAGATATGATGATGATGAAATGATAGGATGATGATGGAATGATAGGATAATGATGCCCCCTCGAGAGGATAGGCCGGTTTGACAAACACAAGTAGGCTCTCAAAATTAAATGGATTGGTCAAGGCAGAAAGAGGAAGAAAATGGAGGGAAGAGATAAAGGATACGTTATGCTGCAATGAAAGTGACCAACCATATATTTGATATGGCGTGAGATGTTATGCACCAGGGTATAAGGACCAAGGTGATGATGAGTCTCATGCCCTAGTGTAATACAACCTTGTCTAGGTACGAGATATGAATATTAGCTAGGAGATACTGATGCAAATGCAAGATAAAAATGATAACACACACACACACAAGCAAGCAAGCAAGCATGCACAAATGATTCAAAAACAAACAAGCTATTGCCCCTGTCAAGTTGTAAACTAGAGATTAATTGTTGACTGATTGATTAGTGATGATAGATAGTGTTCTCATTGTGGGGAATGATATATCCCTAGATCAACACAAGGATGACGATGATTGATTGATTGATTGACTGCCGATTGATTGGGTTTACAAGAAGGCTAGGGTCAAGACCATTGATTTGCGATTGGATAATTTGACAAGCTTGATTGAATTGATTGGTATGGATAAGGATGACTTACATTTGAGTTTATTGGATGGAATGATGAGATGAAGTGATGGAAGAATTGATTGACCAATGATTTGAGGAAATGATTGGAAGAAGAGTTTTGAAGAAGAATTGATTGATGAAGATTGATTGAAAGAATTGTTTTGGAAGATTGATGAATTGATGGAGATAGATGATAGAAGAAGATGAGAGATGGAAGAAAGAGGAATATAGTCTTGTGCCTGAATCTGGGCACTTTCTTTGTATGCCAGACTGCCTACATACCCTGTATCCACGGGATCAAGGCACATAACGATAGCGATGGGATGTAGTTCTGATTGGTGTTTTATTGATGGTGATGATGATGGATTTGATTTTCGTTGATTGATTGGATTGATTGATTGATTGATTGATATATGATGTTGATGTGATTTTGATTTGATAGGTTTAATGGATTGTTTTGATTTGATTTTGATGATTGACCTTGATGATTGTTTGGAGTTTTTGTTGGATTTTAATGATTTTTTTGTATTTTTTTTCAGGGATTTTATAATTTTTTGGTATTTTTTCCCAAGACTTTTTATATTTTTTTTTCTTTGGGATTTTTTCAGGACATTTTATGATTTTTTTTTTGGAATTTTTTAGGACTTTTTATGATTTTTAGGGGTTTTTTAAGGACATTTTACGATTTTTTTTGTGATTTTTTCAGGACTTGTTATGATTTTTTTGGGGTTTTTTAAGGACATTTTACGATTTTTTTGTGATTTTTTCAGGACGGTTTATGATTTTTTTGTTTTTTGGATTTACAAATTTGGTAGCCTTTGTGCTAGATACTAGTGATGAGGGAGGACCAAGTCTAGGTGCAAGAAAGGATATATGATGGATTAGGATGAATGGATAAAAGGATGGGTGATAAGGGAAGGAAAGGAAGACTCATGATAAATGATTGGATAAGAGGATAGGTGACATCGGATGTATGCATAAGAGAGCTAGGATGTGATCTTAAAGACTATGTCGAATAGGAAATAATATGGCCCATTCTAGATAGTATGCTTGGGTTTTTTCATGACAACGCTTAGGACGATAAGACTCATGCTAGGATTATTCTTATGACAATGGGATGACAATAGGACGATAGGATGGATGAGATACATCAAGAGATAACCAACACATGTTTTAACATTTTTCCCCCAATCTTTATCAAGATCAAAGGGAAGAAGGATGAATGGACTCAGTATGGTAGGTGTATAAATGTAATAGATAAGGATGATAGGATATGATATGACAAGATAAGACATGATAGGATGGGGAATGACAGTGTCGATGAGACAAGGTGCCCCCAAGTGTAGGTGACATAGAAGAAATAAACTTACGCATGACGCTAGTTTGCCAGGTTTTCATCATGGTACTTATCCATGGCGCCTGTTTGCCAGGTTTTCACCGTTGGACGAAGGGATTTTTCTTTACTTTTTTCTCTTTTTTTTCATTTATTTTTTACTTTTTTTACTTTTTTGAATAGGATAGGAGAAGGTGGACTATGGATAGGAAGACTAAAGTGTCTAGCTCCATGAAAGGTGATAGTCCCTTTAGAGGGGTGTTGTTGCATGGACCATGTCAAGTGCACTCATAGATGTTGGTAGGAGATTTCATGAAAGATATATTAGGTAGATGGTGGATAGTAGATTATGGAAGGTCCGATAGTGGATTATGATGGACAGAAGGCTTATGTAAAAGCATGGACCATAGGGAAGTGAGGAGGAAAATATGTAGGATAGTGGATGAAGGATGGGGAGATGGAGGTATGTGGAATTGTGGGATGGAAGGGAACCATGACCAATGGTTGCACACACCGTGATAAAAGTTGAAGCTTTTGATGGGAAGGTGGCATAGGAAGCAATGGTGTTGTTTTCTTAAGAGATGGTTGATGCAGTGGTTTAGGGACCCACATGGACTTGGCATTTTTATGATTTTTGCTTTTCATGTGGGATAGAAGATTTTGTTACTTTTGGATGGAATGGACGGAAGGAGATGGTTGGGATTCGTGAGAGGTGGATGCCTTATTTGACTTGATGGCTTGTTGCTTAGGGACCCATACTATTTTAGTTTTTGACTTTGCTTGTGCAGGTATGGGTTGGGATATATGCGGCTTTAGAGATGGATTTGAAGTAATTGCTTGTTGCTTGGGAACCCATACCTTTTTCATTTTTACTTTGAGATGTGTGGTTGTATGCAGCTTTGGGGATGGGTCTTGCTTTGATTCTTTGCTTTTGGATAGATATCTAAGGCATTAGGATTTTTAGGATTTTTGACTTTATAGGTAGAGGCATCCATATTTTTACTTTTGAATCCCATGGGGTGAGTGGTAGTGGAGGGATAGGTGGAAGCTCCTTGTTTATACAATGTGTGCATTTGCTGGCCATGATTGGGATTTTGAGAGGATTTTTGGATGGATGGATTAGGTGTTAGAAGTAGTGGTGGTAGGTTCGATGGAGGAATATTAGGAGTTGGAAGAAGCGGAGGCAAAGTGGATAGTGGAAGGTGTATGGTCACATGATTTTGACATCTGTAAGAGGATGGAGGCAGAATGACAACATATGTTTTGGGAATGCGATGGGATTTGTGATAGGAAGTGGTGGACTTAGGATGAATGGAGGATGTACCAACATCATTAGATTGTTGTCCTTGTGGTGTGTATCCAAGGCCAAATGAGCATGGAGGAGGGACTTCGACATGGATGGGATCCAAAATACCTTGTTCAAGAGGGCCTAAACCCTTACCTTGATAGTTCATGTTTTGGAGGATGCGATCGACAATAGGACTAGGTGTAGGTGGAACACTAGACACGAGTCCTTTATTGGATGGAGAAAATGAAGTAGAAGACAAAGGATGTTGTGTTCCTAGGGAAGAACACTCATGGATGAAGGTGGATAAACCAGTAGGACATGATGATGGATTTGACATAAGGTTGATGGTGGGTGATGGAGGATCATTAGAAGCTTGCTTTTGCTCATTATGATCCAAGGTATTTTTTTGATCTTCTACGTTTATGTGGGGGACACATGTCTCATTAGAAGAAGTGGAAGTTGTCTTGTTAGGGCTAGATGGAGGATGGATAGGAGCAATTTGGATATCTTGCTCATGGATGGGTATGGGATTATGAATAAGATCAAGGTGCTCATGGATAACTTATTCATGGGTAAGTTCATCTTGATCATGGAAAAGGTAAATGTTATGGATGGGTTGCATAAGTGGAATGTAAGGGATTTGATCCTGACTTAGATTAGTGGTTAATGTTTCCACATACTTAGGATCATGTTCTTGATATACCTCTTGGGTTGCTTGGATGGAAGGAGATGACTCTTGGACAAGATTTTGGTCAACAACATGAGGGTATGATAGGTCTTGATGTAGACTCATGGGAGAAGTCTTTTCAATAAGCTCAATGATTTTAGGACCACACAGTGGAGTTGGAGGAATAAGCCAGGTATTGGGAGATTCTTTGATAAGCTCATGAATGGGACTTTGATGACATGGCAATGATTTATTCCTCGCTAATAGCCAATGGATCACATCCTTCGCAAGGGTATGGTTGAATGGGCAATATAGTGGATGGAAAATGATGGTGGAAGTTGAAGGCTTTGGATTAGGACTTGTGGGATGGATAATGGGATTAGTTGGGGTAGGACTTGGGCTAGATGGAAGGATACAGGGATTAGATGAATTGGTTTTATCTAACCCAATCTTACCACAATCTTTTAGGTTCTTGATCAATCTTTTGAATTGTTTACAAGTGGATATGAGATGGCCCTTACACCTATGGTATGCACAATATTCATCATCTTTATACCAATGGGGTTTAAAGTAGACTTCTTCAAAGGATGTTATCGGTGGAAGCTCAATCAAATTTTCTTGGACCAATTGTTGTAGGGTCATCTCTAAGGGATCTTTTAGTGGAGGGCATGATGGATTAGAAGGTTGACATGAAGGTGTTGGGAGAGGACTAGTTGACTTATGTTTTGGCATGTGCTCGAATGGTGATGGAGGATGTTCATAAGATGCTTGCTCTAGGTTGGTGTCTCCCTCGTCAAAGGCTATTAAGTCTCGTAGCATAGGCGGACTTAAGGATACTTGGTTTATGTACAAAGGGTCACTTAGACTTGAGTCAAAGGTTATTAAGTCTTGTTGCATAGGTGGACTTAAGTCTATTAGGTCTTGTGGAAAGAGTGGACTTGGATTCACTTGATTTATGTACAAATAGCCACTCAGATTTGCATGTTCATGTTGTGGGGGCCATTGATAGGCTTGTGAATGGGTTTGATGAAGAGATGAAATGGTAGGATGTGTAGGTGAAAGATCTTGGGGTATGGGTTGTGGATAATGGTAGATATTAGAAGAAGTAGGGTATGGTGATGTGGCATTGTTATGGGAAGATGTGAGATAAGGTGATGTGGAGTTGTTATGGAAAGATGTAGGATAAGGTGACGTGATATTGTTATAGAAGTATGTAGGATGAGGTGATGTGGAAGTGACTTGAAATATAGACAGATTAGATTGATAAGGAATAAGACAAGGTGATGTGGAATCATTATGATATGTGGATAGGTTAGATTGGTGTGAAACAGAAGGGGATGCCACATAGGAATGCAATGGAATTGGTTGGTGTTGAATGGATAAAGGATGATGATATACTTGGTGGGTTTGACATGTGTCTAGGAGGTGTTGGGCCTGTGCTATAAGATGTTGCATATGAGGTGATTGGCCTGCTTGAAGTTGAAGTTGTTGAATCAAGTTATGGACATGTTGAATCATTTGTTGGCTTAGGGGTGATCGACTTGTTTGCACTTCGTGAAGTAGGTCAATGATCTCTTGTGCCATGTTCTCTAAGGTCGACATGGTGTAAGATGGTATGGATTGGATTAGAAAGAGGATGAATGTAGATTGGACTTATACGACAAAGTTGAGACTCTTGGATTAAGTGGTTTTCCTTGGTTGATTGATTGGATTGGCTTGGTCGATTAATTGGATTAGTTTGATCAGTTGGTTGATTGGATAAGATTATCTCCCAAGAGATAGACTCATGAACTCAAGGGTAGACAAGGTTGGTTGATAATGCTGATATGATCAAATGCTAGATAAGGACCAAAGCCAAATGTCAATGTTGGTTGACTGGATTGATGTTGGATAGCTGATGTAGAGTCTCAGAAATGATGTAGGTTTCAAGAAGTCCAATGATATGATACGGTCAAACTAGATGGGATGGTGCAGAATGGTGTGGTTAGATGACTTGGGTCGATTAGGATATGGTTGATTGGATGACTAGGATGATGGGATGATGTGATAGGATGAAGCATAATGATTGGGAAATGTGTTGTGACAAGTGGATTGAGGATGACGTGGCAATATCAAACACAAGATCTCACATACACATGCATGCACACCAAGCACAATGATCAGTGTGTACACCCTAGGCTAGGCAAGGACAATATTTGTTGGATCCCCTAGCCGTGCCTATTCAAAGCGGATAGCTTCAGGATCTTGGTAGCACCGGCTCCCCTCCACGGCACTCACTTCTCACACATACCAAGATATGGGTTTCCCAAGGCTCGTCCCCCCACTGAACCTTAGGATTGTCCCTGCTATCTCAGCTAAGAACCACGTGAATTAGGATAGCTTCAAAGGTTTGACCTTTTGCACCAACAAATAGAGGGTTTTTTGGCCACTAAGACATTGTTTTTAGTAAAGGTTTTCGTTCGAGTGGCTATACGTGCGGCAGTACTACTCTCCATTATGGAGTCTCCCAGCCCAAAGAGGTTATGCTCTATGGGGTTTTGGGGGAGATTAGCTGTCGGTATAGTGGATCAACACCCGTTGTTTGTGACTTTCGTCACAATTGTGTTATTTATATAGCGGATTGGAATGGTCTGGCTTTGACCTATTTCCGCCCAAGTCATCCCCTTCTCACAATGGGAAGGCAGGCCCGCCTAAAAGTTAGCAACATGTTCTCTTACACCCTAGATCTGTTGGCTAGGTAGGGGGAGAGGATACTTGTATTACTACCTTGGGTTACAATAAGACTCAACAGGCAAGCAAAGAAAAGAGAAGCAGGCATAATGAAGACAAATTGTTAATTTTAATGCCCAAAACCAAATGTGCCTATTCTAGTGATAAAAGATTGTTCTTTGACCTCTTGTATCTGCATAAAACATGTTAGTAGTTTGCTTGCTCCATTCTTGGACACACGATTTTAGTCAAGCTGCACCAAGAAATGATTAGATCCCAAAAAAAAACCTTATTCTATGCAACAAAAACCAGAAGCGTATATGAAAACTAAAGGTGATTCAGAAACAACTAGATGTGACTTAGAAACAACCAGATGTGACTCAAATCTTACCATAGGTGATTACCTTCTGTGCATATGCAACCCCTTGTTGACTAGAGGTGACCTTCTGTCATTCAAAGGCATTCAAACCCTAACCTCATGCACTCGGATGCCCAAAAACCAAAGGCGACTGTCTGATAACCAAAGGCAACTAGTTGCTTACCAAATGCGACTAGTTATTGTGCAAAGGGGTTTTCTACAAACCGAATGCTATTTTCTTCGCCAAATGCATGTTGTTTCATGAAAAATAGGCAAATTTATACTTGTTTTTCATGGAAATAGCCCCTCAGATGCAATGGTGAGCTTGGTTTGATCCTAGGAGGTCATCTTTGATAAAAAAATGCAAAACTTATTATATGAGAGTTAGAAAACATGCAAATTTTTACTAGAAAACCTACAAAAACTTAGTGATTCGGTCCCACCAGGCATGCCAGAATGTAATGGGTAAAATTTAACAAAGATCAAACAATAGAGATCAGATTTCAACCCAAAACTCAAGAAATCAAAACCCAAAGATGAAATAAAGAAGGCATGCAAATAAGAACAATTTCACCTGGATTGGATGATTCCTTGTTTTCATTGTTGATTGCTTCATGTTTGCAGCATAACCATGATAGAGATTGATGGATGAAAGGCTAGATAGATTGATGATGGACAATTGATGAAAATTTGGCAGGGTGACGGTGCTTAGAAGATTCATCCATATGAAATGGATTGAAAATGGGTAAATTTATAGATTTTTTGAGAAAATAGAAGGATAAACCTTCCAATTTGCAAGTGATAGTGAAATGGAAAGTTGCTTTTTGCAACTTGGGAGAGAGAAATGGAAGGTGGATGAGTGATTTGGGAGATGAAATTAGTATGGTGTAAGAGATGAGTCAAGAGGAAATTGGAAGGTAGAAGAGATAACTCGAGGAGATTTGAGAGATACAAATGGTAAGTAGGTGAGTCATCTCAAGAGATGAAAATGGAAGGTAGGATCAATAATTTAAATAATTTAATATTATTTAAATCATAATAAATGTGAGGATAAAAGTGATAAATTAAATAAAATAAAATATTTATTTAATTTAATTTAAAAGGAAAGTGGACTAAATAAATAAATAAATTTTATTTATTTAATAATGGTAAAAGGAATGAGACTAAATTAAATAAATGTTGAATTTATTTAATTTAATAGAGGAAATGCTAGTTAGGATGGTGAAGGGGCAGTTTAGGGCAAAAATGCTATCAGATGCCTAGATGATGTGACGTTGTGACAAGTGGACATTTTTGATTGTCTACAATATTAAATGCATTTAAATGATCCGCAACAAATGCTCCTTCCTCTATTTTCAAAGGGTATAACTTCTTTCTTAGGGAGAACTTATTTACCAGAGATTTCCCCTAATAAATGTCACCAAGTTTTTTCCACAAAAGTTTCTATGTCTTCTCTTCATGGACGTTCAAGAGAACTGAATTGGCCAAGCATTGTCTAATCAAACCTTTGGCTTTTCAGTCCATTGCATCCCAGTCATCTTGTGAGGTTGTTGATGGTTTGGTAGAGGACACTACAACCCATAAATCACGATCCACAAGCAAATCTTCCATCTTGAGTTTCCACAACTCAAAGTCGCCACCATTGAACTTCTCAATCTCTATTCTTCTAGGTGTGCTCACCATCTTAAATCTGCAATAAGATTTCAAACTAGATTTCTTTGCAAAAATCCCACTTGACAAAATTAGTACAAAAAACCTGATTTACCTATAATGATAACACAACTAGCCAAGCTCTAATACCACCAGTAAGGAAAGCTAAGTGTAGAAATGCCTTCCTAATGCCAATTTTATAGGAGAGAGATACAAAAAGTTCATTCAATTTTCAATTACAGTTCACTTAAGAAGCACATTTGTGAGAAAGCTGAATAGATAATTAAAATCATCACACATAATTTAGACACCAGATTTACGTGGGAAAACTCTTACGGGAGAAAAACCCACACACCAAGCAATATTCTCTTTGTATTATAGTAAAAAGACATTACATACAAAGTTACAGATTCTATGCTTTCACAAGTGTCAATTCACAGTAGTAATTCCAATTCTGGCAGCATAACATTTCCCCGATCGACCTCTCACTTCTCAACTAGAACAATTCGATGATGATCACCTAGTTACAATGTAGATAGTTATCATTTGGTTACCAAAGAACCATTCGTTCTACATTCCAAGCAATACCAGGAACCAGTCGATTCAGTTCCTATAGACAAATTGTCATGAAATAGTTTAACTGCCAAAGACATGTCGAACAATGCTTTGATTGTACTTAGCCAATCCTCGCTCTCCCTCGGGGTCGATCTAGGACCCACCACAAAAGGCACAGGCCAACAGGTGCCATTGGATCACATATATTTGTGATATGCATTACCAACTCAGCATTAGCTTTTCTATCCTTCTGCCACTACCAAAGTTGACAGTTATCACCATCCCCTGTTTCCCCGTGAGGTACAAACCAGGTCCCACCAAATGCTACTAGGTTGGTGGGGATTCAAATCACCGCTGCGAATACTATTCCCCGCTGCCCCGCTAGGTCAAGATTAGGTCCCACTAAGGGCCAGTGCGCTAGTGGGCAATGCTCCCTCACTTCCCCACTAGGTACAGACCTATCTTGCCAAAGGCACCACAGGGTAGCGGGTTGCATTGATCAACACCATCGGCTCTCGAACCATCGATGGGACTGTCTTCAAAGTCCTAGTGACAATACAATGTTATTGAACATAAACACCATCTCGTGGGAAGATGATTAGGCCAATAAGCTTGAGTCATAATTCTCAACAATTACTACCAACATGTGTAGTCTAGAATGTTTCAAGTCTTCCAAGAAATTTATAGTTTAACTTGTACAACTTCTAGCTTAACCTACATAGTAGAAACAAAGGAAAATAAGCATAATATCCCAATAATGAAGATAAAATAAGAAATGAAATGAGATAATTAGATCCTACATAAATGACATGAAAACAAAACCAAACCTCTGTGTGGTTGAACTCTTTCCAAATACATGTTTCTGAGAGAAGAAAAGAAGATTGAGACTACTAAGGAGCTTTCTAGGAATGATAAAGCCCCTGCTTTGGTATTCCAACCTCCATGAGTAGTCAAATGATAAAGAGATTTGGAAATGTGTGTGCACCTATGTTAAGTGTGTCTAGGAGCTAGGATGCAATGACAAAATGTGCTAGGAGCACCTCCCTAGTCGATGGGGAGGATATTGGGCCTAGATTGTGGATTGGATAATAAGGGTGGTGGTCTACACCAATGCATTGTAAATGGGGAAATGGGATTGGATTTGATAATAACAAAGAATATTGTTGATGCACTACATGTGTAATGGGATCAACATAATAATAAAGAAACAAGATAATAAAGTATGTTATTTTAATAGGATTATGATAAAGAAAACACCAAGGGATTCACTACTATGTTTTTGGTGATTCAAACTTTGAGGATGAGAAAGATCTTTAGGGATCAATTTGTTACTTGCTTCCTACTAAAAATTACCTTCAATAGTTTGCAGAAGAAAGATTGGAGGAATCCCTAGGATAAGCATAATCTTTTGTGGTGAAAGTTGTTTTTTTTATAAACCTATAAACTTGCATAGTAACAATGAGAAAGAGCCAAGAAAAGTTGTAGAGATAGAGATGGAGAAAGAGCTAGAAGGAAGCTGGTGCAGATCCAAATCGACATACAAGACACACCAATATCTCATATAACAACAATATGTATTATTCATTTGCAACAATCAATTTATTAAGAGTACAAGGATTCAAATCAAATTACAATCTTCTCTTCTTTGATTACAATATTCTTCTCAAGATTTCTCCCCATGCTTCACAAGTTGCATTCAATCCTTATATAAATCACATGTGAAGAAGTTCAACTATCTAAAATGAAGAAGTTTAATTGTTGCACCAGAAACCTAAATGGTCATAGGCCTTGTAACCACATTCTAACACATGTCCCAAGCTTACAAGAATTTCTATAATCCATCAACACCATTGAAGAAGAAAAATAGCTCTTGAAATAATGCATCAGAGTTTTTAAAGGAATTAGGAACTCAGGTATTTCTAGTTCACTAGGAACTTCTCGACCATCGACGATTTTCACCTTAGATGGAACCACCCGATCTCCAATAGAAACACCTTTTTAAAACTTAAATGCTTTTTGAAATGCCATCGGGTTTTGATGAGGCACTTGGAACTCATCATATAATTTTGAGGTTCTAGGAATTGGCCAAAGTTCTAATTTTCCTTTCCATTGAAGACACCATCAAAAATTTGGAAGGCTTTAGGAACTATTCCAGGTGGTCAGAGATTTCTACCCCAAGTGGAACTACCTGATCTTTCAATGAAGTTGTTTTCACAACTTAACAACTTTCAAAGTCGTGTTCATGGATTTGGGAGACAATTAGAACTATTCCAAATGGTTGTAGGTTTCCATACCAGTAGGAACTTTTGTGCTTAATTGGAACAGTCAGAGATCTCTGGGTTGGATGGAACCACCCAATTAGAGGAAACTAAGCTAAAAGACTAAGTATAAACCTGTTAGAGATTCCAATAGGAACAAGAACTCATCAAAGTATTCCAGTGTTCTTGAAACACGTCAAAAGTCTAATTTTTGTTCCTATATAGGCCTGAAACTCTGATTTGCCATAACTTCACCAATTTTCACCCAATTGTCACCAAATTTGAACTGCAAGTACCCATTAAGCCCTTCAACTAGATGAAGCCCTTACATGACCAAAATTCAATAAGAAAATGCCTCCTAAAGCAAATCACCAAAAACTAACTGCATCACAACAAAATGAAGAAAAAATGAAAACCAAAAACTTGAAATATTTGTTTTTGGTGACATAGGATTGCTTGTAAACCCATATGCTCCTGCATTAGAAGCCCCTATCATTTATGAAAATGGGACCTTTTATTGTTCTTATCTTTTGGATTTGGTCAAGGATAGGCTAAGAATAGAAAGGCACATTTGTGGGAGAATTAAAATGTCAGGAGAAATTATGAGGTGGTGGCATGCAAGAATAACATATATTTTGAGGTGGTGTATGATACAAGATGCTTGCACATCATGAAGATGTTTGTGTGTTGTGCTAATGTATAGGGTGAATCAGCTCAAATTTGCCACATGCATTGAGAAGAGTGATGAGAATAATGCTCTAGTACAAGTTTTTGGCAAACTTCAATGTAAGGAAAATAGGTGAAGGTTGAGTCCAAGTGGTCCTAGAACATGAGATGGGAATGGACACTAAAGTGAGTTCAAGATATAATGTGAAATTATAGGGTATGCAATTTTTGACATTACATTTTGCCCCCACTTTAGTGGGTTGATGCCACTAAGTTATAAGCATGCTAAAGTACATAATGAAATACTGAAATGAAATGCCATCAAAGGAAACCCATAAAAAGGATACTGTAGAGGCCACATATATTCTTCAAGCAAAAGGTGAGATACCCCCAATCTAGAACCTACAAAACCATACTATTAAGAACCACAAGTCCTGTAAAACCATGATGTTAGAAAAATAATAACATGTAATCTTGCAAGACCAAGAAGTGTGTCAAAAGCATATAAATCTATATCACACACATCAAAAGAGTGGAGATTGAAGAAGGCACATGGAAAACAAAGAAAATTTTTGAGTCAACAAACAAGAGACCTAGTTGTGAACATGTCTAGTACTGCATCGTCCCCAAAATGCAATGAAAATTGCTAATTAATGCATGACAAATAGAATAATACTGATGAAGAATAGTTGATCAATTGATTTAGGAGAAGAATTAGGTGGTACACATAGAAGAGAGGGAAGAAATCAATGCAGATGAGAATACATGATGTCAACCCTAGCTTATTTTGTTACTAGGGGTCATGCAAAGAAAAATAGGGTGAAAAAAGGTAAAAATGTCATAGGGAGCACAAAGGGTAAAAGTGTTGTAGGGAACACAAAAGTTAAAAATGTTGTAGGAAGCACAAAATTTAAAAACATTGCAGGGAGTGCAAAAGGTGAAAACACTACAAGGAGTGCAAAAAGTAAAAACATTGCAAGGAGCATAAAAGGATGGTTCAAGGAGCATGATGATAATGTGAGAATGGTAGATGACATAGAATGAAGAATTCCTATAGGGATGATGCATATAGGACATCTGTTTTTAGAATAAGATGTCAGTGCCCCCTAGATCATAGGTGAGGACAACAATGATGAAGTTTGGTTCTCATATTAGGACATAGGTGATCTCAATGCCATAATAGAGGTAGTCTTAATGTGATGACAAAGGTAGGGCTTTATGTCACAACCAAGGATTCTCAATATTATAATAGAGGTAGGCTCAATGCCATAATAGAGGTAGCTTGAATATGATGACATAGGTAGGCTCAATATCATAGCTAAGGACTATTAATATTATAGCAAAGATAAACTCAATGTCATAAGAGAGAGGTTCTGAATGTCATGTGTCAATGTTGAAAGAAGCATGGAATTCTAGGTGAGAAAGACAAAGGTAAATATGAATATCTTAGTAAAGTGTGCCTGACCAAGGGGAGAAAAACAAGATTCTATGGAGACAATAGTTTGCCTCCATCAAATGAAAAATATAGAGAAGGAACATGAGTAATAGAATGAAACACCAACTCATTAGAAGAGGTGTTTTCAATTATTGCATGAAGAGAAATTGTATGAATAGACACAAGCACCATAGCTATAGAAGAATGAGCTATGAGAGAAGTACATGTGTCAAAATCATATTTATCATGGTTGAGGAGAGTGTCATGAATTTTGTGTGGATTCATATTCCAAAACAATGTCATCGTTATGCAAAGAGGAAAAAGGTGCATCATGAGAAGAGACATGAATGACACATATATTGATAAGGTATTATATTATATCTTTTAATTCTCAATATTGATTGGTAGAATGACCATGCACTCTATGATACACACAAGAAGGAAGTGTGGAATGACTATGCTTAGAAAAATTCTTGCATGAAAGAGGAGGAAGAGTGATCAACTAAGTCTCCAAGAGAGTGGATAGAATGCGCTCAAGAGAGTCAAGAAGTTGTGTATAGGTTTGTGCTTCATTTTGAGTGAAATGGGAGAAGATTGAAGATTTGGGATAGGCTCAAAAGAAGTGGAGGGTGATGAATTTGTGTTTGTTTGAGATGGTTGAAGGAACTTCTCATCACAAGTGGGGAGAAGTGCATCATTGAATTCATGGTGAGGGTGCTCTAGAAGGATTTGATCAATTTCAATGGCACATAGAGATAATTTAGAAAGAGAACAAAAATGATCAAAAATCATATCTTGTTGGATATGTGGCAACAAGTTTTGATGAAAGAGAGATAGAAGAAGGTTATCAAGGGGATGACAATCTCATCGAACAAGCAGGGAAAAGAAATGAGAAGTGAAGCTCTAGACACTCTCATCAATAGCTTGTTTTCATTGTGCTAAGTGTGTAAGATAGACTCTAGGTTCAATGTTATATTGAAATTGAGATAAATACATGAGCAAGATCAAAAAATGAGTGTATGGAACTAGTAGGTAAGGTGAAGAACCAATCTAAGGAAATGTCTCTCAATGTGCTAGGGAAGAATTTTGCCAAGACATAATTGTCACATGTATGAGTCAAGCATATGGTGGAGAAGTGTTCTACATGGTGCAATGGGTCACCATGGCCATTGTATTTGTCAAAAGGAAGAGTTCCCATACCAACTAGAGAGGGGTATGCAATAATCTCAAAAGATAAAGGAGAGTATAGCTATTTAGATGTAGGAGCAATAATAGAAGGTGATGTCTTTGGAAAAGAAAATGATGTAGAAATGGTAATAGGTAAGAAAGGTGGAGAAATGTAAAGGGAAGGGTTAAGGTCTAGTTGAGATGGGTATAATGTAGAAGAGGAAATAGTAGATAGAGGTTTATGTGAATGATGCTCAATATCTAATGAAATGTTAGATAAAGGGTCATGAAAATGATGTTTAATGCCTATCATAAGAAGATTCTTAGCTAATGCAACATTAAGAAAGTAATGAATGATACTATCATGCTTAATTTTATCTACAAGAGAGAGTTCATTCTCCAAAGAAAGAGGAAGGGATGAGCAAGAAAGGATTCCTTGTTGAGAGAAGGTATCAATAGGAACATGAGCCTCATTATCACTTGAAGAAGAGTCATCAAAAACATTGAAAGAAAGATTATCAATAGAAGTTTGAGAACCATGTGGTGAAGAAGTATCATTAAGTGTAAGGATATGATCTTCATAGGTGATGAAGGAAGAGAAATAGGTCTCCACATTGTTGATGATGTCCAAGGAGTTTGAACATGCAGGTAGGGAAGTGGGAAGAGAGATGGAAACGTCATGGACTACAATAGTCAATGCTTCATCTTTGTGGTGAAGTCTACCCTAAATACTTAGGTATTATGTCATATTCTCCTTCCTCTGAGGGTGATCCCATAGTATTGGGTTACACTTTTTGGCCAAACTTGACATTGAAATGAACATTTTGAACTAAATCTTCACTTTCGGACACCTATAGCTACTAAACCATGAGGAATTTGAAGATGATGCAAACTAGTGATTTGTGATATTTTGTCTGTAGATTCTAAATGCATTTTTAAAAAAAAATTTGGAATCAAATTGTATTTCTTTTTCCATCTCCTTCAATAACTAGTTTTTAATAGTAAACACTATTTTTAAAGAGTGTTGTTTACTATAAACCACATAACTTTTTTCTATGAAGGATAAAATTCTATTTTTTTTTAAATTTAGATTTATAACTACAATATCTATTGATGCATTTGGTTTCATAATGTTTTATTGAATATATATTTTTTAATTAAGTTTTGAAGTCAAACCAATTACAATTTAGACATGTGTACTTATATAAAGAGCATAATTTTTTTTGTATGTATTGAAATTCATTTTTTTTGTTGGAATAAGGACATCAATACCTAGATGACATGTATTTTTTAGAATTTTGTTTTCTATATTTTCCTATTTTTTCATATGTATGAAACAAAGACTTTGATGTTCATTGAAAAACCTACATTCACAAGAAATAAAAAATGAATATAATAATCAAATTAAATATATTTAAAATTATACTTTTTGGGAAGCTTATAATAAGGACTACATACTTAAAAAACATGATTTTTAATTGAATTATCAAAAGTGGTTTTTTATCAGCATTTTGATAGGTGTAGAGGAGACTCCATTATAGGTATGGTTTAAAACTAGCAGGGTTCTATCCAAGGGGGTTTGATCAAACCCTCTTCAACTAAAATCCTTTAAATGGAATCTTTCAAGGCTTAAATCATTATATTTTTTAAAAATATATGATCGAATGCTAACCATTGGCAAATTGTATCTATGTGTGTGTTCCACCATTTTGTAGCATTGCATACCAATGTGTGTTGTGCAGCTTGTATTCTTATCTCTTCATCTGAATAATTTGTCTCCATTTCTGCTAGATATTTATGTAGGTCCTACATGCCTAAAAACCTAGGCAACTTGATATGTGAAATTCCTTTCAAAATGTGACTTACCCAGTGAGAGATTTGATCCTTGTCCTCCTTAAATGTGATGCCTATGATCTCTGGTGAGTTATGATGAAGTACAAAGGATTGTCATGTGCCTTCTTCACCCATCCTAATCATGAATATACTCTAGTAACCAAGCATTTCCCTTATTTTTAGTTCTGGTTCTTCTCTAATTCAGGCTTCTAAAACCTCCTCAAGTTATCTGTACTATAATGGTCATCCTCTATCTTAACTTCTCCATCAGAATTAGGCTCTTCTATTGTCTCTTTTACATCCAACCTGGTAATTGTATAGAGATTATTGGTATCCTTATCACTGTATGCATCCTAATTGGTTTCTTCTATATATGCTTCCTCCATTGATGATCCCAAAGGGATATTGACAACTTTGTTCTCATTGCTAAATGATAGCTCTTCTTTCTGAGAGTCTATGACACCATTTGCATCTACAAACCACCTCAATCCTAAAACTGAATTGAAAGTTTCTCCTTGATCCTTCATGGCTACCACAATGAAATCTAAGACATGTTTGATCCCCATTGGGTTAACTTCAATTTGCTTCAATGTTCCCATTATTTTCATATGAGATCCATCTGCCAAGATTATGTTGTAAGTGGTTTCTAATAGCTTAGGTCTTCCTAACTGCTCCCATAGATTCTTTGTGATCATGTTGACATCTGCTTCCAAATCTATCATGACATTCCAGACCTTTTTGTGATTGATGTGAACATCCACCATAAGTGGTTTTTTCTTCCATTCTCTATCTATTCTTCCCATCCTCTAGAGTTGACTCCTTTGACCTTGTTCCTTATACTAGTACTTAGATAATTGCTTCAGTTTCTCAATAACTATATGTTGCTGAGTCAATTGGGCTAACTGCTTGAGAGCATCCACTTCTCCTTCAGTGAAAAATTGCTTATATTGCTTCTCCTTCTCTTGCTCTTTCCTTATATTTTGTTTAGCATCCTTCACCACTTCTTCATGTTGTTTCTTGTGTAGAAAAAATTCTTCATCCTCCTCACTATCTTCCTCTTTCGTCTCAATGATACAATGCCTTTCAGTATTGGTTCCTTGTCTTGTCACTACCGTAGCTTTCTCCTTCCTTTTCCTTCTCTCCTCTTTGGTATATTTTGATGTACTTCTCTGATAGTACTCTTCCCTTTCTATGGATTTAGTTGAAGATATGTCTATCTCCTCTTTGTTGTTCTTTCGGCAAGTTCTTGCTCCCTGCTTCTTAGGTTCCTTTCTTATGATCCTAGCTCCTTGTTGATTGTTTAGATTTTGTACCTCATCATTCTTAGACTATGGCTGTGTGTTCTAGAAGTATTGTTGTTCTCTCTCACAAGAAAATAGGTCATGCTCTGTACTATTACAAAATGAATACTATGTTTTCTTTCCAGCCCAACATTCATTAGCAAAATGTCTCAACTTACCACAATTGAAGTATGTTGCATCCTCCCTTATTTGATTTCTTCCACAACCTTTGCCTCCTCTATAACCTCCAAATTACACTCTGTCATAACTATTTCCATAGGATGAGCCGACAGAGTTTGAATTTTGTATGGCATTGACATTCCTCTGATTTATCCAATTTGGTTGTTTGTATCCATGATCATTTGAGTTTCTCTCTACATAGGACATGTTATTACTCTCCGCCAAATGTGTGTACCAACTTTCATCTTCTTCATCAACACATTCTCTTTTATTCCTGAAGTTTTATGAAGGACAATCCAGTGTTTCATGGTCATCCCACTCTCCGCATAATCCACAGTATACTGAATTGATTACTTTCATTGTTGCTTTGGTATCTTCTTTTATTGCAGAAGCTTGTCTTTCTCCTTTAATTCTATGGAATTCATTTCTCAAGTGGCCTTTTGTACAATATGAACACTAGATATTAGGTCTCTATTTTTGTGTATTGTCCTCCTGTTTTACCAATATCTCCTACCTTAGCTTCAACTGCTTCAATTCCAATTTTAGCTTTTCCAATTCTAGGTTCTCGTTCATCTTATCTTATCTGTTCCAAGATTGAGACTCTATTCATCAAGCTAATGTCACTGCTTCTGTATATGTTTCAAAAATCCTTCCATCTAGGGTTGTCCTTATCTCAGGCCTTATCCCAGATTCTATCTTTTGTCTCTTAGTCAATGGTTCCTCCAATCTCCTAGTTGTCTCCTTAAATCTTTTATCAAAATCCTTTATTGATTCTTTCTCCAAATGCATTAAACCTCTTAGCTTACTTACCCCCTCTGTCAAAACATTTGGAACTCCAAAATTCTTTAAAAATAACTTCTTGATATCATCCCATTCCTGGTCACTATTTGGACATGTCTTCTTATACTGTGCTTCAATGCCTCATTCTGTAAGGTGCCTATGAAGTCAAATAGCTTTATTTCATCTCTTGTTTCTCCCTTCCGATTCCAAATAGACTCCAAGACAAAAATATGGTCTATTGCTTCAGTAGTATCCTTCTCAAATATAGGTAACTTAATAGGAATATCCATGATTGCTCTTCTCACAATCTCTAGTACTCTACAATAGTTTTCTTCTAGTCTATTCCCCTGGTTATGTTGTCTTCTATCAACTTGATTCCCTTCTCTTCCCTTATCTCTTTCTAGTCAGATATCAAAGTACTCTTCTCCTAAAACCTCTACAAAATTGCTCCGGATCTCTGCTATTCTCTCTACTTCTTTGTTTGCTTGAATATCTTCCTTGTCACATAAAATTCTCTTGACTTTATATGGCACTCGAGGTGACTCATGGTACAGGGGTTGTGTCTCTTCATAGTGTCTCTTCAAATTAGGGGATACTCTTCCATTTGTGAATGACATCATGTTAGTATCCAATTCAAATAATCTTCCAAAACCCTCAAAACTCCTCTCAATGGTTACTGCATCTTCTCCTCCTTCTCTTATCTCCTTTATTCTTCAATAAATTAACTCCTTTATATATTTCTTGTCCATCTTCAAAATATCTGTTGTTAACTCATATGTTCTGGCAGTCTGTAAAGTAAACCCTAGTTCACCTATTTCTTCTCTTTCCCTTCCACCTTCTCCTCTGACAGCACCCACCATGGTGCGCTCAACAATATTCTTCATCATATTCTCTATCTCTTCACCTTCTGATCTCCTTCCTTCGGTGTCACCCTCCTTGGTGTGCTCAGTAGCATCCTTCATGATATGTTTGTCTTCTTCCTTCCTTCCGGCAACACCCTCCATGGTGTGCTCATCGAATTATTCTATCTCTTTTTCCACATCTTTAGTTATCCCTTGTTTCTCCATCTCTTGTGCCCTTTCCATCCTTCTACGGTAATGCTCTTGCCTTTCTTGATTTTGCTTCAATATCTCTTCTTCACTTATCTCCAATCCAATTCTAATTGCTTTGCCGATCTCTCTTTTCCTCCACTTCTCCCCTTTTGCCATGGGTTTGTCAGATTTAGTATTCCATTAGTCTTCTTATATCCTATGGAAACCTTATTTGAAGAGTCACATCATTTGAAAGGTCCTTGCGGACCCTACCCCCTTCTAACTTGCCATCCCCTTAAGTGCCTACCCCCCTCTCACAAAGGTAGAAACCTAAGGAGATATGAATTCTTTTGCACTTTGAAAATTTTCCCCACCAACCTTACCTTTTCTCTTTTCCAAAACTCTGTGCTACTTCATCAGTAGTTTTTCCCTTCCAATCTTTAACTACCTTCATCCAAATGGAACCAAATGTTAGCAAGAAATGAGAGGAGATATTGATCCAGAGATCCGGTCCTTAGTCAAGTCTTTGTAGTCAGTTTATACCCCAGTCAGGTAGATAGAGATTGATAGCAAAACATAAAGAATAACAAAATAGAGCATCACATATACATCAAAACAAGATAACACACATAATTACATGGTACTAGAAGATCTCTAGATGTATATATTAATAGTAATCAAAAGCATACATCATTAGTCTATCCTCCAACAGGTCTAAGTCTTTGCCTCCCTAATTACATACATGATTTCTATGTCATTGTTTACATCAGAATATACTTCTATACTCCTATCACGCTTACTTACTTACATTCTACTATATCCTATCTTTATATATACTATATGTATTACATAGGGATGTGTCTTCTATCAGCTTCCAACCTCCGCATCATGTATAGTATCCTTTGGTCAGCTTTTTTCTCTATCAAGTAACCTGGTAACAATTCCTATTCAACACTTAATTAAATTTGATTTGTAACTAGACTAAAACTAGGTTTACAAATAATAGACTAGTGTGACTGATTTTATGATTTTCTAGAAAATAGAATGATTAAATCACATAAAGGAAATTTGAGCATAAAATAATACTAAAAGAAAAACTGAGTGTTGAAGAAAGGGAGTCTCAAGGCCAAGGATGTGAACACGGCATGCGGACATTCATGGATAACATTGTCATTCGTATGGTAGGGTACAACCAATAGGTGCAATCCAAAATGTTTCAAGTCTTCCCTTCTAGATTAACTTGTACAATTTCCAGCTAAACCTGCACAACAAAAACAAAGGAAAACAAGTGTAATATCCTAATAATGAAGATAAAATTAGAAATTAAATGAGACAAATAGATCCTATAGAAATGACATGAAAACACAAGCAAACCTCCGTATGGTTGAACTCTTTCCAGATACCTATTTTTGAGAGAAGAGAAGAAGACTAGTACTACTAAGGAACTTTTTAGGAATGGTCAAGCCCTCGATTTAGTCTTCTAACCTCCATGAGTATTAAAATGATAAAGAGATTTAGAAATGTGTGTGCACCTATCTTAAGCATGTCTAGGAGCTAGGATGTAGTGATAAAATGTGCTAGGAGCACCTCCTTAGTCTATGGGGAGGACAATAGGCCTAGATTGTGGATTGGATAATAAGGGTGGTGGTTTACACTGGAATGGATTGCAAAGGGGGAAATGAGATTGGATTTGATAATAATAGAGAATATTATTGATGCACTACTTGTGAAGAGAGATCAATAGAATGATAAAGAAACAAAATAATAAAGTATGTTATTTTAATAGTATTATTATAAATAAAACACCAAGGGATTCACTACTATGTTTTTGGTGATTCATACTTTGAGGATGACAAAGATCTTTAGGGAGCAATCTGCTACCTATTTCCTACTAAAAACACCTTCAATGGTTTGTAGAAGAAAGATTGGAGGAATTCTTGGGAGAAGCGTAAGCTTTTGTGGTGAAAGTTGTTCTTTTTATAAACCTATAAACTTGCACAATAATAGTGAGAAAGAGCCGAGGAAAGTTGTAGAACTGGAGATGGAGAAAGAGATAGAAGGAAGCCCCTATCATTTGTGAAAATGGGCCCTTTTATTGTTCTTATCGTTTGGATTTGGTCAAGGATAGGATAACAATAGCGAGGCACATATGTGGGAATGTTATAAATGATAGGAGAAATTTTGAGGTAGTGGCATGCAAGAATAATGCATATTTCAAGGTAGTGTATGGTATGGGATGCTAGTGTATCATGCAAACATCTGCACATTATGCTAGTATCCAGGGTGAATCAATTCAAATTTGGCTCATGCATTGAGAAGAGTGATGAGAATAATCCTCTAGTATAGATTCTTGGTAAACTTCGGTGCAAGGAAAATAGGCCAAGGTTGAGTCGAAGTGGTCCTAGAACATGCTGTGGAAATGGACACTAAAGTGAGTTCAAGACATAATGTGAAATTATACGGTATGTAATTTTGACATTACACTACTATGTTGCATTTATCAATGATTTCTCTAGATATACATGGATTTACTTTCTAAAGCATAAGTCTATTGTAATTTATAATTTAACAATTTTTAAAGCACTTGTTGAGAAATGAATAAATAGGAAAGTAAAGGTTTTGAGATTAGATATTTTGATGATTATTGCAGGCATGCAGGGATTAATAGATAGAAAACTCCATATACTCCACAATGAAATGGAGTAGTAGAATGGATGAATATGACTTTGATGGATAGAGCTAGAAACCTACTAAGTATTTCTAATCTTGAATAATGTTTCTAGGTTAAAGCTATACACACCACTTGTTATCTGGTTAATAGATCTCTCAATTCTTCTCTAGTTGACAAAACTCCCTAGGAGGTATGGATTGGTAAAAGATCATCGGTTTCTCATTTTAGAGTATTTGGAAATGAGGCATATGTTCTGTTGGCAAGAGACACTGCTTTGCATTGATAGGTGTTGTCATTGATGGCAACTAGGATCATCCCAATCACAATTTGTTCATACCAGAAGTTAGATTTAGAATTTGTCTAAGTTTGGACAGTTAGGAATAAAGTAGTAACAGGGCCTGGTATTTTGGTCTAGATTTCTCTGGTGGTAAGTCATGATTAGTTGCGGATCTAGGGAAGTCATATGCATTATAAAGATAGTCTAAATCTAGATTTTTGTCCTCTGGTGATGAAGGATTCAAAAGATACTAGCCTCTGAGTACCGGGTTCCAGTTTGTCAGAGCAGACAAAAGGAGAACAGGCTGACCCTGCAGAAGGTTTTGATTCTGGATGTATGGAAGTTGTTTGTTGGACAAATAGTGATGATCAGTGAGTGTGGCTAACATGAGTAATGATTTTCAAGAACACTTTTTGGTCCACACCTTAAGTTATGCATAGATCTAGCTGACAGAGCAGAGCATTCATTAAAATTCTAAGTGTTGTCAAAGCCGACTGATAGAATGATTGTAGATCATGTTACGGATATATATAGCTAATAAAATTGGATGATTCAGTGTGTGTAGGAATGTGAATAAGGCATATGTGAGAAGAGCATAATCTAAAGTGCGAATGAAGGCAGAACAGTAAGAAGAGCGGAGCAAAAGATGAAATGTGTAAGATCAGTTTTTGTACTTAACCAGAACTGAAATTCTTGCATACGTAGATACTATTAATCAGTTCAAATCTCTGTCATTCTTTTGTAACATCTCCATAGGCAGTGATGCACCATTTGAGCAATGAGCTCTGGGCCATGAGCCCAAATGCATGTGCATTCCATTTGTAAAAATACTTTTAACAGGGTATTAATATTTGTGGGTTAACCCCCACCGTGGTTTTTCCCTTAACCGGGTTTCCACATCAAAATCTTGGTGTCAAATGTGTTATTTATGTTTTCTGTTCATATGTTATTTATTGATGCTGAAATGTTTATATCATTAAATTAATTATAAGTGGTAAAGGAAGATTAAAAGTAAAAAGGATTGAAAATGTGTGACAACTGATTCACCCCCCCCTCTTAGTTGTCCGGATCCAATCCAACAATTGGTATTAGAGCAAGGTTCCTTTGGAAAAGTTTAACAGCTTAAGGAAGATCTGGGAAGGTAGTAAAAATGGATGAATATGATCTTCAAGGATAACTTAATCTTGCCTTAGATGATCTTGAGAAGTCCAAGGTAGAAGTTCAAGAACTACAAGAAAATCTCAAAAAGGATGAAGACTTCATCGAGATCTTAAAAGAAAAGTTGAGCAAATCCAATGCAAAAGGAAAGGAGCAACTTCTTCAACCAGAAGACAAGGCCTTGAAAGAAAAGACAAAAGAATATGAAAAGTTAGCTAAAGAAGTTGTTGTCCTAAAACATGAGATGGAAACTGGGGTGATGAGACTAACCAAGGAAATTGAAGATAGGAAGAAAACTAAAGAAGAGATGAAGAAAAATTTGAAAGAAAGTAATGAAGAATGGTGTAGATTGGATGGAATAGTTGGTCTCCTAGAATCTAATCTATAAAGAGGTAGAAATAATGACAGAGAACTTGAGAGATAGATTATCACTCTCAGACATGACCTAGAAATTGCAAATGAGTATAAGGAGAAATTCAAAATAAGCTCAGCTAAATTCGAGCACTAATTAAAGAACATAAAAAGGACAATGACAAGCGTAATCTTAAAAATGAGAAAGGTGAAAGCTCATGGATCTGGACAAGGAAATTTCCAATGAAGAAACAAAAGGAATAGAAGTAGAAAACCTCCGGTAAGACAGCCTAATGCTCAAAGATATCCATCATTTAATGGAAATTGTTTCAATTGCAATAAATTTGGTCATAAAGCTACTCAGTGTAGAAGTAGAGCAAATCAAAATGGTCCATCCTTCTCTGGTCAATGCTTCAAATGCAACAGGTATGGTCACAAATCCAATGAATGTAGAAGTATGTTAGTGAATAACTCAAATGGCAATTCTTTCAATGGCTACTACTTTGCTTGCAATGGATTTGGACACATGGCTAATTAGTGCAGATCAAAAGGAAATCAAGTGTGCTTTAACTGCAATAAATCTAGTCATATTGCAAGATTCTGTAGAAATAGGAACAATGGAAGAAGAGGTCCTATAAATAGAAAATTGGATGAGCAAAAACAAGATAGAGACAAAAGAAAAATAGATGTGAATGAGATACAGAGTGAAATGAACAAGATTTGGATAAAGAAAGATACAATAAACAATAGCGATGGGTCCGCACCGGAATCCGGTGCTGATAATTCCTATGGGAATTAAGTTAGAAGCTCTGACTCAGGGGGAGCTACATAGAACATCAAATTCCCCTAGTCAGTAAGTGGGTGCCTGAGGCTGGCACAATAAAAGAGAACATTCTGAATTGGTCCAGAACCTTTGAAAGAATTTCTGGAAGAAAAGATGTTGATATGAAATCTTGCAGAGTGATTCATGAAGAATTGTCAAAAACAATGTAACCGGATATAATTAGGGCATCACATTTATTATAATGCCAAATTAGGTTTTGCAAAAGATAAAAGGTCACTTGGTCACTCATATGAATCACCTTGCATTCAAAGAAAACAAGAAGAAGAGCATTTGAGCTGCAAATCCAGAGATTGAGGCAAAGAGTGAATTCGACAAGCAAATCGATCAACCCTAACACCGCGAAAGAAAAAGGTACCTCTCTGTAAAAATTTGAATCTAAAATCTATTGAGATGGCTACTCCTCATCTTGTTGACATTACTGAAAGGCCTCGACCCAAATTCAAGAAGCATCCTCACAAATCAATTGAAGTCGACCCGTTAGGTTTTTTTCAAGTGTTCTGTATGTTGTGTTACATGTAGAAGACATTAGGGTTTATATTCATGCAGATATAGATGAGTTTGGAGATTCAAGGTATGTAGACTTGTTTGAGAAACAACTCAAGGATGAAAATGATGAACTTAAACCTGAGTATAAGGCTCTACAGGATAAACACTTCCTTTAGATTATGGGGTTTCCAACACTTGATGAGGATGAATGGGTCTGATATGTCTTGAGTCAGATGCATGATGAATTCATTTAGCTGTTAAGACCATTCAAGATTACTGAGGATGCTATCATAAATGTAACTAGTTTAAACTCAACCAGAGGATTGCCCATGCTGAAAGCCATGAAAAATCAGACAGTGACTGATGCTACTGGGGCTAAGTTTGATAGAAGGGAAATGACCATTAATGACATTATTGAACCGAATGTTAAATTCACCTCCATGGTGATTGGGTACAATATTTACGACTCGAGAAGAGAAAATTCTATTTCAGAATAGCCATTTATGCTACTTACAAGATGCTAAAAGAAAATATTGATTATGACTTGTGTGAACTACTACAGAATCAACTGATTAAAAATTTGAACAAATCAAGAAAGATAAGAAAAACACTTTCAAGTTTGGTACATTGACTCTATGTCTATTCTTTTACTTTATGAATGAAGTACCTAGGGTAAAAGGTGTGCACTGGACTAAGGATGAGCCAATTGACATTCAGATCAAAAATCATCTTCACAGCATTGGTGATTTCAAAGCTAAAAAAACTGCAATATGGGGTTACTTTAAGAATTTTTAGAGTATGATGTACTCAAGGGAAAGAATCCCTAATTCAATTGTTGACAAGTACAAAAATGAAATATGCTTCATGGTTGATACTAATCAGTGTTTGATGGAAGTAGTGGAACCCAGAACTGTTTGGATCATGCCCATGGGGTATGAAGTAGATGAGAAGATCCTAGATATATATGCTCAACATCTTCTAAGCAAGCCCAAAGACATAACGGTTGAAAGATTTGGAACTTATAAAGTGCTGAGTTTAAAGTTGCATACTGAGCTTAGAGAACCTGAAACTAATATGAGAGTAAGAAAAGAAGTTGTGCATCTAGCTAAAAATCTGGGCCTAACTAAGGAAGCTGTGAAGAAATTTAGAGAAAGAACAAAGAAGGATGAGAAAGAAAAATAAGATAAGAAACAAACAGGTGATCTGGTGGGAATCTCTTCCACTTGAAGAACTACTAGAAGCTATGCTACTCCCTCTAAAATTGCAAAACCAGAAGCAAAATCATTCAAAAAATGGGAGAAAAGGAAGAAAACTAAAGCATCCCACACCTATGTAAGCATAAGAGAAGAAGAAGAAGATACAGACTCAGACATTGAAATCAAGGAACTAAAAGTCACTAGAACAAAAGCTGCAAAACTAACCAAAGAAAAGTCCTATGGAAGCAAAAGGACTAGTAACAAGCAAAAGACAGAAGATTATGAGGAATATGTTGAGAAGCCCACACTCTCCCTAGAAGATGTGATAAAATCAGTCACTGTGGATGGTAATCTAAAACCCATGATTGAATTCTATGATGAATACAATGACATGGATAAAAAGGTGTTAGAGGAATCAATGGTCAGATATCTCAACATCTACAACAAGGCACTGATTGAGATAACTTAATAGTTACCTCAAAGTATGGCAAATATCTTGGAGTTGAGAAAAGAAAATGCCAAATGCAAGGACATAGAGATCAGGGAACATGAGCTAATAAATTTGTGTCCTCAAATTTCTCCTGATCAAATAGATATGATATTCAAAGAAGTCAAAGATGACTTTAAAAGCAAAAGGAGAATGAACAAACTCATGCTTGGAGAAACAAGTGAAATCATTGAAGAAACTTAAGAGATTCTTTTGAAAGCTTTGAGAAAACACAATTTTCCTAGAGTCACAATAGAAGTTTTAGATGGTGAAGAAGAGAACATTTTTTAGCAGCAATCTGAGTTGGGTGAAGCCTCTGCTCTGGAAGTAGAACAAGAAAATTAGGAGGATACAAAAATGTTGGTTAAAGTAGTTGGTACAGGAAGTACTCCCAATCCACCTGATATGTTAGGAAAAGAGGATAATATTACTACTTCTCAGAGCTCTCTGGATCAGGTAGCAAATGATGAACAAATAGGAAAGAGTCCTTCTGCAGAGAACACAGAGAAAGATAAAGCAGAAGAAGATGGTGCAAATGTTAAAACACATAAAGAAGATAGTGAGAAATTTGATGAACAAAAGGATGGTTCAGTAAATCTTGCAAGAGACACTGCAAGTGTAGTAAAAAGTCTGGTTGAAAAGGAGTTGAGTGAGCTTGATGAAACAAAACTACTCCAAGGTCTAGCAAATCTAGATGCTCTCTCTCTAATTCAACTGATGAAAATAGCATCATTCACCCAAGTAAAGGCCAGAGAAAAGATGTTAAAATTTCACATGGAGGACAATGAACTACTGGGGCTTGCATCCGGGATCTTGGAAAAGTTAATTCCTACCTACCAGAAGAATTCATCTGATTCCTCCTCTAAACATCTAAGAAATCTTGTAAGTTCTATGAATACTCATTTTGAGTCCTTTGAGAAGTCTGCAGAGGCAAAAGTTCAGAAAGAATTCTTGGATAAGAAATTTTGTGAAATAAAGAATCTAATAGGAAATGATAGAAGAATACTTGGTATTAGCATAAAAAGTATTCAAAATGCTCTAAATGATGGAAGTGATATGTACAAATTCTGTCTATCATGGCCCAAAGTTAATGAGGATATTGAGATAAAGATAAAAGAGCAAGAACAAAAATTGTCAAATCTCTCTCAAAATTTTGATCCTCTAATAGTTTCACCTATAAGTCAAGAATGTCAAGTAATCAGCCTGACAAATGAGGTAAAGAGGCTTGCCAAAGAAAAAGGTAACATTATGAAGAGAATGTGTGAGCTCCGGGGATTAATTATTCCTAAGTTAGAGACAATGTACAATGCCCTATCTGAAGCTCAGAGTATAGCTCAGACTAGTGATCTAGCATATCTGTCAAAGGCAGAAGCATATTCATTCTTGTTAAGTGGGCACATCTCCATTTTAGATGGAATGAAGAGCACTTGGGCATCTGAACATGTGCAAATAAAAACCAGCTTTGCAGACATTCTCAAGTTCATGTAAATAAGACTCAATAGTTATTTGTACATATGCAGTAGTATATATAGAATTTTTGGAAAATTTTGGCTTGCGAACCCCACCCTTTGCCATTGATGTCAAAGAGGGAGTGAAGGGCAGTGAAAAATGAGGTATTTAGAAAAGGGGGAGTAAAATGACAAATGATAGAAGAGAGAGAGAGGCAAGTCAAAAGATTTCATAGGGTAGCAACTTCACAAGATATTATTGAACTATAAATGACAAATGATAGAAGAGAGAGAGCGGCAAGTCAAAAGATTTCAAATCTAATCATTCGCATGCAAGACACCCGGTTAGGACAGTAACAACTGAACATGGAAACGAAGGATGGAACAAAGGATGAAGGAAGCAAGCAGGGAAGGATGCACACCAAGCATTGATCCATGTAGGGAAGCATCGAAGCAAGGAATCCAACAAGGATGATCGAATCCAAAATAAGTGAAGTACATGAGTGTACAGACAAAGGGAGAGTTGCACTAGACACTTAGTCATTTTTCACTAAGTGTTGCCATCAATGCCAAAGGGGGAGATTGTTGGAAAGAGACATTGCTTTGTATTGATAGGTGTTGTCATTGATGGCAACTAGGATCATCCCAATCATCCGCTTAACACAATTTGTTCATACCGGAAGTTAGATTCAAAATTTGTCTAAGTCTGGACATTTAGGAACAAAGCAGTCACAGGGTCTGGTATTTTGGTCCAGATCTCTCCAGCGGTAAGTCATGATTAGCTGTGGATCTAGGGGAGTCATATGCATTGTAAAGATAGTCTAAATCCAAATTTTTGTCCTCTGGTGATGAGGGATTCAAAAGATACTAGCCTTTGAGTACCAGGTTCCAGTTTGTCAGAATAGACAAAAGGAGAATTGGTTGACCTTGTAGAAGGTTTTGATTCTGAATATATGGAAGTTGTTTGTTGGACACATAGTGATGATCAATGAGTGTGGCCGACATGATTAATGATTTTCAAGAACAAGTTTTGGTCTGCACCTTAAGTTATGCATAGATCTAGCCGACAGAGCAGAGCATTCATTAAAATTCCAAGTGTTGTCAAAGCCGATTGATAGAATGATTGTAGATCATGTTGCGGATATATATAGATGATAAAATTGGATGATTCAGTGTGTGTGTGAATGCGAATAAGGCATATTTGAGAAGAGCAGAAATCCAAAGTGCGAATGAAGGTAGAACAATAAGAAGAGAAGAGCAAAAGATGAAATGTGTAAGATCAGTTTTTGTACTTAACCAGAACTAAAATTCTTGTATAAGTAGATGCTATTAATCAATTCAAATCTCTGTCATTCTCTTGTAACATCTCCATAGGCAGTGAGCCTCCATTTGATTAGTGAGCTCTAGGCAATGAGCTCGAATGCATGTGCATTCCATTTGTAAAAATAAATTTAATAGGGTATTAATATTTGTGGGTTAACCCCCACCGTGGGTTTTCCCTTAACTAGGTTTCCACGTCAAAATCTTGGTGTCAAATGTGTTATTTATGTTTTATGTTCATATGTTATTGATTGATGCTTAAATGTTTATATCATTAAATTGATTATAAGTGGTAAAGGAAGATTAAAAGTAAAAAGGATTGAAAATGTGTGACAAATGATTCAACCCCCCTCTCAGTTGTCCAGACCCAATCCAACATGTTCATGTTCCTAAAGAGAAACATTCTAAGATTGATTTTAGGGCTAAAAAGTGTGTTTTTGTGGTATATGGTGAGGACATTAAGATAAGCTTTTGGATCCTGTAGAATTGAAAATATTAATATATTCTAAGGATGTTATTTTTAGGGAGCTTAGGATATTTATATATGTTGAACAACCTCATGAAAAGCCTAAAAAAATATTGCATTTTGATATTAAGGATAAACCATAGGAAGACACACATACAAAATAACAAGAAGATGGATATGATGAAGGAGAAGAAGGTTCAAATTTGAGTTCCAATGATGAACAATAGGAGCCTCTTGTTACACCTCTCAGAAGATCCACTCAATAGCAAAATCTAGTTGAGAGGTATATCCCTTCTAATTACAGTTGTGTATTTTCTTTATTGTGCATTAACACTGAACCCAAATCTATGAAGAAAGATTTTTCTTTAGATGAGCATGAGCCCTAGTTAGAAGCCATGAAAGAAAAAATAAAGGCCTTGGACAAATGTGACACATGGGATATAATTGAGTTACTTGAGAGGAGGAAATCCATTGGATGTAAATGGGTATTTAAAAAGAAATTTGGAGCAAATGGTAAGTTGGAGTGGTACAATGCCCGTGTAATGGCTAAGGGTTACTCCCGAGTTGAGGGAGTGGATTTTGGTGAGATATTTTCTCCTGTGGCTAAGCAAACCTCTATTAGATTCCTTTTATCTATTGAGGTTCTACTTTTTATTTAGAGGTAGAGCAAATTGATTTGAAAACCACATTTATACATGGGGATCTTGATGAGGAAGTATTTATGAAACAGCCTAACAATTTTATGGTGAAGGGACAAGAGCATTTGGTTTGCAAGTTGAAGCAACCTTTGTATGGTTTGAAGCAATCACAAAGAATGTGGTATTAGAAATTTTATGCTTTTGCATTGGATCATGACTTTGTTAGAACTCAGGCAGATCATTGTGTTTATTCTAAATTAATTGATGATTGACTGCTAATTATTGTCTTGTATGTTCATGATATGTTATTTATTGCTAATGATTAGAGAATTAAGAGTTAGTTATCTGGTACTTTTGATATGAAATATTTAGGGGCTGCCAAATATATTTTGGGTATGGAAATATACAAGGATTGGGTTAATAGGAAACTTTGGTTAAATTAGAAGTACATTGACACTATTTTGCCATGCATAATTGTAAACCAATTAACATTCCCTTACTAGTTGGAAATAGGATCTCTCTAGAATAGTATCCTAAAACATATTATGATCTTGAAGAGATGCATAAGGTTCCATATGCCAATGTTGTGGGAAGTCTCATGTATGCTATGGTCTGTACAAGACCTGATATTGCCCAAGTAGTAGGAGTTCTAAGTAGGTATATTTCAAACATTGGACTTTTATTAAAAGGGTTTTTAAATATTTATGTGAAACTTCTAACCATTGCATTTGTTATCATAGGACTAATGATGTGGGCAGGAAGATTAAATTATAGGGCTTTGTTGATTTTGATTAGGATGTTAACTTCTAGATTACATGAGGTCTATGAGTGGCTATCTCTTTACTTTGTTTGGGAGTGTAGTTAGTTGGATGAGAAAATGATAACCTACAATCACATTATCCATTATAGAAGCAAATTACATGGTTATGACACATGCCTATAATGAGGGAGTGTGGTTACAGAGTTTGTGTTAAGGTATTAGCTTTCAATGTAGACATGTTAGAATTGAATGCGATACTCAAAGTGCCATATGTTTGGAAAAAAACCCAACGTATCATTACCACATGAAGAGCATTGATGTATAATATCACTTTGTTTAGGAAATGGTTGAGAGAGGTAGAGTCATGTTACAAAAACCATACACCTCAAAGAATGTTGCAAATTCACTCACTAAACCATTTAGCACAAAGAAGTTCAGTTGGTGCAGGGAGGCCATGGGTCTCTCTACCTTGACAGATTGATTTACTATGTTCTTGATTATGTCATTGCAATGTTAATGTCAAGTGGGGGAATGTTGGGATTAGGTGCCATTCACCTTGCAAATCCCTAGACATGTTTTAATTGTATTTAATTATTATTGTTGACAAATAATGTTATATCTCCAAGGATCATGGAGAGAGTAGACTTGGACATCCATCTTAGGTGGTAGGAAAATTTATTTATTATTATTTATCCTCTCACATGTATTTGTAATGGCATTTTGGGAATATATTGAAAATTGGTCAAAGATTAGGAGGTGTAAGAGGATGTAAGAAGATCTTAACCAAATGGATCTTATGATAGATTTGGACAATCTTCTCATGGAGCACCTAGGATTGGGATCTTGGTCAATTTGACTATTATGGAAAAATCTATGACATCTATGATGTGTAAGGTGGGTATAAAGTGCATACGAGGTGTTACATACAATTTAGGGAGTTTGACCATGTGGAGTGAGTTGTGAGATTCCTGATGGAGGTGGATGCCTAGATTTGGGTGAATGGTATTGGCCACTAATTTTGGAATACCATTCATGGTATATTGTATCCATATCCCCTATATATTGGTACCTTGAAATAGTGGTATGATGAGATTGCTTAGTAGGTCATTCGAGCACCATTGTGCTATCAAAATCTAGCAAGAATAGCAAATTATATTGATGTAACTATTTTTAAGATTAATAAAAGTTTGAGCCTCTTTAGGTGTGGAATTCTTTTCCACAAGGGTTTCTATCATAAAAAATTGTGTTATGGTTTACATTGTTTCATGCCTTCTATTGATTTATTACTATTTAAGGAATTTGGATGCACTAAAGATCAACATTTCTTACTGTATTGTTTCATCCTATTTTCAACAATTAATTTAAATTTAAAATATTCAAAAGTTCACCCATTACCACCCAAACCTAATAATACTTATTAGAACAAAAAAAAGTATAAATTAGAACAAATCAAACAAAAGACACTATGGAGAGTTGGAGAATGAGGAAGCACAAAGTGATAAAAAGAACTAATCATATTCAATTTTAGGAGAAAGAATAGTTCCAAGAGCAACACTTGAGGATGACTATTTGTCTTCCCCACCAAGCTCTAAAGCACCATCTTCTTCTAGACAATTCTCCCCATTTGTATAATGCTTTATTTTGCAAGATAAGTGTTTAAATATATCGATTGGTGTTTAGGGCATCAAAGATGGTGCAACATCATCTATATTTTTATTCAATCATCTTAAATACAAAGAAAATATTAGTCTAAAACTTGTGTATCAAGTTATGTATGTTTTTGCAACTTACCTATCACTACATGATTTGTTATTTATGCGACTTGTGAAAAGGAACAATTTTTTGTCTATTTGTTAAGTAAAATAATAATTATTTATTATGTTCACAAATAATAGATAAAATTCAAGTAATGGTCCTTTGGTACACAATACACTCAATACTATTAGACTTCACTTAGTTATTGTGTCCTCTCCCCTAGTATTTATCTCCTTGAGTTGTTGTAAGTGTTTTTGAAATTTAATTCAAGAAAGATTATGATTTATCTCAAATACTATTAGCTGAAAATTTTGGGATATTATTTATTTATTTATTTTGGAAAAAAGATTTTATTGATATGAAATAAAAAATTACAAATACATGCAACAAAGTAGGAATACATAAGATAACAACAACATCACACAAAACAGTTGGCATTGTAGCTTGACATTGTAGCTTAAGGTGGTAATAATTATCACTTTGACATTTTGATATTTATCTTTGCAAAATCATATGATTTACAAATTGATAAGACTATTGACTATACTAATTGAATAGATTATCCTTGCATGGTAGCCTACAAACAATGTATATACGTTGTATTGGCTAATATAATTTTTTTAAGTTTTTTGGTTTGGCTCTTATAGATGACATGATGTCCATTTAAATGTGGCATATTTTTTCTTTGCAAGAAACTATTTAAATGTACAAATGGAGTATAAACAAGGGGTGATTGTTGTGAATAATTCTTCTATTCAATTACCATTTTTTTTTGTAGTTTTACTAAATCCATATCTTGCACTAGTTTCTCTAAAAAATTATCAAATATCCATCTTGGTCTTATATAGATTCATATTTGAATGGTTAGTGGTTTCATAAACCTAAAAATGTAATAATTGATGGTGGGTTCCTGGTATCTTAGTTTTGTTCCTTATAAGTCATATTTAAAACAATACTCTATGACCTCATTATTATTAACTATGAATAGGGGAATTAGCAATTATATAATTGCTAAAACCTACAATCAAACTTAAAGGTGTGCAAGCCTCTCTTTTTAATTGAGGATTTATCTCCCAAGGGATAAAAGTATACTTATACTTTTATTTTATATTATTTTGTATGTGTTGTAAATATATAGTCACAGTACCCAATTTAACATATTTGGTGTATAAATTGACTCTTATCTAGATTCCATTAGTTAAATCATATTATAAACTATTTTAGTAGGGATTAGTCTACATATCTAGGTCATTTGACATCATGGACGAGGTTGCATGGTGCGACCTAGTCCACCACATTCAAAATTTAAAAATCCTACTCTAAAATTGACCCTTCTAGAAACTAGGCATTATCTTATAAACTTGTGTGCAAAGAAAAAGGTTAGGCATTTAAGGACAGTTCTAGGTCATTATCAGTTAACTTAAAAAAAGAAGAGAATTTAAAAATTCATTACAAGATCATTTAAATCAAGAGTACTCCAGATTATATTCTACATCTAGGAACTACACTACTACATTTATACATTAGATCTGCATTCCACATTATTATGAAAGACTATACATGTTAATATTTATTATAAAAATATAATATTCATTAATTATATATACTATTGAAAGGAAGAAAGGCATGCATAAATGCATCCTACACTAATAATTTTTGAGAGGAAGTATGTGCAAATTTATGATCTTTACATTTACATGAAAGAGAAACATATAAAAACATAAACAATATTATACCACAACACATGTGTGCATGTGAGGAAAACAATTTCAAGAGAAAAAGCCCACTCCAAAGTAGCCCAATGTATTATTTAGTAATCTCAACATGGTTAAAATACACGTGTGGAGCAATTCTTTACATGAATATCACCAAAGTATACTTCTGGAGTAATTATGATAGCATAACAATACCTACAAACCATACACAACTCCAACTCCAAGCACCAATTTATAGATGAAAAATAAACTAGAAACAACTATATGATTTTAGAAAACCATGAGCAAGTTTAAAGGAAGTTTGGCACCTAGATTTAAGGGCCAAAACCCCAATGCCTCCCTTGGATAAGGTTCTCTAGGCTATTTTTAACATATTCCTGACATGTAATATGTCATAATTGCCATATTTGACCACCCAAACTTGGGTGAACCAATTTGTCTTCATTCCCAATGCATAAATATGTTTCATGACAATTTTATAAATGATAGTATGATTTTCTAAATACTCATGCACATGCTCTGCTTCTTTTAATGACTATCTTGCCAGTCATAACACAATCTCATTTATAGGAAACTCAAACAAAAAGTAAGTCCGTAAATAATACCATGAATTCATAATCTTCATCACAACATTCAAATGCAAAATGACAGGAACTAAATATCAGACTGAAACAAACAACTTTAGAGACTCAGAACAATGACAAGATCTAAGATGTATTCCTTAAAACCAAATGCCTAGAACTAATGATATTCAGAATCTTATTAATGTTAAACTCACAATACAGATTAAAACACAACATCCCACCATTTTATTCAATGACCATACATCTAATATTGGCCTACATGATCAACCTTTCCTATCTATAGAAAACCTATACTAATTCCAGTCTTCGCTTCCTATCCTTCTGTCTCTCTCCCTACACATTCCCACCATCGGCCTCTGTGACACTTGGCCTGCTCTATCAAATGCCTCAGTGTTGTTTTGGCCTGTGGCCTTCTTCTCTCTTATCATCCTTTTTGCCTGCTCTGATTCTCAGCCTCTCTCCTTGTTATACCTGACCTCTTCTACACATTTGACCTCCTCTACTTTCAATTATTTACGGCCTCCATTGTTGTCTTCTCTGGCCATTTTCCTTTTATTCGTCCTTCCTCTCTTGGGTCGGCCATTTCTTCTTGTTTTATCAGCCCCCCTTTATGCGTAAACTGTCCCAAACATTTCATCGGCCATTTCTTTGGCCTTTGCTCCTTCCACATGGCTTCCTCACTGTCGATTCTCTCTCCCTCGATGTCTATATCTTCCATTCATTCCTTCCATCTGTCGTATGACTGTTCATTGCCCCCTGCTGATTCCTCTAACCGTCGGTTATACAATGGTTTGCCAACTAAAGGATTCCCTTCCATGCACACCTATCACTCAATTGGACTCTTAAATTAACCTTTCAGTAACCATCGATGAGCAACCAATCATTATTTATAACAGTTTATTCTCCTTCCCATGTGGCGACATGAACTTGCCTTATTCTCTGACAGTTTCTCTTCCACAACTTCCTTCATAGCCATTTCTTTCTAACAGTTTTTGAATTCTCCATATTTGGCTGCCATGTTGTATAACTCGAAGGAATGGTTTCCCAATTCATAGCCATCATTAATACAACCAAAATTCTTTTCTAAAGCATTCGATCTGATGATGGGCAATCATTCACATCGACACCACAGTGTCTATAACTAAATTTGACTCAACAATCATTTTCCACAACACATAAAGCTCCTAACCCAAATGTGATAGGAAGATACACCAACAACACTCAAACCACTGAAATACTACAGAAACCCCAAAACCAAACAAAATTTCAAAACCAAAATTAAGATGGAGAGCGATGCCCCTGCATCAGACTCCCCAAGGGACAAAAATTCATGTGCTCCTACAGTCCTCCCATACTATGGTCCACTATTCGACTCTTCACTCATGAAAACATTTCTTCCCTTCATCATCCTATTTTGATTTTCCACAACACCAAACATATTTTCCAACCACCCAACAGCCAAGACTAACTACCGCAACAATATAACATTATCAACTTCATTGTTTACACCTCCACTCACAAAATCATTTATTAAATCTGCCCCAATTTCTGCAACAATTTCTTTGTTTTTAGTCATAACCTCTATCTGCACGTTTGACACTACTTCACTTGTTTGTACACCTCCAAGCTTGCCATTCCACTCCTCTTCAATTGCTACATACTTTGCCCATAAATCCTCTTCTTTGTCATCAACTACTGTTCCTTTTTCCATGCTCTTTTCAGCAAGATTTTCCTCTTCTTTCTCTTGCTTATCTTCTCCACCTTGAACCTTGACTGTTCTAATATATATAGCTCCCCTTTTTATTGCATCCTCATTCAATTTCCTTCTTGTGTCCTCTTCTTCATGAAGGTTATTGTCTTCTACGTTTGTTTTAATATCTCTCCCCATTTTTACATCTGCATTATCCTTTCTTGCTTTTAAATTTGCTGCACACTTTTACCTTTGGAGACTCATCTCCCATTCCTCATCCATAGATAAATTAAATTTGTTTTTTCTCCTTTCATCCTTCTTATTCTGCCTATATTTTCTTTCTCTCCTCTTCTGATGTTTGCTTCTCCTTCCACCTTTCTCATCTATCTTTCTCCACACTTCCATGTCATGTTCATACATTTCATTTAAAGCCTCAAAATTATCTTCATCAAAATTAAACAATTGAACTTTTACGTTGCTTGAACTATGCTTCCTCTCTTCTCATGTTGCTACATGCCCTTGATCTTTATTCTCTTTTTCATCCTTTACCATGACTCCTTGTTCTAGGGGTTGGTTCTTCTCTTCATAACTCCAACTCTTGAACATTGTCTTCTCATCACCATTTTCGCTTATGGTTGTCCCATGCTTCACTACTTGGTTCTTCATCTTCTTGAATTGTTGTTTTGTTGCCCCTGTACTAAGGCTATCCTCTTGTCTTCTTTAGTACTTCACCATATCTTTCATCCTTTTTTCTTCAACCACTGCTTGCTTCACTTCTTTTTGTTGTTCATTGACACTTGATTTTCTTTGCCAAAATGGTACTGATGAAGGGGGGGTAAGTCACTTGATGAAGGGGGCCAATGTAGAGTCAAGAATAGGTGGGAAAACAGAAACCCTAGCTGATTTGGGGTTGCAGAAGGCTGAAGATTCTAGAGTCTTAAGGTTGGGAAAGCTGTAATGTGTTGCAGCCAGTAGATTCTAGAATCTTCAGCCTTCTGCAACCCCAAATCAGCTAGGGTTTCTGTTTTCCCACCTATTCTTGACTCTACATTGGCCCCCCCTCACTCTACTACTACTCAGGGTTCCTAAAATAGTCATAAATAGCACTTTTTGGTGGCCTCCAGCTAAATTTCAAAATTTACAACTTCCTCCAAAAGTAGGTCAACTTCTGGGAAGCATAACTTTTGATCCGGGTGTCTGATTGACGAACCGTTTTAAGCGTTGGAAAGCTTGCGATGTGAACTATCATGCCGAAAATCCGTAAATGGATTTTTGTCAACTTTTCAAGATGTTATGGGAAGTTTTAGTGCCTCATATCTCATTCCAGAAATTTTCAGGAGCTTTTCGAAAAATAAAAACTTTAATATCTTTCAGCTCACAAATGATCTTTCCCTGATTCCTTCACCAAAGGTCTTATATTTCCGTTATGTAACTTTCTAGAAGTTTTTGCTTCATTACGTGCCCAAATGCAAACTTTCTAAAAATAGTAGGTACACTTTCCAAAATAGGCAGGTCGCTATTTTTAGCAGTTTTGGAAAAACTGAAAGTCCTACATTATTATTCTGGATATTATGGAACCAGAAACACTAATTATGGAAAGAAATGAAAACAACTACAATGATTTTGAATTAACTTCTTTTTGGGTGATGCAAGATTGCCCTTACACTACTGGATGCTCCTGCATCAGGTACTATATAGCCATGATTCATTAATTTACTCTTTTCCTTTCTAACTTGCAATTTTACATTCCTATTTCCACTTGCATAAACAAAATCATCATCCAAACGAGATTTTACCTTCTCATGGGTCTTCTGCCCCAAATTGATTACATTTTTGGCTTCATGTCTTGCCACCTCTTCCTCTTCACAGGTTTTCTTCTTTTCTTCATTAACCCTCTTTCCAGCTTTAGGTACCTTGCATTGCATTGCTGCTACAAACTATCTTCTTTTATCTTTTGCTGCAACTTATTTTCTTTTGCTCTTATCTTCATTTTCATCTACAGGATCTCTTCTTGCCTTTTCTCCTTTTGCCAACAAAGGCTTGTTCTCAACCTTCTTTATACCTACATCCACACTTTCAAACAAATCAGTAGCAAATGAATCAAGAGATCAAGATGCCTCTTCCAGTGCCTCTTCCATAGACACTATCTTTTCTTATTTTTCTGGTGCTCCTTACTACACCTCCTCTTTTCTCCTTTCCTTATTATCTTTACTGAGGATTTTTCTCTTTCCTTCTTGCCCACTTCCTACAACCACATCATTACCAAGAAAATAACTCTGTTCCAACATATCCGTTCTTTTTGTAATCTTTTCCAATTCCTCTTGGTATTTTCTGCTTTCTACTTCATACCAATATCTATCCCAAAAATGGAATTATGACGGATCTTCTTACACTAATACCCATTCCTTTTACTATTGCAATCCAAAAAATCTGCTTCAATCTTCAAGTGCAAACTACCTCTCTTTCGGTGATCGATTCACACAACACACATCACTGCAAATACCAGCACATATTGCCTCTCCTTTGGCATCCTACCCATGCAAACACTACATCATTCTATTCATTCTCATATTCTAGATACCTCACCTAGGGCTTCTCTCTTATCTGCTCTGCCCAGTGTTTTGGTACCTCTCTTTTTTTTCAAAATGCAACATGCATTAGACTACAACACTCATCCAACAATACCCATCAAGAACACACTTAGTGCTTGCTACCTAAATCTTTTGGGGCTTCAGGTTCCTTCCACAACCCATTAATATTCTTCTTTCTCTGCTATTTGTAGGTCTTAGCTAAGCTACCTCACTCTAGAAATCTATTCAGCACTCAGAACCAACCTTGCACTCTGATACCAATCTAATAGCACAATTTTTTAAAATACTCATGCACATGCTTTGCTTCTTTTAATGACTATCTTTCCAGTCATAACACAATCCCATTTATAGGAAACTTGAACAAAAAGTGAAAGGAAGCTAGGTGTAAGGAAAACGCTTCCTACACTAATCTAATGAGAGGAGGACTATGCAAATTCAATTTAATCCTTATCACTACAGCAACATATCACATCTAATAGAGATATTACAACAATACACAAGAACCAGAAAGAAGACAGAAGAAGAGAGACAAAGATATACGGTGGGGAAAACCCTTATCGGGTGAAAAACCCCACACTCAGAAACCTGCACAATGTATTAACAAATCTGAAAGAATGTTTACAATACACTTGCAATGCAAGTTTCAATGGTCTTCAACACTCATGTCTGGAGTCAATCTGGAAGCATAATAATACCTATAAACTTGTAATACAAACTCCATCTCCAAGCACCTATTTATATAGAAAATACAAGGCAATATTGGACCTATCTTGGGATGGGCATCCAACTTGGCTTCATGGACCAAAACCCACACCTAAGGACACTTGGTGAACATTGCAGAATGTGCTTGACACTTGTCCATAGCTCCCATCCCAAAGAGGTCACCTATTTCCAAAATGGGCTATGACAGATGCTCTTACGACACTTACGATCGTCATAGAATCTGTCATAGCAGTTACAACTTACAGCTACAAGAGAATCTGTCATACACATGCTATAAATAGCATATTCTATTACAACATGTCATAGTCCACCTTGGGGCACCCAAATATGCCTTATTCAAAGATGCTTCATGACACATGTCCTCACTTGTCTTACAAACTTCTATTTCTGACTCTTACATGTCATAGATTCTGTCATAGGAATCCGTCATAACCGTTTCAATCAATATTCCCTTACACAACATGGAAGATGCCGACACATGGTAAAATGCTCCTACCACAAAGTGGGATGCCTATCTCCTCATGTGAGGACAAAATTACAAGTTGTCATATTCCATGTAGGATTGACACATCACCATGCCACATCCCACAATATGACAATATGGAATTTACAAATATTTACAACATAGGCAATTAAATAATAAATACAAACATTAATAATGTAAGGAATTACCAAGGTTGAGACAACTTAATTCCCAACATTCTCCCACTTGTCGAACACCTTGTAAGAGCTAATAGAAGAACATGATTTAACTGCTATAGGCTGAGAGGCCCATAGACTCCGAACACCATCTGAACTTCTTTGTGCCCACTGGTTTCGTTAATGCATCTACAACATTCTTCAAAGTATCTACCTTCTCCAAATTTACCTTTCCATCCTCAACCATGTCTCATACGAAGTGAAACTGAACATCAATGTGCTTTGTTCTAGCATGGAAAGTTGGATTCTTCGCAAGGCAAATTACACTCTGACTGTCACAACTGATCGTGATCTGACCTACATCAACACCAATATCGAAACACAATCTCTTAAGCCAAATGGGTTCCTGACAAGCATGAGTTGTTGCCATATACTCAGCTTCTGTCATGGACAAAGCAATAATAGGTTGTTGCTTACTCATCCAACTAATAGCACCACCGAACAATGTAAACACATAAGCATTGGTGGATCTCCTACTGTCAATGTCACCTGCCCAATCTGAATCCACAAATCCATGAATATCAACAGAATATGGAGGTCTAGAAACATTACCATGATAGAAAATGGAATACTCTGAAGTACCCCTCAAATATCTGAACACTCACTTAACTACATCCCAATGAACTCATCCAGGATTAGCCATAAATCAACTAAGGACTCCCACTGCTTGGGCAATGTTTGGTCTTGTGCAAACCATAGCATACATCAAACTGCCAACAACATTAGCATAAGGTACTCTACTCATGTCCTCCACCTCACTAGGAGATTTTGGACAATCCTCAAAAGATAACTTTATCCCCAAAGAAATGGGAACACACAATGGTCTACAATCTGCCATGCTGAATCTGTCCAACACGGTCTTCACATACTTACTCTAGCTTAACCAAAGTTTTCTTTTGGTTCTGTCTCTTCTGATTTCCATTCCTAAAATGTACCTAGCTGCCCCTAAATATTTCATTTCAAACTGTGCTGACAACTGAGATTTAAATTCAGAAATCATATTCTTACCCTTCCCAATGAGCAACATATCATCAACATATAGTGCAACAATGAGAATACGATCACCATCAAACTTATAATACACATAGTGATCTGATTTTGATCTTACAAATCTAATTGACAACACAAAGGCATCAAACTTCAAGTACCATCTCCTAGGGGATTGCTTCAAACCATACAAAGACTTCTTAAGTTTCCAAGCCAAATTTTCCTAGCTTTCACCATGTAATGCTCTGACTGTGACATGTAGATTTCTTCCTCCAAATCACCATGAAGGAAAGCTGTCTTCACATCCATTTGTTCTACCTCCAAGTCATAGGTTGCTGTGAGAGACAACAAGAATCGAATGGATGTCAGCTTTGCAATGGGAGAGAAGATCTCACCATAATATATACCCTCCACTTGTGAATACCTCTTCGCAACTAATTTGGCCTTATACTTCTCAACATTGCCATCTGCACCAAATTTCTTCTTGAACACCCATTTGCATCCAACGGGTTTCTGTCCAGGAGGCAAAGACACCAAGTCCCAAGTTTGATTCTTTTCCAAAGAAGCCATTTCATCCTCCATGGCCTCCTTCTAGGAACCTACATCTTTCATGTCCATAGCCTCTAATACAGTTCTAGGTTCATCACTGCTAGTAAGCAAAGTAAAAGCACAACTAGAATCAAGCAATGTAAAACCAAACCTTTCAAGTTGTTTTCTTATTCATGCAGACCTCCTCAAGAGTTGAGGTTGAGGTTCAACTTATTCATCTAAGCTTTCAGAGCTGCTAGAGCTCTCCTCATCATCAGGTCCAACATTGTCTTTTTGTTCAGTCTTCTCAGGGGTGAGAGGAAACTGAACAACATCCTATTTCTTTTCTTTTTCTTCTGGATGTAAAACAATGGAAGAAGGTGTAAGCTCTCTGAAGATGACACTTTTTCTATACAACACTTTTTCAGCCATAGGGTCCCAAATCTTGTATCCTTTCACACCAACACCATAGCCAATGAAGATACACTTAACAGCCTTGTTCTCCAATTTTGACCGCTTCTCCCTAGGCACATGTGCATATGCCTCACAACCAAAAACATGAAGATACCTTATTGAAGGCTTTCTACCAGACCACACCTCCATGGGTGTCTTTTCAAAAGATCTGATGTAGGAGATCTGTTAACAAGATAGCAAGCAGTGGCAACAACTTCAGCCCAAAACATTTATTCTAGGCCAGCTCCACTAAGCATACTCCTAGCCTTCTCCATCAGTGTCCTATTCATCCTTTCTGCAACTCCATTTTGCTGTGGAGTGTATGGAGTTGTCTTATGTCTTTCAATCACAAGTTTCTTGCAATATTCATCGAATTCTGTAGAATAGAACTCACCACTGTTGTCAGTTCTCAAACACTTAATCTTTTTACCAGTCTGATTTTCAGCAAAGGCCTTAAATTCCTTAAACTTACTATAGACTTCAGATTTTCTTCTAAGAAAATAAATCCATGTCCTTCTTCTGTAGTCATCTATAAAAGATACAAAATATACATATTTTGATAACGAAGGAACATTAACAGGACCAAATACATTAAAATGAACAAGGTCCAACACACCAGAAGACTTGTGAGAACTCGAGTAAAATTGAACACGGTTTTTCTTTCCATAAATATAATGTTCACAAAAGTTGAACTCAAGATTACAATAATCTAACCCCTCAACGACATTTTTATTTTTCAGGGTACGCAGACCCTTCTCACCAATGTGGCCAAATCTCTTATGACATAACATTGTCTTTTCAGCAGGAAGTTTAACTTCCAAGGCATGATTAGAAACATCATAACTAGAAACAACAGATCTCTTGACTACTTGTTTAGACGGTGGGGATGAAGTGACTACTACCCTCTTCTTTGAATCAGAAGAACTATTACATTGTGAAATACATGCCTCCAGCTGAAACAGAGTACCTCTCCTAGTACCCTTAGCAAGGACCATAGCTCCTCTAGTCATCTTGCATCATTCAAACTACTTACAGAAAGTAGGTTTTGTGCTAAGTCTGGGATATGCATAACCCTAGAGATCCCCTTCACTCGATCATCAGGGAATCAGATCGAGACTTTTCCATGACCAACAATCTTCAAATGAGAGTCGTCACCCAAGTACACCTTTCCACCATCAAACTCCTCATACTTAGTGAACCAGTCTTGATGTGAGGTCATGTGGAATGATGCACTAGAGTCAATCATCCACACATCATCAGATGCATGGGTTGCCAAGGCTGCAATGAAAGCATCACCATCATCTTGTGATTTGTCAGAATCTGAGTCAAGAGCTTTCTTCTTCTCCTCTTTGTATTCCTTTCGGAAATGCCCAAATTTACCACAGTTCCAATAGATAGCCTTGGACTTTCCAGGAGATTTGAATCTCCCATGGGATTTAGATCTACCCTTCTCAGCTTTCTTGTCCTTCTTTTTCCCTTTCTCCTTGGGTCTTCCACAAACTACAAGAGCCTCTTTGGCTGCATCAAAAGACTTTATCTGCATCTCTTCGGATAATAGTGAAGAAACCACTTCATCCATTTTGAATGTGGATGTGGTGCTTCCAATAGCCATGACAAGGTGATCCCACGAGTCTAGCAAAGAACAAAGCAAGGTCATACATGGATCCTCCTCCTCCATCTTTACACCAATAGATTTCAATTGTGCAACCAACATGTTAAAAGCATTCATATGTTTAGCGACAAATCCTCCATCCTCCATTTGAAGAGAATACAACTTCTTTCACAGAAAAAGTTTATTAACCAAGGATTTGGCTTGATATGCATCTCCCAACTTCTTCCAAAGCAAGGTTGCAGTTTTCTCCTCATGGGCATTTAACAACACAGAATCAGCAAGACTAAGTCTTATGAGACCCTTAGCCTTCCGATCCTTGAGATCCCACTCATCTTGTGATATTGCAGCTAGTTTAGTTCCATTAACACTTTCCCAAAGGTCTCGGTCTACAAGCATGTCTTCCATCTTGAGCTTCCACAGCTTGAAATTAGTGCCATTAAATTTCTCCACTTCAAATTTTCTAGATGTGCTTGCCATCTCCCTGCTGCAATAGAAATCAGAATACTCTACACAAACTCCCACTCAACTTAAGATTAGCTAAAAAAACCTCTACCCAACAACTAGGACCAAAGGTGATCAAGCTCTGATACCAACTGAAAGGAAGCTAGGTGTGTGGAAAACGCTTCCTACACTAATCTAATGAGGGGAGGACTATGCAAAGTCAAGTTAATCCTTATCACTATAGCAACATACCACATCTAACAGAGATATTAAAGCAATACACAAGAACCAAAAAGAAGACAGAAGAAGAGAGACAAAGATATATGGTGGGGAAAACCCTTATTAGGTGAAAAACCCCACACTTAGAAACCTGCACAATGTATTAACAAATTTGAAAGAATGTTTACAATACACTTGCAATGCAAACTTCAATGGTCTTTGACACTCATGTTTGGACTCAATCTGGTAGCATAACAGTACTTGTAAACCTGTAATACAAACTCCATCTCCAAGCACCTATTTATATAGAAAATACAAGGCAACATTGGACCTATATTGGGATGGGCATCCAACTTGGCTTCATGGACCAAAACCCACGCCTAAGGACACTTGGTCAACATTGTAGAATGTTCCTAACACTTGTCCATAGCTCCCATCCCAAATAGGTCACCTATTTCCAAAATGGGCTATGACATATGCTCTTATGACACTTACGACTGTCATAGAATCTATCATAACAGTTACAACTTACAATTGTAAGAGAATCTATCATACACATGCTATAAATAGCATATTCTATTACAACATGTCATAGTCCACCTTGGGGCACCCAAATATGCCTTATTCAAAGATGCTTCATGACACATGTCCTCACTTGTCTTAGAAACTTCTATTTCTAACTCTTACATGTCATAGATTCTGTCATAGGAATCTGTCATAGCCGTTTTGGTCAATATTTCCTTACACAATATGGAAGATACCGACACATGGTAAAATGTTCCTACCACAAAGTGGGACTCCCATCTCCTCATGTGAGGACAAAATTACAAGTTGTCATATTCCATGTAGGATTGACACATCACTATGCCACATCCCACAATATGACAATATAGAATTTACAAATATTTACAACATAGGAAATTAAATAATAAATACAAAGATTAATAATGTAAGGAATTACCAAGGTTGAGACACCTTAATTCCCAACAAAAAGTAAGTCCATAAACAATAACAAGAATTTAGAATATCTTCCTCACAATATTTAAATGCAAAATGACAGGAACTAAATATGTAGACTGAAACAAGCAACTTCAGAGACTCAAAACAATGATAGGAGCTAAGATGTATTCCTTATAACCATATGCCTGGAAGTAATGATATTAAGAATATTATTAATGTTGAACTCAATATAGATTAAAACACAACATCCCACTATTTTATTCAATGACCATACATCTAATATTGGCCTGCACGATCGACCTTTCCTATCTACAGAAAACCTATACTAATTCCTATCTTCACTTCCTATCCTTCTATCTCTATCCCTACACATTCCCACCATTGGCCTCTATGACACTCGACCTTCTCTATCAAACACCTCAGTGTTGTTTTGGCCTACGGCCTCCTCTCTTATCGGCCTTTTTGCCTACTCTAATTCTCGGTCTCTCTCCTCGTTATACCTAGCCTCTTCTACATGTTCAACCTCTACTTTTAATTATTTGTAGCCTCCATTGTTGTCTTCTTTGGTCATTTTCCTTTTATCCATCCTTCCTCTCCTGGGTCGGTCATTTCTTCTTGTTTTATCGGCCTCCCTTTATGCGCAGACTGTCCCAAACATTTCATCAGCCATTTCTTTGGCCTCTGCTCCTTCCACATGGCTTCCTCCCTATCGATTCTCTCTCACTTGATGTCTATATCTTCCATTCATTCCTTCCATCTGTCTTATGATTGTTCGCTACCCCCTGCCGATTCCTCTAACCATCGGTTATACAATGGTTTGCCAGCTAAAAGATTCCCTTCCATTCATACCTGTCACTTAGTTGGACTCTTAAACTGACCTTTCAATAACTGTTGATGAGAAACCAATCATTATTTATAATAGTTTATTCTCCTTCCCATGTGGAGACAGGAACCTGCCTTATTTTCTGGCAGTTTCTCTTCCACAGCTTCCTTCATAGCTGTTTCTTTCTAACAGTTTTCAAATTCTCCATATTCAACTGCCATGCTACATAACTCCTAGAGGAATGGTTTCCCAATTCATAACCGTCGTTAATACAACCAAATTATTTTCCAAATCATTCAATTTGATAATGGGAAATCATTCACATCGACACCACAATGTCTATAACTAAATTTGACTCAACAATCATTTTCCACAACACATAAAGATCCTGACCCAAATGCGACAGGAAGATTCACCAAAAACACTCAAACCACCGAAATACTACAGAAATCCCAAAACCAAACAAAATTTCAAAACCAAAATTAAGATGGAGAGCGATGCCCCTGCATCAATAAACCTATCATAATGCTGCTCAAGATTCCAATGTAATCTCCCTCTTACATTCTCTTATGTGTCATAAGAATCTATCATAAGTAACCCCCATCTTACAATGTCATGATAAGTCAAGATGCTCTTATAACATCTTACACACTTCCAAGATGTTGATACATGACTAAGAGTGCCACCTTAAAGTAATATGCTTAATTCCTCATGTGAGGACATAATAGCAGTAAAGATGAAATAACAACTGCAAACAAATTAATAAATATGAACATTAGGAATGCAAGGTTAAGACACCTTTTTTCCAACATTCTCCCACTTGTCAAACACCTTGTAAGCCTGAAAAAGGGAAAGCACAAACATTGAAATCTAACTGCTAGGGGTCGTGAAACCTATAGACTCATTGCACCACCCAAACTTCTTTGTGCCCATAAGCTTCATCAAAGAATCTGCAACATTTGTCAAAGTACCAACCTTCTCCAATGTCACCCTCCATCGTCTACCATGTCATGAACAAAATGGTACTTGACATCTATGTGTTTCATCCTCACATGAAAGGTTAGTTTCTTTGTTAGACATATGGCAATCTAGTTATCACACCGAACTATAATAGCTCCTAGACTTAGCCCCACATCTAAACACAATTATTTAAGTTAGATGGTTTCCTTACAAGCATGAGTATTTGCCATGTACTCTACTTTTGTAGTGGACAAAGTGACTACAACCTATCACTTACCAAATGCTAGTGCCACCGAACATAGTGAAAACATATCCACTAGTGGATCTCCTACTAACAACATCCCCTACCCAATATAAATCCACAAATCCAAAAATATCAATTGAGTGTTGGTCCCCTATAGAAATACCATGATAACAAATGGAGTACTTGGAGGAACCCTACAAATATCTAAAGACCTTCTTCACTACATCTCAATGTACTTGTCTAGGATTATCCATGAATTGGCTCAAGATTCCCACTACTCGAGAGATGTTTGGTCTAGTATAGACCATAGCATACATTAAGCTCCCACTAACACTCACATAAGGTACTCATGTCATATCCTCTATCTCACTAGGATAAGTCAAGCATTGCTCAATTGGTAACTCAATCCCCATCAAAATAGGAACACTACGATCTACAAGCTGTCATGTGGAATCTCTCCAACACCTATTTCACATACTTTCTTTAGCCCAACCAAAGTTTTCTATTTGATCTATCTCTTCTGATCTAAATCCCAAAGATGAATCTAGTAGCCCCTAATTCTTTCATCTAAAACTATTTAGAAAACTAAGACTTCGATTCACAAATCATATCCTTATTGTTACCAAAAACAACATATCATCAATATATAATGTGATAATAAGGAAATGATCACTGTCCATCTTATAATAGATGCAATGATCTAATTTGGATTTCAAAAATGCCAAACCTAACACAAAAGAATCAAACTTTTGGTACCACATCCTAGGAGATTTTTTAAGACCATGCAAAGATTTCTTCAACTTACAAACCAAATTTTCATTACCTTTTTCAATGTAGTTCTTTGGCTATGTCATGTAAATTTCTTCACATCCATCTACTCAACCTCAAGGTTAAAACATGTTACAATATGTAATAAGAATCAAATGGATGTCAGCTTAGGAATTGGAGAGAAAATCTCACCATAATCAATTCCCTCAAACTAGGAATATCCCTTTGCAATCAATCTTGACTTATACTTCTCAAAATTATCATCAAAACTAAATTTATTTTGAACACCCATTTTCATCCAATAGGTTTCCATCCATTAGACAAAGATACTAAGTCCCATGTGTCATTTTTCTTTAATGTATCCATCTCCTCATCCATGACCACTTTCCAAGATTTTGCATCATCCATATCCATGGCCTATTTCATAGTCCTAGGATCATTAATGTTAGTAATCAAAGAAAAAATACATCCCCAATTAGGAGGAGTATACTTATCTAGTTGATGTCTTGGTTGAGTGGACCTCCTCAAATATTGAGGTGGAGGTTCTATCTCTTCTTCAGAACTCTTTGAGATATTTGAGCTCTCTTCCTCTTCAAGTCCTTCATGGGATTCTAGTTCACCTTTCCCAATTTTGGGGCTAGCTAAACCACATCTTTCTTTCCATCCTTACCTGGCTACAATCCTATGGAAGAAGGCTTAACTTCATTGAATATAACACTTCTACTATACAAAATATCTTGGCCACATGATCCCATAGCTTGTATCTTTTCACAGTAATTCCATACTCGATGAAGATACATTTTACGACCTTGTTCTCCAAATTTGAACACTTCTCCCTAGGCACATGCGCATATACCTCACAACAAAAAAACTTGAAGATATCTCAATGAAGGATTTTTTCCCGACGATACCTCCATAGGTTTCTTCTCAACAAGAGATGATGTAGAAGGCCTGTTAACTAGATAACAAGACATGAAAACCACTTCTACCTAAAACTTTTGTTCCAAGTTGGCTCCACTAAGCATACTCCTACTCCATCAACAACTTATTCATTCTTTTTGCAACTCCATTAAATTGAGGGGTGTACATGATTGTCTTATGTATTTCTATCTCATGATCCCTACAAAATCTATCAATATCTACTAAACAAAACTCATTGCCATTATTTTTCCTCATAATGTTAGTCTTCCTACCAATATAATTTTCTACAAGAGCCTAAAAACTCTTTAAAATGACTAAAGACTTTAGATTTAATTATAAGGAAATACACCCATGTCCTTCTACTATAGTCATCAATGAAGACACATAATAAATAGACTTTGAAATTGAAGGAACATTAACAAGACCAAAAACATTAGAATGTATCAACTCTAATACCCCAAAAGATTTATGAGAACTAGAGTAAAAATGAATGTGGTTCTATTTTCCATATATACAATTCTCACATAAATCAAATTCAAGGTTATAATCATTTAACCCCTCAATAAGGTTTTTATTTTTTAGGGTCCTTAAACCCTTCTCACCTATGTGACCCATCCTCTAGTGCCATAACTTTGTCTTCTATACTGGTAGCCTAGTATCCAAAGCATAAGCACCCTTAGGTACCTAGAAAGCATGCCCATCAGAAGTGGATGCACCACTCCTCTTTACTACTAGTTCCAATGGTGAAGTTGTAGATTCTACAGATCTCTTCATTATAGAACTAGAATAACTATTACACTAAACCATGCATGCATCTAGATGAAATAGAGTGCTAATGTGGACACCCTTAGCAAGCACCATAGCCCCTCTCACCATATTGCACAATCCACTTAAGAAAACAACTTGTACACCTAAATCATTAAGTTTACTTATAGAAATTAGGTTCCATGTCAAACTAGGGATACATAGTACACCATTGATCCCCTTCACTCCATTATGGAATCAAATTGGGACTCTTCCATGGCTAATAATCTTTATATGAGAATCATCTCTAAGATACACCTTCCCGCCATCATATTCTTCATATTTTGTAAAGCAACCCCAATGTGAGGTCATGTGGAAAGAGGCACTAGAATCTATCAACCAAACACCTTCCTATGCATGTGTAGCCAAGGCTAGGAAAAGAGCATCACCATCATATTGGGAGGACTTCTCAGACTCAGCATCATAATCTCTCTTTTTCTTTTTTCTCCTCCTTGTAGTCTCTTTTGAAATAGCCAGGCTTGTTACAATTCCAATATTTACTCTTGGACTTACTAGGAGATTTGGATCTCCCATGGGATTTGAATCTAGACTTATTTTGCTTCTTATCCTTCTTCCTGCCTTTCTCTTTCTATTTTCCATGAATAGCTAGGGCCTCCTTAGCTAATTCAAAAATCTTTCTTCACATCTCTTCATAAAGTAACGATGCCACCACCTCATTCATTTTCAACTTCATGGTAGTACTCCTAATAGCCATAATAAGGTGTTCCCATGAATTTGGCAAAGAACATAAAAAAGTCATGCATTGATCCTCCTCTTCCATTTTCACTCCAATAGAGTTGGGTAATAATCACGTTGAAGGCATTCATATGGTCAACTATAGAACCACCATCATCCATCGTGATGGTATATAACTTTCTTAGGAAATTTTTATTTACCATAGATTTACCTTGATAAATCTCTCCCAAGATCTTCCAAATGTTTGTTGCGGTGGTCTCTTCATGAACATGTATCAAGACCCTATCTACCAAATAGATTCTAAGAAGACCCTTCGCCTTTCTATCCAACAAGGCTTCTTTCCATCTATTTCATCTATTGTATTGTGTTGTTCTATAAATATCAAGGATGATGATGCATTTACAATAATTATTGTGCCTCTAAAATATTGACCTAAAATTCATAGATCCTTTCTTATTGTATAGTTTCTTATTTCTATACTTGGCTCTTTACTTTCCTTTTATACTTAAGCAATTCACTTTTACTGCATACCTCTTGCTTTCTTCTACCTCTAATGATTAATTTACACATCATTATCTCATTTTACTTATTTACTCTAATATCATTCTACTTATGCCTATATCTTATATGTTGCTCAATAGCTTGAATATAATTTTCTTTTTGTCTCCCATTTTTAAGATTATTTCTTCTATTCACATTATCAATGATCTCAATATCCCATTACTCCATATTAATCACATAATTCCTTTCCTAATACACTCTATTTCACTTCTTAACACTCCCATTATCACTTAGTTTCCTTCTTACCTTGTCACTTATATTGTTCCAATTCACTATACTTTATCTCATACTATTCACATTTGTACTTCCCTTGTGTCCTATACTCTACATCTTATCACTTAGTTTCACTTTACATTATACATGTTCCTTCTTTACCTCCTAATACTCACCATACTAATATATTTCCCTATATCATGTTATTCACAATTATCAATTCCCTCCACTATTTTGCATTACTTTCTCCTATTCACACTCTCACACTCCTAATGCATTCTACTTTTCTCTTTCTAGTCACATTGATTATTTCCTTGTCTATTTTTCTTTATCTTGCACCATTCATCTTCCTCCACATTACACTTCATCTAATATTTAGTTTATTATGTTCATGTTGTCCATTCATTTAAATGTCATGCCCACACTTGCTTGTGAGCACAAACACTGACACCAATTTTATTTCTTAAAATAACAACTCTATTATGACTTCACCATAATACACATGGTAGCATAACATACACTCTCGATGTCATAGCATATACACACAACAATGTGTATGCCACATCACATGAGAGAAGGACCCACAAAGTTTGTGGTGACAAGGAATCTACTTCACTCACAAACTAATGAATTAATTTTCTTAATCTTGTTAAAACTACTATAAGAATTTGTTTAAATATTTCCTATCCAACTTACAAAATAATTGATAACTACTTCACCTATTCAAATGATGATTAATAAATCAAAGTTATCAAGTTCTCACAAGAGCATTTTTAATTAGAAAGTTTCACAATAGAAAAGTAAGTTTGTAAGAACATATTTGAGCTCACTTAAATTTGTATTCATACTTAATCTCATTTATTTATCATCTTATCTATTTAATTATCTTACAATAAAGTCACAAAATAAAAATAACTTAATTTACCAGTTATTAAAACTATTGATAAAATTAATTATCTCATATCCAAACTATTTATTTTAACTAGACACCTTTCTTGGGTTATATAGAATTAAAAATTCTAACTCGTTTTGATTATTAGAATTCTCTATAAAAATTTACAACAAAGGCTTATAAGATATTAACTATCATGTGTATTTATACAAAAATATTTATTTAATTATTAATTATTAATTATTTCTATTTAACTACTTTCTAACAAAGCCATATTAATTGGCCAATTTAATTTAATTTGATTAAATAAGTTATCAACAACATTTTTTTTTTCAACCCGATGTGCCATAATTTATGCATCCTTCTTAAAAGATTTTTTTAATGACTCAACACTCAACTAAATTTTCTCAAGCACATTAATTAAATTAAATTATATCAAAACCCCCTAAATTTAATTTAATTTAATTCCACAATTAATATAACTAAAATCTAAGGTATACATAATAAAAACTAAATCACTCATCTATCTTAATTAAATTCTAAATAATAATTAAATATTAGAAACTAGAGTATCATTAATAAATCTTAAATATAATATGATATAAAATAATAAATCATTACACAATTACATTTTAAATTATGTCACATCCATAAATAAATAAATAATTCAAAAAGTCCATGGCTAAAAATAAATAAAAGTCAAAGATCTAATTCAATCTTTAACATCCATTTTCCTATCATATCTTTTAATCCTAGTCATTCATATAATGATAGCCCTAAAAATGTCTTAATTTCCTTCATTCAATTCTTGCCATCCATTTTAATTAAATTTCAACCCTCTATCTTATAATCTACACATCTATAAATCAACCCATATTTTCAACTATTTCAAAAGAGAAAAATTTATAGGTACATGTTGTTGGAATCTTGAATAACTCTATGACCAACCACATCAATTTCATTCCAAGCACATCTACAACAATAAAGAATAGATGAATTTATTGCAAAGGATCATGTGTCTCACATAGGTATTCAAACAAAAAGATTTTGGATTCATTGGAAAGAACACTTTGAGAGATTCCTAGAATGTGGTCACATTAAAGATTTGGATCAGTATTGAGGGAGATTTGATGATTTAAAGTTGACTTAGAAATGTTATTTTTTAGAAAAATTTTGATGTGTGATTTTTAAAGAAAATTTCATATCTTGCTATCTAAGCGAGAAAATTGCATTATGTTATTTACAAATAGTATAAAATATTTAAATCTATTTTCTATATTAATTTATTTTCAGATCTACACTAAAAATAATTATGTTTTTTTTTATACACTTAACCATAGATGCATGCATATCTTCATTTAATACCTAAAAAAACCTTTCAAGTGAATTATATTTCTTTTTCTCTTAACAATGAATGTATCTATAACAAATAAAGTCATTTGTTTTATTACAAAAATACACTTCAAGTTTTCAATGCATTTATAATTATAAAAGAACAAAAGAAATATTCTAAATGCAATATATTTTTTTCTAAACAAAGAAATCTATTTTCCATTCAATAGATATATGAGTAGATCTCTCATTTCACAACTCTCACATACATAAAGAAGAAATGAATCTCCTTTCTAAACAAATCTAGAGTGCCATATGCACAAATGTAAAAATAATTACGCCATCTAAAACCACACTTAGTACAACTCCCCATGTAAAACTTAGTATGTAAATATTAGATGACACCAAGCCATCTTCCCTCTTCATCAAGCGAAATCTCACCACACTTTTCCCAGGGCAAATCCTAAAATTTATGTCCCAACAAGTTCCCATCCTTCCCATCCCAGAGGTATTCACCCTAGGGACCTATTTTCACTTAAATAATAAAGAAAAAATATTTTAAGACCTTCTAAAGTCCCATCTAATATCAAATCTAGAATTTGTCACAAGGATGACTCACACATATAACCTTACAAAAAATAACAAAAAAAATGTAAAATAACAACTTCCACATTTACAAAACATTTTCACCAATAAAATCCTTAATCCGCTCATGGATTAAGGTCAAGGTATCACTAGGGAGTCACAACAAAGATTTCTTGAGGACCTCCAAAGTTTTTCCATTGGCCATGGAAATAACTTGCATACTTACAACCAAATATTAATATATCCCACAAAATAACCAAAGTAATAACAACAATATTTTTAAAACATCATGTGCTATAGACAATTTATTAATATTCAACAATAATCATAATTTAAATTCAACTAACACAATTACATATATAAAATTCATATTTACCATATAATAATAATTCACATTTTTCTTTCTAATTTTCCCCATGTCAAACATCTCTATTCAGATTGCCAATACTAAATCAAAATCAGATTAGTATTAACATTCATCATAATATAATTGAGATCAAATCATAATTTTAGAAATAAAATGCAATACTCTAAAACTATTCACATAAATAAAAGAAATAAACTATAGTCATCATCACAATGATATCATGAAAATTAAACTATTCTAAACATAGTGTTGATATCCAGACAATCCATGATCATAATTAAAATTCAAACATATATGTGTAATTCTATGAGTACGAATATCTAATCTAACTCTATCAAGTGCGAATAAAATCATAAGACAAAGGTAGGCCTCACATCCTCCTCCCCTAAGATTAGACTTCTTCCTAAAAGTCTTCTAAGAGGAGAGGGTAAGTTGTCTCACCATTATGTTATCACATCAAGGTGACGAGGCCAAAGAATTTCTTTCACCCAAGTTGTACAGAAAAAATAAATATGAATTCTATCCTCAAGTAAAGATAATGTAAATGAGTCCATAATCATTAGTTAACTAATTCATCATCGAAGAAAATAATCAACTACTATTCTAGACATAGTATGAGTGTCCACAGAGTCTATGATCATAACAAAGTATATTAGCATATCTATGAGTGTCATAAGTAAAATAAATCTATCAAAATATGATGTGGTCAGAAGGAGAAGTAGGCCTCACATATTTACCTAACTTTATTTTCTTGCTACCACTCCACTTAGAATTTTCCTATCACATGTTATTCATACTATTCTCCTATGCCCATTTTCCTATACATCTGACACTTATTTCCTTCATTTTTTCTCTTTCCATGGGGAGAACCATACATTTATCTCATTTAGGGAGCCTCACCTCAATCCATGATCATCTTACACCATTCCTCACTTTGTCTTTTCCTATTTCTTGTGTTCCTACTCTTATCTGTTTCTTATCTCATGCTTACTTACTCCTTTCCCTTACCAAGGGAGGCAAACTCATGATCATAATCCAAGTGGTAACACTTCCTTTCTTACTGATTGTTGACACTATCATATCTTATATATTACCCCTTGGCATGTTTTTATTTATTTAATTCTTGTTGGTATTATTTCATCATTAGAAAATAATAAATAAAATAATACTTAGTTGTTAGTTTTTGGGAAGTTATTCCTGTAGGAGGTTATACATTGGAAAAATAAGGCTTTATAAGCTAATTGATTGTAATGTAAAAATTAGTAGATTGATTGTATGAAATCTTGAATAACTATTTCATGTTTTTCTTTTTATGTAAATATGTTGTAATCTGTATATATGATTTGCTCTCTATTTTCTCATGGTATCAGTGCACCTATCGATTTTGACTGAGAATTATTGGTTTTCATTTCTACTTTATTTATAGTTTCAAAATAGTGAAAGTGTGATGTTACAAGTGAAGAATTTAGCATATAATCGTTGTAGGCTATTGTGATGAGAAGAACAATATGAGGGATGTTTCTATGAGGAGCAATGCCATAGGAGACAAAACATAGATTAGGTGGCATTTCTTGTTATATTATAGTGCTCATAGATCTAAATGTAATAGATAGTGTTGCCCTCAATCAAATGAAAATTAGGAAGGAAGCATAAGAAACCTATTCTTTTATATTCCTTCAATCTTGTATTCAAAGCACTCGGCGTTGCTATGGTACTTTGCAGTTGTGTAAAATGAATACTTGAATACTTGAATGCTAGTGGTTGTATGGAGTAAAAGAAAGCATGATAGAGTCAATAAGAGAAACAATATCCAAACATTTTATGATTTTATATTGTTTACTAAATACCTGGAGTAAATTAGAAATTATGTTTACAAGGAAAGGAGGTTTGCTTGCATTGGAAGGCAAGAAGGCTTGAGTTATTTTTGACATTTTATTCTTAGAATTTGTTTTTAAAAGATAGTTTTTAGAATAAAAATAATTGAATACTTGTTAATGATGAAGCATAGAGGAGTTGGTGATAATATTAATTTGTTTGAATGGAGAAATCATATGTTATTTCTAAATTTGAAAGGCATGAATTTCATACATGGAATGTTAAGGTACAACTAGTTTTAATAGAAAAAGTTATTTGGGATATTGTTAGTAGAATTATTAAAAAACTACAAGATGCAGATGAAGTTATAAAATGGGTCACAAAAGATCGCAAAGCCACAACATTGATTGGTCTCAAATTATTTGATGTGTATTTGCATCATATTGATCTAACAAAAATGTCAAAGCAAATTTTGGAGGGTCTTTATTTGGTTCAAAGGCTTCAAGGGTCTTTCTAATACCTAGAGTAAATTAGAAATTACATTTACAAGGAAAGGAGGTTTGCTTGCATTGGAAGGTAAGAAGGCTTGAGTTATTTTCCACATTTTATTCTTAGAATTTGCTTTTAAAAGATGCTTTTCAGAATAAAAATAATTGAATACTTGTTAATGATGAAGCATAGAGGAGTTGGTGATAAGGCTCATTTCTATTAATTTGAACATTAGAGGTTGTTGGATCAAAACTCATAGTGATTTTTTAATCACATTTTTTTGTTATGAATTAGACTTAAAAGTTCTTCATTTTCTATGCAATTGAAGTCTACAAAATGTTTTGGAGTGATAAAATTAATTTGTTTGAACGGAGAAATCATATGTTATTTCTAAATTTGAAGGGCATGAATTTCATAAATGGAAAATTAAGGTGCAACTAGTTTTAATAGAAAAATATGTTTGCGATATTGTCAGTGGAATTATTAAAAAACCACAAGATGCAGATGAAGTTGTAAAATGGGTCGCAAAAGATCGCAAAGCCACAACATTGATTGGTCTCAGATTATCTGATGTGTATTTATATCATATTGATCTAACAAAAATGTCAAAGAAAATTTGGGAGGGTCTTTATTTGGTTCACAAGCTTCAAGTGCTAAGATGTCCATTAAGAAAAAACTTTTTGGCATGAAAATGAAAGAGCATGATAGTATTGTTCAACATATTAGTACATTTCATTCCCTTCTCAATCAACTTACTGGCATAAAATCTACAATTGATGATGATGATTCCAAAGCTATTTTATTAAGTAGTATACTTTCAAGCTTTGACAATATTGTATTTACTTTAAACAAATTGAATCCAACCTTAGAAAATGTGATATCTTCCTTGATTGATGAAGATAAAAGAGTCACTAAAATCACTCAATTGCTAAAGAAACTACTTTATTTATATAGAAGTTTAGAAATTCAACAAGGAAGAATAAAACTTTCAAATACTTCTATTGTAATCAAAGAGGACACATTCTATTAAATTATATTCAGTGTGCTAGGGATCTTATTAATGGCAAGGTAAAAACAAATAATGCTTTGACTGTAACTGAATCTAAGGGAGAAAGATGTGATTTTGCAATATATGATCAAGACTCTCCTCACAACAACAATGAGGAGGAATATCTATTTTAAGGTGTAATAGGGCCAAATTGGAGGTGAGAGGCACTGAAGGTAGGAGGTATTTTATCATCTCGAGCTAGCTTCTAATTCAGAGATGATATTTTGCATGAGAAGCACCAGTTTCATCTTGAGTCCCTTCATGGAGCAAGGGGAGGCATGGCAGTTGTTTTTGGTTTGTGGATAGTAGAGTACGTCTTGATCTACAAGCTTGGTGAGTGGTACCTATGGATGGTTGAGTATGTCTTGATCCATAGATTTGTAGGTTTGTATTTGTGGATAATTGAGTAAGTCTCGATCCACAAAAGAGGAGCATTATTGTGGATAGTTGAGTAAGTCTCGATTCAGAGTTGATTGGTGTTTGTGGTACTGTGGATAGTTGAGTAAGTCTTGATTCACAGTCAGTTAGTGTTTTTCTTGTGGATAATTGAGTTTGTCTCATTTCACAAGAGGAGTGGTGTACTTGTGAATAATTGAGTATGTCTCGATTCACATGTATTTTGAGATTTGATAGTTAGGACATCCATTGGTGGATTCATATTGGTGTGTCGTGGGTGAGCAAGGAGAATTGGTGGAGGCACTTCATCAAAGTTTTTAGATGGGTTGCTATGTTTACTCCTTGTAGTTTTCCATCCTTTGTTTGGATTCATGTAATAAGGGGGGAATGTTGGTATTATTACATCATTAGAAATAATAATAATAAATAAAACAATTGTTATTTTTTAGTTTTTGGGAATTTATTCCTATAGGAGGTTATACATGGGAAAATAAGGCTTTATAAGTGAATCGATTGTAATGTAAAAATTAGCATATTAAATGTATCAAATCTTGAATCAACTATTTCATGTTTTTATTACTGTGTAAAAATGATGTAATTTGTATATATGATTTGGTCTCCATTTTCTTAATTCTCACATACCTTAAATTGAGAATATAATACAGTAGATGTTTTCATTATGATTTAAGAGATCTTCAACCTTGTGCTTGGATAATTCCTATAAGATGTACTTGCCATACTAGTGCAGGGGCACCCTCATGCATATGAGATCAATTTTTGAGTTTTTGTCTTGTTTTGTGTTGTTTGATGTCAACAAGGTCATTTGGACCATTAATGGTCATTTGGAGTCATTTGTGAAAGTTTCAAGTCATTTGGATAAGAGATGTAAAAGTTGCACAATATTGTCAAAAAGTTGTCAAGCAACTTTTCAAAAGTTGTCATGGTAGTTGCATAGGTTAGTTAGTTGGTTGAAATTGGTTTCAAAAAGTTTGAAATTCTTGTAAATGATTATATTTGCCTTGTATCCTCAAAGAGATAGGTTGGATGAAGATTTTAAAGGAGAAATACCATTCTTACACGTTGATTTTCTATGTTTTCCTACATTTCAGTGATTTCTATCCCATTGTACAGATTCCTGTTGCACTGTACGGATGAATCGCTGATTACCCATTGTAGAGGGTACTCTTACCTTTAATCAGTTTTTGATATGGTCCATTTTCATTGAGTTTTGAGGGAGATGTAAGCATTTGTGTAAAAACTGCCATAACCCTACCTAGGATTTCCAACCTTTGAAATAATGCAATAACTTGAGATTCCAACATGAGAAAAGGCTACAAATTGGTGGAAAATTCTGTCTTGGCATTAGATACATCCTTGCAAGTTTTGGGATCATTTCATGTACATGGTAAGGAGATCTCTTTGACAGAAATTTCTGATTTGCAGTGTCATTGGGACAAACTAAAACTCTACATTGTGTATGTTTGTTAAATTCTTTGCATTGTCTCATAGAATCAGGTTTGGAGAATGATCCATGTGGTAGGAATAGTTGTTTGAGATCATATGTGATGTTTTTGATGTGTTAGAATAGGAGTAAAGAACCCTTGGAGTCAAAAACTCAATTTTATCATGCCTAAATGTCTAATTAGGCCTAGTCAAGAAAGAGGACAATCAATTTTTGAGCCCTCCCGTACAAAGAAATCCTACCTTATTTATGAGTATGTGTAAGAATGGACAAATGGGTATCTAAAATGGGTCTCCTTTTCAATAGATCAAGATTGCTCCAGAAGTTATGCCCAAAAATACCTTTTTGAAAGGCTACAAGGATAAATGGCAGTTTGAGAGGAAAACCCAATAGACAATGACCTAGGGTTTTGGTGAGTGGTTGTTTAGTTGTCTTTGATTGTGTTTGATCATTTCATACCCCTACTCTACATAACATACCAAAATCATATTGGATTCTATCCCAAGCAATGGTTTTATAGGTAGGAGGCAACCAAGAAACCACATGTGATTTATGAAACCATGGGCTCAAACCATGAGATTCAATCCATGGGATGAATTGATCCTTGATTGTGTTAAAAATATAAAATGGATGAATAACCCAAGAAAATTTTAAGAGAGATTCTAAGATACAAAAGTTGTAAATGCATAAACAAAAGCAAAACAATGATTCTGAGAAATATGCAAATGTCAAGATGACATAATTACATTACGAGCTCAAAGAAGCTACAAAAGATTGATGGAATTACCATACAAGTTGTAAAATACAAGCTAGGTAGTGAGTTTATATAGACTAGGGAGACGGGTGGAGGTGGAAAAACCATCCAATAGGGAGAGACCACCAAATGGTCTAAACATAGTAAATGTAACTCCCTCATAGGATGGTGACACCTCAAATGACCCACTCACCTACTTAAACTCACTTTATTAACCTAAGAAAGATTAATAAAAGTGTAGGAAAAACCTAGGAACTAGGGAAAATAAATAACCTAATAAAAACACTAACACCCCCCTTAAGCGTAGCTTAGGTGGGTGAAAAGATGGGTCCCAACAAATGAAGCCTGATGAGGTACCCATATACAAAATTTCCCCCCCAAAGAAAAGAAGACCCTCCCCAAACAAAGGAATAGAAGCCTCCCCACAAATAGAGAGAGAAAGGAGAAGGAAAAAGAAGCCCCCTAAAGTAGACACCTGCCACACTCCTAGAATATCATAGATGAAGGAACTTGCTCTTAGAGAAGGGTTTGATGAAGATGTCTACAATCTGATCTGATGTTGGACAATACCTAAGATCAAAGACCTACTCATGAATCAAATCCTAAATGTAGTGCATGTGGATCTCAATGTGTTTGGTCTATTGATGATGGACCAGATTGCGAGAGATCTGAATCACACTTTGGTTGTCACAAAAGATGACTATAGGCTTCCGAAAGGGAATACCAAACTCAGTGAGGATATTTTGAAGTCAAATGGCCTCAGTAGAAGCATTGACTACTCCTTGATACTCAACCTTTGTAGATTAAAGAAAAATTGCAGATTACTTCTTGCTCGACCAAGAAATTAGACTAGAACCAAGTGAGAAGCAATACCCTGAAGTAGACTTGTGATCTTGAGAATCACCTACCCAATCCAAATCTGTGTCCCACCAAGTCAATATCCATGCCCGCTACATAGTGAATCCCATAACTATGAGTACCTTGTAGATAGTGAAGAATCTACTTAGCCACTTTCCAATGTAGCTCATGTGGCTCCTACATGAACCTGGAGACTAGGCCCACAACATATGAAAGATCAGGCCTTGTGTGAGTCAATTATATGAGATTCCTAAGTAATTAGAGATACAAGGTAGCATCCACCAATGGTGAAGAATAGTGAGCCTCAAGTTTGACCCTTGATAGAAATGAAGTCGATGCAGGCTTATAGTCAACCATGCAAAATCTAGAGAGCATATCAAGTGTGTACTTGGGTTGTGCAATGAAGATACTAGATGAAGATTGAGTGATCTCAATCCCCAATAAGTAGTGCAGAAGGACCAAGTCTAACATCAGGAAATGATCATGAAGGACAATTTTCATTGCCTTGATGGTGGATGAGTGACTCCTTGTCAACAACAAGTTATCAACATAGAGAACAAGGAAGGTGAGAGTATCATCCTACTATAAAATATAAGCATTCAAATCAGAATGGCACTGAGTGAACCCAATCAATAGAAGGAAGGAGTCCATCTTGGCATACCATGCTTGAGGGGCCTATTTGAGGCCATAGAGAGACTTCCTAAGATGACAAACAAGTGAAGGATCCTGTATGAACCCCTATGGCTATTCCATAATCTCCTCCTGAAGGTCACCATGAAGAAAAGTACTCTTCACATCCATCTGATGAACTTCCCAACAATGGGTTGCAGTAATTCCAAGGACAATTAGAATGGAGTTCATTCTAGAAACTAGTGCAAAAGTATTAGAGTAATCAATCCCAGGAACCTAGGAGAATCCATTAGCGATTAGGCAAGCCTTATGCTTATCAACCAACCCATATGCAACAATTTTTTTCTAATAGATCCACTTGCATCAAACAAGTTTCCTTCCCTTAGGAAGGGTGACTAAATCCAAAGTATGGTTCCTCTCCAAGGAACTAAACTCTTCCTATATAGCAGCATCCCACTCAGGGACACCATAAGCTTCTTGAAAAGATGGTGGATTAGAAGATGAAGCAATGAAAAGATGTGGAGCCTGCTAAAATTGTGACCTTGTTCTTCTAGAATATGTAGGATCACCAACCCAATCACCTGTTGACTCTAATGTTTGATGAGCCCAAAGAGGCCCAATGGTAGGAGAATCAAGAGAATCTGGAGCAAAATCATCACCCTTTGAATGATGAATAGGAGAGGAGGAAGATGGATCCTCATCATCATCGTTGCCATCTGAAGTAGAGGAAGAAGACTCCTTATCAAGATTAGGAGGATTAAGATCCTTGGAAGAACTATCATGTCATAGTATCTCCAAAATGATGGTAATTGGAGAAGTGGTAGCAAAAGAACTAGAAATATCCTCCTCGAAGTGAACACTCCTCTTGATGAATAACTCATGAGTGGTGGGGTGAAGAATCTTGTAGCCTTTGACACCATCTAGGTACCCAACAAATATGCAAGGCTTGCTCTATGGATCCATATCCTTGTATTTCTCTGCTAGAATGTGGGCCCATGCAAGAGAACCAATCACTCAAAAGTGCTTTACTGTGGGTTTCTGATTGGTCCAAGCTTGAAAAGGAGTGACCCCCTTCACATCTCAGTGAGGAACTCAGTTCTAGATGTAACATGTACAATTGATGGCCTCCACCCAATACTGAGGTGCCATTGACCTGGAGTGAATCATATAGTTGACCATCTCTTTCAAGGACTTGTTCTTTCACTCTGCGACACCATTTTGTTGTGGACTATAGGCAACTGTGTGATGAATATCAATGCCCTCTGAAGCACAAAACTACTCAAACCTTTGGTTGACATTCCTCCCATTATCTATAGATAGATTTTTGATGGCCTTCCCAAACTATTTCTCTACAAAAATTTTGAAGTCTTGAAAAGACACAAAGACTTCAGACTTTTTATTGAGAAAGTAAACCCATGTGTATCTAGAATGATAATCAACAAAAGTCAGAACATATCGAGGCCTACTAAAAGAAGGACGTGGAAATGGTCCTGCCAAGTCACTATGTACTAACTCAAGAAGTTGTGTGGCCCTCCATGCTTTACCTTTATCATATTTTTCCTTAGGATTCTTACCAAGAATGTACCCTTGGCAAACTCCATCAGAAAACTAAATAGAAGGCAACCCTGAAACCATGTCCTATGGACTAAGCTACTACAAGTAATGGTAGTTCAAGTGGCCAAATTGTTGATGCCACAAACAACTCACCTCATATGAGTGAGTGAGAAAAGTAAGTGAAGGAGAATCAGGAACAAAATAAGGAAAGTGATATAGTCTGGACCAAATGATCAACCTTCCCCATAGTAATTGTAGACCCATTGTGCAACTCAATGATTACCACTTTGTCTGGAGTGAACTCAGCCTGCTTTCTAGAGCCAGCGTGAGTGATCTGATAAATAGATAGGAGATAAGTTGACAAATATGGAACACAAAGAACATCATGAAATGTTCCTTTGCCCATGTCACCCATGTACCTCAACAGAATTGTCATCACCCATTAATATAGATGGCATAGAACATGACTCTAAAGAGGCAAAATCATCTTGTGACGAAGCCATGTGGTGTGAAGCATCTGAGTCAATGATCTAGGTATCTGGTTGTGAAGCAACAACAACTAGGGCCTTACCCTTTCCTTTCCCCTTACGTTTGTCTATGTCCTTTGAATATTCTTGAGATGAACTTTGTTTGACATAATCATGTACCTTAATATTATTCTTTTCAAGAAGATGTGTAAGGTGATCAATTTGTTTCTTTAAACACTTGTGTTCATCATGAATAGGTTTCTTAGGCACACTTTGTCTTCTCCTTCTTAGGATTGTCACCTTTGGAAGAAGAGGCTTGAGTAGTTATATTAGAGACAACCTATTTTTGTGCCTACTTATTTTTCATACCAGACCCTTTCTGATCTTTAGTGCCCTGATTTGTAGCCAAGGCATGAGATTTAGAGGGCTTAATTGTTCCCATTTGAACCAATTTATCTTTCTCCTTTGTGAGTTCATTTACAAAATCATCAAGAGAAGGCATTTTATATGTGGTTCCTAAGGCACTTTTGGTATCATAAAATGTAGAAACAAAAATTGAATAGTTAGGACCAAGTTTGGAAAGAATGCTTAACATCAATTGATTGTCCTTCTTCCCAATCCCCCACTATTTCATCTACAATCTAATGGCCTTTAACTTTGTGAAGAAATATTGAATTGTATTAAAATTACATGGATTCAACCCTATGACCTCATTCTCCAATTGGCGTTCCCTTAATTCATCTTGTTTACCAAAGAGCCCTTCCAAGATTGTCCAAACTTCATTTGGAGTTGTAGCAAATTCAACATGAAAAAGAAGATTAGGAGATACATACATGCACAAAGTACATATGCTTCATCACATTTCTTAAACTATTTTATTTTTTTGCAATTAATGTTGGTTTAGTTTCAAGACCCCTAGTTACTCAATGGAAACCTTACTTCTTAATATAGATAGTCATTTTGGACCTCCACTCATAGTAGTTATAGGGTGTGAGTGATGGTACTATTGTTTGATCCATTTTAATGTAGAACAATATATTGTTGTTGTGGTTGTTGTGCATAAATGAGAAAGAAGAAATCAAAGAGAGCACACATGACACCCCCATTTTCACTTAATCAAACAACCCCCCAAGAAAATATGATTTGACACTTTATATTTAGTGCAATCACAATTGCCACTAGTAAGAAACATTGAGTGGACTTGATATCAATGCTTTACAAATTCCAATATATGATGAAAGTACAATACTAGAATAAAACCAAGTGAAACAAATAACACCACTACAAAGTACTAAAAAAATCATGCACTTTAAAAAAAAGAATCACCTCAATCCGAGGTCATATGTGAACGTTATGGGTCTTCGAAGTTCCCAACATGAGAATTGTGCAGTGTCACCTATGAGAATCTGTAATTTCTATAAAAACCATGCATTAAAATCAAAAAGCATCTATACCAACACATAGAGCATGAAAAATTATCCCAAATAAAAAAATTGCTCATAAAATGGAGGTACTGAGCCCAAGTTATAAGCCTTCGAAGTTTGCCTTCAAAATTGAAATCAACAATAGAGAGGGGGTCTTAGTTTGCAAAAAGTATCCTTCGCCAAATTTGGTAAAACTCTTGCCAAAACTAGCAGTGTACCAAAAATAGAGGATTTTTTAGAAAGTTTGGATCTTTTCTATCTTTATAAAATCTCTGGACAAATATAGCTATTACTAGGAATAGCAAAATCTCCAATTTTTGACTCAAACGCCAACATATATGTATAGGGGCCGAGGAGAATATTTAAGTGCAGTTTAAAAAAGGTGCAAAGGGCAAAGATTTCAAGAGAGGTGGGGGCTGAAGCCACACCTAACCCCAATGTGGGGTTGCGCCCAAACACAAGGCATGGGGTCTGCAGGAAGGGGGATCAGACCACAAAGAGCAGCTGAAGCCATTTAGATAAGGCCGAAGCCCCTTAATTACTACTAAAAGCACTTTCATATGGTACTTCAAAGTGCTAGCAGTTTGAAATATATATATTTTGAATTTTTTACAAAATCTACCTTGTAAAGCATGCTGGGGGGCCAAATGGCCCTCTGACAATTTTTTTGCCTCGAATGCTTCTAGCACCAAAACTAGGCAAATTATATATCAAAATTCATCTATTCAACCTTTTGGACTTAATGACAGGGTTCTTTTTGGAAAACAATGCTCCATATGAAAGTTCATTGCCAAATCTAAGCTTCAAACCCCCTGTTTGCAACTGTGTCAAATGATTTCCAAATCAGATGAAATGAAAGCTAATCCTGACTTTCTCAAGCCTCCTGGACATGTTGGAACAACAAAAAATATTGCCAATATAACCAGAATAGTTGCAATCACCTATATCTAACCAAACACATATGCAAAATAGACAGGTTATCATATCTTCATAAATCCTTTTTGATTCTCCAAATTGTTAAAAAATGCAAGAGAAGAGCGTACGTGATTTTACAAGATCTCACAAAAATAAGCTCAAACTCTCAATTAGGAATCCTAGAACTTAAAACTCTCAAAACAAAAGCTCTGATACCATGTTAGAAATATGAAACGAATGAATAACCCAAGAACTTTTTTAGAGAGATTCTGATGTAGGAGCATCCCTGGTTCAAGATAAATCTTGCATCAACTAAAAAAAATTGTATTTCAGTTTGTTTTCATTTCAATTTGTTTCTTTCATTTCTAGTTCAGTTCAGGGAGTTCAGTCAGTAGCAGTTTCTGTACTTTGGTCCACATTCTACCTCAATTGCATTTCAAACCTTGCAGAGCTGGACTTAGGATATAGATTTATTCATGCACAACATATCCAAAAATTTAGAGCATTTGGATCAAGTACCAAAAATTTATCACTATCAGAAGATTGTCTATTTTATCAAAGCAGAGCATCCTGCTAGTCTCAGACAATCAACTAAAGGAGAAGACCTACGGAGCATTTCACAACCTTCGAAGCTTAATGACACATCATTCCATGTTTTTTGGTTCATGGCCAACCTTCCTCAAGATCCACACATCATTCCATTCATTTGCAGAGGAGTTCTACTCATTTAGGGCTGACCTATCCATGTACACATGTTACAACTCTTCATTGGAGTTTGTGATCTTCCTTGGCTGATGCGGAGGAATCTTTGGTTCCGAAGATGATATATAATGATGTAATAGATCTCTAGGAAAGTAGTAATTAACATGGTGATAGTTTGATAGTTTGGATTCTTGGTGAAGGAGCTTCAAAGCTATATCTTGTGCATATTCTGATATTCTGTAATCAGGCCTGTGAGCCCAAATTGTAAGCCCGCATGTTGCCGACTGCTTTGTATTTGAATTCTATGATATACTAAATGACTAAATTTGTATTTGCTTTATATCTGTGAGTTGTTTCCATTGTGTTTACTCTAGCTGCATAGCCTGGACTATTCATTCTATGAACCCTCCTACCATGACTGCACCAAGTGGTATCAGAGCGAAAGTTTGAATCTTTGGGAGTGAATTGAGTGAAATTGGTGAAGGAATTGTGTACGATCTTGCTATGGACAGATCACCAAATCTGAGGTAGGTTACTTGTGTCACAACCGATCACTGATTGTGAGGCAGTTGTCACCTTCTAGCCCAATCACTAAACTTGAGGTAGTTTTCACTTGATCCAAGGAAGAATGCCACCGAGGAGAATCCCTGTTGTTGGAACAATAGTCGCAAGAATGGATGAGATGATGGAAATGATGAAGACAATGAGAATTCAAGTGGATGCTATTGACGAAGATAGGCGAAGAGGATTGACACCGAGACCTAATGTTGAAAATGATGATGAAGAGGAATTTCAATCTATTGAACAAATTGGCAAAACCCTAGGAGGTGATGAAGAAGAAGAATCAGATCAAGTCAAGATGTTGCAAGCTATTTCAAATATTGGGAAAAGACCTAGATTTGATGTCCTGAACTATGCTAACAATTTGAACCCTGAAGAATTGATTGACTGGATAAATGACATGGAAGAGTACTTTGAGTATGAAGAAATTGAAGATTCAGAGAAGGTAAAATTTGCAAAGACAAAGTTGAAAGGACATGTTGCTATATGGTAGAAAGAAGTTTAGTTGGATAGAAATAGAAGAGGAAAAGAAAAGATTACAAAATGGGATAGAATGGTGACAAAATTGAAGAATCAGTTTGTACCTACTGACTATGAGTTGGAGCTATTGAAGAGATTACAGAACTTGAGACAAAAGGAGAAATCTATGAAGGAATATACCGAAGAATTTCATAAGATGATCATAAGGACAAGACATAGTGAAGTGAGAAAGGAGAAAGTGGCTAGATACATCAATGGACTAAGATTGAACATTTAAGGGGATTCGAGTTTGGTGAGGATGACAACACTGGAAGAAGCATATCAGTTTTCCTTGAAAGTTGAAAAGTTGAATAAGAGGCATGATTAGAGGCAGAGAGGAAGAGGATGTAAATTTTAGAGAGGCAAAACATTTTCTGGAGGAGATAGATCATTTACAGAGCATAATAGATAGGAGAACACATTCAAGAAGGATGACAGAGATAACAATGCATACCGGAGAGATGACATAAATTTTTACCATAGAGGAAATTATAATTCATACTAGAGTGAAGGATACATAAGAGAAGGAAGAGGACCTGTTAGGAGAACATTCAGAGGAACCTGTTTCAAGTGTGGAGGTGAAGGACATAGAGCATTTGAATGTAATCAAGGGAGTACAAGTAAAATGATAGAGAACATTGGAAGAGAAGCCTATGTGGAAGAAGAACATGTTGGATCACCTAGTTCAGTTGGCAAACCTGAGAAAGGAGAATCACTTGTGATGAGGAGAGCACTATTTCAAGTAGAAACAAATGAGGAACCACCATAGAGGAAGAGTTTGTTTAGAACCAGAAGCAAATCAGGAGGTAAATGTTGTAAAGTTGTTATTGATAGTGGTAGTTCGGATAACCAAGTTTCAGAGGAGATGGTGACTAAGCTAAAGTTGGAAAGATTGAAACACCCTGAGCCCTATCAGATAGCATGGATTCAAGATGACCATAAGGTATTGGTGGGTGAGCAATGTTTGGTGAAATTTCATACCGGATCTTATCATGATGAAGTCTTGTGTGATATTATGCCTATGGATGTTTGTCATATCTTGTTGGGTAGACCTTGACAGTATGATAGGAAATCTATACATGATGGGAGAAAGAATACATACACTATAACATCAAATGGGAAGAGAATTACTTTGATTCCTTTGGAGGATGATCCTAAGGGTAAGGTATGTGGGAATGTTAGAATTTGTTTTGTAGATGGAAGAAAATTTCTAGATGGTCTAAGACATGAGAATATGTTTTATGCTTTGATTCCTAAGAAGCCTGAAACATTGAAGAAGGGAACTAAAGAATCACAACCGGAGGAGATAACTGAGTTACTGGCAGAGTATGAAGACATCATATCAGATAATGTACCTGAAGGATTACCACCTATAAGGAGTATCAGTCATCACATGGACCTTATACCTAGAGCTAGTTTGCCTAACAAAGCAACACACAAAATGACACCGACAAAGAATGAAGAATTGAATAGGCAGATACAAGAGTTGTTGAGGAAGGGTTTGATCAAAGAAAGTTTGAGTCCTTGTGCAGTACCTGCAGTGTTAGCACCTAAGAAGGATGGAGAATGGAGAATGTGTACAGACTCTAGAGCAATAAACAAGATCATAGTTAAGTATAGATTTCCTTTACCTAGGATGGATGATATTATGGATTGTTTGAGTGGAGAAAAATATTTCACAAAGATAGACTTGAAGAGTGGATACCATCAGATCAGAATCAAAGAAGGAGATGAATGGATGACTGCTTTTAAGACCAATGAAGGATTGTATGAGTGGTTAGTGATGCCTTTTGGATTGACAAATGCACCTAGTACTTTGATGAGGTTGATGAATGAAGTTTTGAAGAAATTCTTAGGTAAGTTTGTTATTGTATATTTGGATGACATTCTGATTTTTAGTAAGACAAAGGAGGAACATTTGCAGCACCTGAGACAAGTTTTACAGAGACTGAGAGAGGAGAAATTACTGATAAACATCAAGAAATGTAGTTTCATGAAGGAAGAATTGGTTTACTTGGGATTTGTGATTTCTGTGGAAGGATTGAAGATGGACCCTAAGAAAGTGAGAGCAATTGTTGAATGGCCTACACCGGAGAGCATTGGAGAAGTGAGATCATTTCATGGATTTGCTAGTTTCTACCAGAAGTTCATCAGAAATTTTAGTTCAGTTTGTAATCCTATTATAGAGACAATGAGAGGTGACAGAAAAGATTTCAAGTGGGCATCAGGCGAAGATATAAGTTTTGAATTGTTGAAGCAGAAAGTGACAGAGCAACCTGTTTTGGCATTATTAGATTTCAATAAGGTATTTCAAGTTGATTGTAATGCAAGTGGGAATGCGATTGGAGCAGTGTTAAGTCAAGAAGGTAGACCTATAGTATATTTTAGTGAGAAGTTGAATGATGAAAGGAGAAGATATTCAGTTTATGATCAAGAGTTCTATGCTATAATTTAAGCCTTGAAGAAGTGGAGACATTACTTGTTGCCTAAGGAGTTTGTGTTGTACACAAATCATCAATCTTTGCAATATTTGAATAGTCAAGGTAAGTTGAATCAGAGACAGATGAAATGGGTAAAGTTCATATAGATTTATACATTTGTATTCAAACATAGGAGTGGAAAATCAAACAAAGTTACAGATGCATTGAGTAGGAGAAGAAACTTATTGACATAGATGAGAGTTGAAGTGATATGATTTGATGAAATGAAGAACCTATATGAGGGAGACATTGATTTTGTAGGACCCTAGAAAGCATGTAAGGAACCTGTTGTGGCAGATAGGAGCAAGTGGTTGGACTATTTTAATTAGGAAGATATGTTGTTCAAAGGCAATCCACTAGGCATACCTAGAAGTTCATGAGAGATAATTTGATCAAGGAGAAACATAGTGGTGGATTGGCAGGACATTTTGGCATTGAACAAACAGTGGCTTTAGTGAGTGAAAATTACTTTTGGCCTCAGATACATAAGGATGTTATGAAATTTGTGCAGAGTTGCAGAGTTTGTCAAGTTGCAAAAGGGAGTAGTCAGAATACTGGATTGTATAAACCTTTGACAATTCTGGAGAGTCCTTGGGAAGACATCAGTATGGATTTTGTAATGGGATTGCTTAAGAAATAGAGAAGACATGATTCAATATTTGTAGTAGTGGACAGATTTTCAAAGATGTCATATTTCATACCTTATAAGAAGATAACTGAAGCAGTGCATGTAGACGACCTATTTTTCAAAGAGATTGTGAGATTGCATGGATTACCTAAGAGTATAGTTTCAGACAGAGATACAAAGTTTGTTGGATATTTTTGGAAGACAGTTTGGAAGAAGATGAAGACATATTTGAAGTTCAGTTCAGCATTTCATCCACAGACTGATGGACAGATAGAGGTAGTGAATAGGAGTTTGGGAAACTTGTTGAGATGTTTGATTGGAGATAAGGTAGGAAGATGGGATTTGATTCTTTCACAATTAGAGTTTGCATATAATAATTTAGTGAATAGGAGTACCAGAAGAACACCTTTTGAGATTGTAACTGGAGTAAACCCTAGAGGAGTAGCAGAATTGGGAGATATCAGTGCAGAAGCAGAAGAATTTCCAGATCACATGAGGACAGTGCATGATCAGGTGAAGAAAAATTTGGAGGATATGAACAGTAAGTATAAAGAACATTAAGCAGATGAGAAGAGAAGACATAAAGAATTTTTAGTTGGAGATGAAGTGATGGTGTACTTGAGAAAAGAAAGATTTCTAGTTGGAACTTATAACAAGTTGAAGATGAGGAAGTTTAGGCCTTGTAGGATACTCAAAAAATTTGATTTAGGAAATGCATATGAAGTAGAGTTACCGGAGACATTGGGCATATCACCTATTTTCAACATAACAGACCTATATCGGTATCATGAAGCAAAGTTTAATGATAGCATGGAAGAAGACTTGAAGAAATAGTTACCACAACAAGCACCAGAGTAGGTTGAAGACATTTTGGACAGTAGAGTTGGACGCAACACCAGAGGAAGACAATACAAAGAATATCTTGTGAAGTGGAAAGGCCTATAGGAAGAAGATTCATCTTGGATTTCTCAGGCTGAGGTGGATCGTCTTGGTTTTCCTCTAGCCCTAGCAAAGTGAGGGACTCACTTTTTCCAATAACCCCAGATGTCTGATGCAGGAGAATCCTCGGTTCAAGAGAAATCTTGCATCAACCAAAAACATTTGTATTTTAGTTTGTTTGCATTTCAATTTGTTTCTTTCATTTCCAGTTCAGTTTAGGCAGTTCAGTCAGTAGCATTTTCTGTATTTTGGTCCGCATTCTACCACAATTGCATTTTAGACCTTGCAGAGATGGACTTAGCATATAGATTCATTCATGCACAACATATCTAAAATTTAGAGCATTTGGATCAAGTATCAGAAAGTTATCACTATCAGAAGATTGACTGTTTTCTTAGAGCAGAGCATCTTGATAGTCTCAGACAATCAGCTAAAGGAGAAGACCTACAGAGCATTCCACAACCTTCAAAGCTTAATGACACATCATTCCATGTTGTTTGGTTTGTGGCTGACCTTCTCTGATATCCGTACATCATTCCATTCATTTGCGGAGGATTTCTACTCATTTAGGGCCGAACTATTTGTGTACACACATTACAACTCTTCATTGGAGTTTGTGATCTTCCTTGGCCGACGTAGAGGAATCTTTGGTTCTGAAGATGATATATAATGAGGTAATAGATCCCTAGGAAAGTAGTAATTAAAATGGTGATAGTTTTATAGTTTGGATTCTTGGTGAAGGAGCTTCAAAGCTATATCTTGTGCATATTATGATATTCTGTAATCAGGCCTGTGAGCCCAAATTGTAAGCCCGCATGTTGCCGACCGCTTTGTATTTGAGTTATATGATATACTGAATGACTGAATCTACATTTGCTTTATTTCTATGAGTTGTTTCTGTTGTGTTTACTCTAGCTGCACAGTCTGGACTATTCATTCTGTGAACCCTCCTACCATGACTACACCAGATTCTAAGCTACAAAAGTTGTAAATGTATAAACAAAAGAAAACCAATGATTCTGAGAGATGCAAATGTCAGGATGACATAATTGCATTACAAGTTCAAATAAAAAACTACAAAAGATTAGCACAATTGCCATACAAGATGCAAAATACAAGCTAGGTAGTGAGTTTATATAGACCAGGAGAGGGGTGGAGGTGGCAAAATTGACCAATAGGGAGAGACCACCAAATGGTCTAAACATAGTAAATGTAATTTCCTCGTAGGATGGTGACACCTCAAATGACCCACTCACCTAATTAAACTCACTTTATTAACCTAAGTAAGCTTAATAAAAGTGTAGGAAAAACCTAGGAAATAGGGAAAATAAATAACCCACTAGGAAAATAAATAACCTACACTAAAAAAATTGACCTACACACCCACCTCTTCAATGCAATCACCAAACATGGAATATAAATCCATAGGAGGATCTTGAACCCTAAAATCAAGGGGGTCAGATAGTCAACCTAAGTTCTCCATTTTGGAGAACTAATTGCTCTTACAATATGTTTTTACACATGCATGTTGTTGTGCCCTGCACACATGCCCCATTTTTACATGAGCAAAATGGGGACCCCTCTTTTTCTTGAGTCTTTTGGTGAGTTTCTTAGCCTCTTTTGGGTGTTTCAGCTTGTTATGAGTGCTCTAATTCATGGTTGAGTAGCTTGGTCTAATTGTACAAGTTCATGATCCATTGCATTATGTTGACATATTTTGACAATTTCTTGGGTCTTAGTTGTCTCACCTAGTTTTAGATGCACTTTGATGATCTATCTACTTTTATGAGTTTTGATATTCTTTGATTGGGTTGGTTTTGGCATGTTTTGGGTTTGATGAGTCTTGATCAAGTATACGCTTCATTATTTCATTTGGTTTTTAGTTTGCATGGAGTTGTGGTGAATGGTCTTGTCTCATTTTATCATGCTCATAATCATATTGACAAGTCCTTCATGGTTGATTGATTGCATTTTGAGGCCTTGTGGAATCTTGAAAAGGAAGGACATTTATTGTTTTAGAGGATGGGGTTGATTTTGATGATGCATTCAAGTTTATTTATTGCTTCATATTCATATATAAATTTAAGAGTATAATCCTTCATATTTGTAGAGTCTTAGGAGGTGTCAAAATGACTAAATGTATGAATGCATTCATGTGGTGTGCTTAGATCTTATCTTGTCATTGTCATTAGCCTTGGGTTTTGATAAAGATCATGAAATACTAATAAAGTGAAGCCATTAGATAGTAGTGACGAAAACAATCCATGCAAGGGTGAAAAGAACACAATTCATAAAATGTTCCAAAACTGCCTACTGCTATCATAGTCAAACAACAGTGTATACATGGACATAAAAGCCACAAAACCTTAAGAAAAACCTTATAGTTGGCTAAACGAATTAAAGGAGAATGTTTTCTAAGTATCTTTGTAACGTTAGAAAATGTCCCCTTGGGGGCTTTTCCCTCATAAGGTTTAGCTCCCAGGTCTTTAGAGTGCATTTAGGACATTTTAGTTCATATTTTAGCACCCCGATGGAATGAGACCTAAGTCCCATGGTAAATAGGACCTAGGTGGACCCCTTGAGTTGTACCTTGCCTAAAATAGGGGGGAGGACTTGGGCACCTGTGCCCTAGTCCTACTCTATTTTAGGGCAGCCCCAATTTCTGGCTGTCGGTTAGTGACTGTTATTGGGTCCCTTTGCTGACACGGTAAGTTTGAATTTCAAATATCTTGGTGGGAGTGCTTGTAGATGCATATATAAACATATGTAGGCATTCATTTGTAAATGAGATTGTTATTGTGAACTCTAGGCATTCTGAAGGTGATTCAAGGCTTTCTATTGTGTTACAAGAGCAGACTTATGTGTTTTATGTGTTGGTATTTGCAGATTTGAGCATCAATTCCTTCATGGCATGAAGAGCATATTCCTCCATGAAAGCTTCACTACAAGGTGACATATCATTGTGTTTTTATCATTGATTCCTTTGGTTTTTGGCCTCTGCCTCACAAGGGCACACCCTCTTTATCTGACAACAGTGTTCAGAGACTTAAGTGTCCTCTGAGGTTTGACTGAGGCAAACATTTAAACAGCACAACCCCCAAACCAAGTCTTGTGATTGCAGGTTACAAGTGTCGCATCCAGGAAAAGTGGAGTTGTAGGAAGGCTGGGAAGACATCAGGGTCTCGGGATCTAAAGAAAAGATGGACAAAGGAGCACTTCCGGGACTAGGGTGCTCTCTCAAGTGTCCTCCATAGACTGATTCTGGAAAACAAAAGTTACAGGGCTGATCAGTGTCTGAAGGAGGTCCAGATTCCCTGAAAAAGTTGGTACTTTGGACTTGGGTACCCGCTCTAGTGTCCCCGATTGTTCCGCTTTGAAACCCTAAAAATAGGTATTCTGTAATTTGGCATTTTACTCCCGTCTGCAAGAGCTTTTTCCATAATTCATTAATTTGTTGTCATATTTGCTTAATTATGGTTTTAATGGTCAATTGAGCATAGGAGAAGGAAAAAATGATAATTAATTCCCTAATCCAAGTTTACCTACATTTGAAAGTGACTCTAGGGTATGATAGTGCTTGCCATTCGACCCTAGATCCTTCAATGTATAGTTGAGAGACAGATTTTAACAGCTAAACATTAAAACATTGACAAATCCAGTTTTCCACTAAACAATCTTAAATGCAAAATCTAATCATTGTCTCACCTAAAATGGTCAAAAAATAGTCCTAAAATAGAATTTTGACAACCCAGAAGCCCTAGGACATCCATGAAGAAGTTGAATTTCTGATCTTGTTTTGGCCTCTATAATGGACTCAAAAGACATTTTTAAATTGATGGGAGGATTTATTGGGTAGGGAAGATGGAAAGGTCAAGAGGATGCATCAAGAAACCAAAGGAATCAAGGGGAGACCACAAATTTAATCACAATATAATCCCAATTAAATATCAACAGAGATAGATAGCCATTAATTCGATCATATCTCGAGATCTACAATCTGGGTATGACTAATTTCTTGTGGGGATATAAAAAACTAGATTCCATAGCTTCCCTAAAAATCTTAGAAAAATCTAGATCGTAAAATAAAAGTTATGGATGCCACAATAGACTGTTTGTTTCTCATGACAGGTTTACCAGTTTTTTATAAGAAAACAAGTTTTAATCATTATTTGCCAACTTGCACATGACAGATCCATGATGAAAATGGATATGATTTGATATGTATTAACTTAAAATGATTTATTTGTTTATGAAATTGATGCTTGTCTTTATTGGTCACAGGTTTAAAGGGCTAAAACATGAAGGGATCGGCTGCAACCATCATGGAGAAATGAAATCTGGGAGACACCATGCTGTCCCAACCATTGACAAATGTGATTTTTATGCCCAAATCACTACTACACCTACAAAATGAAGCCAATTTGATGTCAAGGATGATGAATACAAACCCTAGTAGCTGTAGCAACACAAAAATCATACCTAAGATATTGTTGTACATGCACATTTGGAGCCCAAAATGATGGAAAATGAGGGGAACAATGTCATGCAACTGTTGGAAAATGGATTGTGCCTCCTTGTACTTGATTTGAAGCCCTATTCATGACTGATACAACCTTATACAAGTGTCCATCTTGCTGTTCCAGGTCTGAGATGGAGGTTTGAGGTGGAAAAATGGAGAAATCATGAAGTATGAAGGCTAGAAATGCATTTCTTAGGATAGATTTGGTCACCTACAAATAGATATTGTTTCTTGCACATGGAAAATAGACATCTACAACCACCCATGATAGAGAAAATGAATTTCTACAATTGTTCATATATTTTTTTATTAATACTTGTCTTACTACAAAAACTTGTCCAAGAGTTGTAGTTGCAAATATTTAATATTTTGGCTTCCAAAAGTTACTTTTGTCATATTTGGAAAACATAGTAACAAAAATTAAATTAAAATAGTACTCTTTGATACTAAGGGAAGCTTGTTGAGGAAGCCACATGGGATGAAGTGGAATGTTCCTTGCCACCAAAATTGACTTTTGTGTTGGAGCATCAAATGTGAGCCATTGGATCAAATTGATCATAGCCATTGGATTTTAGGGTAAAAAAACTTAGTATGGAAAAGCTGATTTGAATATGTATACAATTGAAACTCATTGTAAGGGGTTAGAATTTGTGAGAAGAAATGGAGAATTGGTGAAGAACCAATTGGTTCTTGTTGGTGTTTTGAGAAAAACTCATTGAAACTCATTCGAAAGCAATTGTACTATTGGGATTTGAGGGTAGATACATAGTATTTTCTGATTTTCATGTTATACTCATGGTTTTCTATACACCAAGTTTAGAAATTTTTTATGTTTGTCAATATTTTGAGCTTAATACAAGTTTATTTTGATGGTTTCTAGTCAAGATTGTGAATGGAAATTGTTGAGATTTGTTGAACTTGTCATCTTACAAAGTTTGTTTCATGGTTTCTAAACACCAAGATGAAGTATTTCTTTCATTTTTAGTTGAAGATTCATGGATATTTGATGAGTTTGCAAAGTGTTCATACCACTAGTAATTTACTGATTGTAAATTACCTTGTGTGGTTAGCTTGAACATCCATAAATTCACCTTTGAAGATTGCACCTCCATGAAACTTGATTATTGGGTTTTCATGATCAAATCAAGGATGGTTAAATGTGTTTGCAAACTTGTCTATCCATTGTTGAAGCTAAAATGATTGAATGGGTTTAAGTTTTAGTTAGTTTCTTAGTAACCTTTCTCTATCTTGCCTTTCTTTTGCACTTTTTTATTAGATTTGGTTAGTTTAGAGTTAGAATAGGGTTTTCAAACTTGCATATTGCTGTTATAAAGTTGATATTTTATGAATGCAAGTTATTATATTGCTGGTTATGAGCTGAAATGATACATTTTATGGAAATATATGTTTATATTAGTTTGTATATGCATTGCTAAATCTAAAAACTGATTGGTTTATGTGTAATTTAACATTATTTGTTGGAGTTTGTCCAAATGTATGTAGGCCCCTTGATTGGAACAAAAAAATACATCATACAACTGAGTTATCATGTGAAGGCCAAGACTGGGTAGTATAGACCTTAGGGTAGTCATTTTCCATTTTTTTGGGATTTGATTCCTTTCAAGAGAGATAAGATACTTAGTATTTTACCTAAGTTATGTGCAAAAACACCCATCAATAGATGTATTTAGTTGCTAAATGATGCTCCACCCAATCTACTCAAAACTCCCAATATCAATGCTTTCTTACAACTATCATAACACACAATCCAAGTGGTGAGATGTGTCATATAAGGAATATTGAGATTCCTCCCAAGGGTGGCACGTCTCATTCCACAAGTGGCTAATTTACATGATATTAGATTTATAAAGGTTTGTAAGGTGTGCAACACATGTAGCCTAAAAGAAAATCAGAGAAACCCTAGGTTACCTATTATGCATGAAGGTTTAATGTTGCTCATCATGGAGCACATCAAAGCCATGGTACCTAGTACAGAGGTGAAGGGGAGTGCTAAGAAAAAGGAAAAGTTCCCATCTTGGACTACTCTACCTCCATGGATGGTGAAACTGGGGAAGATGATGAAGACCCAGATCGAGCTGAGGATGAGGTCTCTATGGAGGTTCTCTCCACTCCTCATTCCTCTTAGGCGGAGGAGGAGGAAATGCATAAAAAAATAAAAAGAACTTGTGGGAAGGAAACTCTGACCAAACAAGGTAGAAAAGAGGACTCCTAGTCTATGGGCGCTACCTTAGGAGGAGTTGGGGATGAAGGGTACACGGAGGAAAAGGGGGGTAAACAAAAGAAGGATAAGATGAAGAAGGGCAAGTAGAACTAGGATGAAACTAAGGTCCCTGAGAAGCAGAACACTGGTGAGAAAGGTAAGAAAGTTCACAAGTTGAAGTTGAAAATGGGGATGGTTGAGAACCCTAAAGAGGAACATGTCAAGGCACTAGTAGAAAAACAATAATAAATTACTAAAAAACTACTAAAAATTACATATAAATGACTAAGCTTGGTCACGTGACCATTAGTAATTTATTTCCGGTCATTTATAACGCGACCAAATTTTTGACTAAACCATTTTTAGTCATTTATTGATTGTTTTGATTGATCAATTTGGTAGTATATTTAGTCATATTTATTGACTGAGCTTGGTCACGTAACCATTAGTAGTTTATTGTCAGTCATTTATAACGTGACCAAATTTATGACTAAACCATTTTTAGTCATTTATTCACTGATTTTTAGTCATTTATTCATTTTTAGACATTTATTAATTTTGTTCACTAATTTCTGCCTAAAAGTGTTGGAAATGAGATAATGCTTTTGAGGTTTAAACATAAAACACAGAAAAACATAATCAATCATTCATTTGCACATAATGAAACAGCTATTAAGAAGGCAAAATACTAAAATTTTACTGAGAAAAGGTGTTCTTATAGCAAATACAACGAAACAACTTGTTTTATTGATAACAAATGCTTACAAACAACATACAGATCTAAAAAAAAGTTACAATGCTTTCTCTTTGCTAAAATAACCTTCATGGTTACAATACATAGCTCAAAGAATGAGCAAGAAACTGATTTTTTGAGTTACAATGCACCAAAAGATAGAAAGAAGCTTGTTTCAGCTTACAATGCTTTTCCAAAAGTGAAAAGAACTGAGGAAAAATGAAAGTAAACTCTACTTTTGATTATCCTACGCTAGAGGAAAAGTAGGACAGGTTTAAAATTCATTAAATGCTTCCTTTATGACTATTGCTGACTGCTTCTTTCAATCTTGGGCGCTTGAAACTGCCTTTGTCTATGCTTTGAATGCTTGGAAACTTCTTGGTGGCATTGGAAAAAGACAAGTTGATCTTTTCAACTGTTATCTACTCCTAGATGCTTACACATGTCATCTTTATGTTCAAACTACCTTTATAAATGCTTCAACTGCTGCTATATTCCTTCAAACTGGTCTCCAGGTCACCCAAACTACCTCAACAATCCTGTGCAAGATAATAGGACATGTGTGCAACTGCCTTTGACTGCTCAACAACCTCTTGGAGGCATAGGAGAACTTCAAGGTTATCTTTGACACATGTTCTCTTGACTCTGTCCTATGCCATTTTATTACTTCAGTAACACATTTCCTGACTGAGACTGTCACTTGGTAGACCTCTCTATCTACTTCATAAGTGTTGTTCTTGTAGATGCTACCATGATTGTCTTATATTATTGTTACATTCAACTCCTCTCTTGAAGAGCCTTGAGACTGGAATTAAATGCTTTTGTCATTGACTTAGAAATTCTCTTATCTGCCTTTGATACTAAACTTGTAAACCCTTTAAGTCCACTGGTCCTTGCACATATGTTGACTTTACTCTAACTGTGTAGATTGCTTTAGAGGAACTTGGCTGTCACTCATAAAAATTGGTGGTTGTCCTCATTTAGGCATCACTGACCCTACTATAGCTTCTCATGGTAACCCTATGACTATCCCCCGATGTCTTGGCATTCAACATACCCTATAATAACTTACATTGACAAACACCTATCCTGAGGTCTGCCACTAGGTATCACTAAGCATAGAAGTACAAGACATTCATAGATGTCTTCTTCACAAATCCATGACTGTCCCATGAAGCTCACTATCCTAGTTCAAGATCACATTGTCATCTCTGTAGAGATCCTGTCTCATGCACCCAACTTGCTCTAGTTCATAAGCTGCCACTGTGAATTGTTACCTATAGCAATAAATTGTCCTTATCTCTGATGATTATGCCTCTGATGACTGTCATCTTTGGTAGGATGCCTAAACTCAAGTATAGAATGCAAGCTATAAATTTCTCCAAAAGAACATTTTCTAGATCACTCCAACAATAAAGAAACTGGGTTGGATTCTCCTACGCTTAGATTTCAATCTACATATTAAGAGGCATTCGTGTACAAAATTGCCAAACAAGAAGAAATGAGATCAATAGAGCCTCTTACCTCATTTGAATCCGTGGAATTATGCTCATTTCCTGCAGAAACTATTCATCTAGGGTAAGGGTCTTTGTTGTATTGAAGGGAGCAATATTCTGTCTCGTCGATACTCATCTTTCTCATCAATGAAATCCTTAAGTCCTTGTGTCTTTGTTACATCTAAGGGACTTGGAATTACTCCATCTGATATCATGAAGTCCCTTTAACCTTTCCATCAGAGAAATCTTATAACTATCTCTTCAACTTTTCATTATTGCTTTGATGCATTCAAGGGCCCACTTTATATTAAATCATATCCTTTTGTCAATGTAATAGTTACCTTTTGTATTATTAGATCAGGGGGACTTTAAAGCAACTCTCATCGATATGATCTGGTCTCTTTGATGAGCTTTATGATTGTCAATACGAATCTCTTTATCGAAGGGACTTCAAAACATGTCCTTCTAATACAACGTAGTCTCCTTAATGTACTTCGTGTTATTAAATGCAGATCCTTCCATCAGAGAGACCTTAAAACTTCTTATCCCAATATGTTATATTCTCCTCGATGATGTTCTTTTATACAAATTATTTTGTTGAAGAGACTTTAGAACAACTCTTATTGATATGGTATGGTGTCTTCGATGATGTTTATTTTATCAGGGAGACTTGAATGTAGCTCCCGCTGATACGGTGCAGTCTCTTCAATGATGCTTACAATCTATCATGCAGATTATTCTATCGGAGGGACTTTGCAGTATCTCTTATTGATATAGTGTAGTTTCTTCAAGCATGCTTCTTCATGCAAATTGATTTATCAGAGGGACTTCAAAATTACTCTCACCAATATGGTATAGACTCCCCGATATAGGTTATTTCCTATTAAGACCCGATAGCAAATATGAGCTTAATAAGAAGATGACTATGGGAGAACAAAATGGGATGCTTAAAGTGGCAGATTTATATGATGGACTGAGTGATAGGCTACATAAAGGAATCATAGTAAAATACTATTGGTCATTGGCTCAGGGTTAGGGTTTTAAAAGAAACAAGTCAACCCTATGCTACGGTTAACTCATGCTCATACTCCTTCAGAACCTGGAGTCAAGGGTATAAGCCCTAGTTGTAACAGATCTATGATCTAAAAAGTGTTCAATTTATATTACCAAATTTGGTCATTCAAGAGTTGCATTTTCAATCCAAAGAAGAAGACAATTAGTGGACATATTGGTAATCACTGTTTCTATCATAGAATGCACAACAACAAATAAGTAAAATTAAAATTGATCATGGTGGAAAGGGTCAAGAATTTTAAACTTATAAACCTTGAAGTATGACTAAGCTAGAGAAAATAGCAGATAGGGGGAGCAACACTACAAGTTGATGAGGATATTTAAATCAGGGGGTTAATTGACCAGCACCTTTGCCATTGATGTCAAAGGGGGAGAATTGAAGTAGTAAAAAATAGCATGATCTAGAACAGCATGACAATACTAAAGTTAGGGAGAGCATAACAGTAAGGGGGCAGACAGGGAATTTGGATGCATGTTACAAGTTCAATTCCCATATGCTCTAAAATGCGTAGAGGAAACTACTAAAAAAATAGTCTACTATAATTAGAATTGCCTGTATGGTTCTGGTACTCAATTGCCTATGTAACTGCTATAAGTTACACCAACCAATAACAAACTAATTATGATGTACATGCACTACCCATGCCATGAAGACTTAGTGAAAAGGAGCCTCAGGGATTAGGTTGGTGAATTGGTTACAAAATTAGAAATTAATACCATACCTATGCATGATAACATGGAACACAAATATGCAACTTCAAGATATGGTCTTTCTAAGGATAAATTTCTCAGCAAGTGCTGCACAGAAAATTTTGGAGGTATTTGTAGAAACAAATTTTCATGAAATACAATCTTTTATGATTTATCCCCTTAAGACTCCTTTTATTAGGATTTTCACGGAGGAACTAATACCTGAGAGAAAGTTCACCAATTTGTTGTTTGTCATTTGACAATAGTAATTCCTAAAAATTATTTAATAGTTTAGTACAATATACTACAAAAGCAAATGAGAGATGCATAAATATTCATTGTAACAAACAGAAAGAATAGATTGTTTAAGTGCTTACTACAGCATCAATAAGCAGTAGCAACAAAAGATTTAGAAAAAAATCCAACAGTAAACAAATTATGTAAAGCAATACAAGCCAAATGGGCATAAAATTGTCCAGCAAGCAAGGATAGGAGGATAAATTACACATTCTAGTGCATTCAATGTTAAGGTTCATAAAAGTTTGAATAGTCCAGATCACTAGATGTGAAGATCCAAATGTAATTTGTATATTCCAGTGCATTAGATGTGAATGAGCATGTGCAAATAGATGTTATAAGATGGGAAAATGAGCATCACTGTGACTGAGTAAAATTTGTGGAGCAGACTAGCAAAAAGTACACCCAAGCAAACTAGGAACTAAAGATAAATTACACATTTGAGTGCATTAGATGTTAAGGTTCAAAGATAAATTGCTTATTCTTGTAAATTAGATATCAAGGTCCAAAGATAATTTGTATATTTTAGTGCACCTGCTGTGAATGAGCAGTGAGAACAGATGTAAGATGGAACAATGAGTGTATCATTATGATTTGAGTAAAAGTTGTGGAATAGACTTAAAAAAATTATACCCAGCTTACAAATTTGCACATTTAAATGTATTTATCATTCCTTGTGTCAACCCCACAAAAACTGCTTATTCAAGCATGTTTACACTTGTACTCTAATTAATGCATTGTGTAAAGCAATGTAAAATGCCATTGAAAATACAAATATGCACCTCACCAAAAAACTCAATCTGTACTCAGTTAATATTTAGTATTATAGGATAACTTTATACTTTCTTGTAAATTTGTAACAGACTGAGAGGGAGATATGTTTACCACAAAGAATTGTACAAAAAGCTAGTATTGAAAGTTAAAATTGTGTATAAGCTTTCTATGAACTAATAAGGCATATGCACTTGAACTACAAACATAATGCAATCCTTCAATCACCCAATGCCTATTGCAAGTTCATGAACTAATATATAATACAATATTATACAATAAATTTTTTTATATTGAAATAAGCACAATATCAAGAAATTACAGTGAAAATCTGCATGAACAACATAAGAATAGAGGCTGGAAGGAACAAATCTAGCAATTAACAACAGACAGTTGAAAGAACAACAAAAAAACAAAGGCTGGAAGAAACAGATCTAGCATACATACAACCAAAATTCGCACAAAACAACTTTGGCCATCAAAACAATAGAAAATACCACTGTAAACAAGATGAAAACTTTAGCTCCAGAGCTCCAACATCCTCCATCATGCAATCAAAACTCCTGAAGTATAGAAGCAACAATATATACAGAAAGACACCGACAAGAAAAAAAGACCATTGCAGTAGAGCTGTGAGAATGAAGAAGACTGTCAGAATCTCCATTAGTTTATTCAATGTGAAGACTAACACCAGCATCCATTTGTGATATTATACAATAATAGTGCTACTTGATGTAGACCTTAATTATAGAATAGGAAACATTATCGTTAACATTGAAAATAGTATACAACAAAAGAGTTAAAATGTTTTTGTGTTAGCTAACACACCAATGTCAACCAAAAAATATGACTAGAGAATAGGGTTATTTGATTGTACCTGTAGCATAGTTTGTGAGGCCGACTTCTAGGCCATATCAAGGCAGATCATGAGAGTAAGTAGCTGCCATTGTAACATCTCCAGCAAGTGTTGCATATGCGATCTGTGCAACAATATCCTTGTTGCTCTTTTGTTTGAAAACCAGTCAAGGATCATACAAATTAACATACCCTAACCCTAAAAGCCCATTAGGCCAAAACCCCAAAAGACATTTCTCAAGTAAGAGTCAGGGAATCATACAACTTCTACCAACCCAACACCCCAAACAAATATTCTCTTCATATCAATGTGATTTCATACAATTTCTCATAGACCCAGAATCCTAAAAAATTTATTTTCAGAAAACAAAGCTCCAGACACAAACAAATTTTCATATATCTAAAACCTTGAAATAGATTTTTTTCATAAAGTAAAGAGTTGTGCATTTTCTCACATACGCAAAGCCCTAAAATACTTTTTTAACCAAAAACCTCAAGCAACCCAGGCACTGAAAATATATCATATATAAATACCTTGCCTTCGCTTGAATTTGACCTGGTACCTCTTGAAATAGGCCTTGGACTTCTGTGCCTTGATAAACACTTGCACAATTTTTTTTTATCAAATAATGAATGAAACAATCAAGTTAAAAAAAAAACACCGAAGGATTTTTTTTGTATTTTTTCTAGTATAAAACATTTTTTTTAGGTTTTTTGCCATGAAATTTTAATGGATCTAGTTGTTTACCATGGCTGTTGTGATTTGCTTCTCCTGCAACTCTGACCAAATATAAAACCTTGAAATAGATTATTTTTCATAAAATTAAAGAGTCATGCATTTTCTCACGTACGTAGAACCTAAAATACATTTTTAACCAAAAACCTCAAGCAACCCAGGGACTGAAAAGGATACAAATCACACTATAAATATGTACTTAGGCATATTATATTTGTTCTTGTCCTAATTTATCAAGTGGATTCTCACTCTATAATCAAGTAGAAAAAAAAACACCAAAGGATTTTTTCTATTATTTCCAGTATGAAACATTTTTTTTAGGTTTTTTGCCATGAAATTTTAATGAATCTAGTTGTTTACTATGGCTGCTGTGATTTGCAGTATTAAACAGTTTTTCTAGGTTTTTTTCCATGAAATTTTAATAGATCTAGTTTTTTACTATGGATGCTGTGATTTGCAGTATGAAACATTTTTTAGGTTTTTTTCCATGAAATTTTAATGGATCTAGTTGTTTACTATGGCTGTTGTGATTTGCTTCTCCTGTAACTCTAACCAAATATAAAACCTTGAAATATATTTTTTTTCATAAAACTAAAGAGTCATACATTTTCTCACGTATGCAGAGCCTAAAATTCATTTTTTAACCAAAAACCTCAAGCAACCGAGACACAAAATATATCATAAATAAATACCTCGCCTTCACTTGAATTTGACTTGGTACCTCTTGAAATAGGCCTTAGACTTCTGCGCCTTGACAAACACCTGCACAATTTTTTTTTTGATCAAATAATGAATGAAACAATCAAGTAGAAAAAAACACACCAAAGGATTTTTTCTGTTTTCCAGTATGAAACATTTTTTTAGGTTTTTTGCCATGAAATTTTAATGGATCTAGTTGTTTACTATGGCTAGGCTGTGATTTGCAGTATGAAACATTTTTTTAGGTTTTTTGTCATGAAATTTTAATGGATCTAGTTGTTTACTATGGCTGCTGTGATTTGCAATATGAAACATTTTTTTAGGTTTTTTGCCATGAAATTTTAATGGATCTAGTTGTTTACTATGGCTGTTGTGATTTGCTTCTCCTGCAACTATGACCAAATATAAAACCTTGAAATAGATTGTTTTTCATAAAAGTAAAGAGTCGTGCATTTTTTCACATATGCAGAGCCTTAAATACATTTTTTAACCAAAAACCTCAAGCAACCTAGGCACTAAAAATATATCATATATAAATACCTCGCCTTCACTTGAATTTGACCTGTACCTCTTGAAATAGGCCTTGGACTTTTGCGCCTTGACAAACACCTGCACAATTTTTTTTATCAAATAATGAATGAAACAATCAAGTAGAAAAAAACACCAAAGGATTTTTTCTATTTTTTCGAGTATGAAACATTTTTTTTAGTTTTTTTGCCATGAAATTTTAATGGATCTAGTTGTTTACTATGGCTGCTATGATTTACAGTATGAAACATTTTTTTTAGGTTTTTTGCCATGAAATTTTAATGGATCTAGTTGTTTACTATGGTTGCTATGATTTGCAATATGAAACATTTTTTTTAGGTTTTTTACCATGAAATTTTAATGGATCTAGTTGTTTACTATGGTTGCTGTGATTTGCTTCTCCTACAACTCTGACCAAATATAAAACCTTGAAATAGATTTTTATTCATAAAAGTAAAGAGTTGTGCATTTTCTCACATATGTAGAGCCTAAAATACATTTTTTAACCAAAAACCTCAAGCAACTTAGGCACTGAAGATATATCATATATAAATACCTCACCTTCGCTTGAATTTGACCTGGTACCTCTTGAAATAGGCCTTAGACTTTTGCACCTTGACAAACACCTACACAATTTTTTTTGATCAAATAATGAATGAAACAATCAAGTAGAAAAAAAAACATCGAAGGATTTTTTCTATTTTTTCCAGTATGAAACATTTTTTTTAGGTTTTTTGCCTTGAAATTTTAATGGATCTAGTTGTTTACTATGGCTGTTGTGATTTGCTTCTCCTACAACTCTGACCAAATATAAAACCTTGAAATAGGTTTTTTTTTTCATAAAAATAAAGAGTCATGCATTTTCTCACGTACACAGAACCTAAAATACATTTTTTAACCAAAAACCTCAAGCAACCCAGGCACTGAAAATATATCATATATAAATACCTCGCCTTCACTTGAATTTGACCTAGTACCTCTTGAAATAGGCCTTGGACTTGTGCGCCTTGACAAACACCTGCACAATTTTTTTTATCAAATAATGAATGAAACAATCAAGTAGAAAAAAAAACACCAAAGGATTTTTTCTATTTTTTCCAGTATGAAACATTTTTTTAGGTTTTCTGCCATGAAATTTTAATGGATCTAGGTGTTTACCATGGCTGTTGTGGTTTGCTTCTCCTGTAACTCTGACCAAATAGGCTCTATTTCCTTATTTCTCCCTTTTTCTATGCCTGGAGCTTCTTTAATGCAAGCAACGTGCTAAAACTCCCTTAAATCTTTGCAACGTGGGTCAATCTTTTAAATGCAACTGGAGGTGTAACTAAAACTTCTCCAGCCTTCCCCAAACTGCCACTACATATGTTTGGTCTCTGCTACGTGCCATATTTCATCTATCTATCTGGAGCTTCTGGATTACAATAACTAAGTACATTTTATATGTCAAAGCCAATTGATATTCAGATTGCAATAGGTCAAAGTTTTCTTTTTGTCTTCCCAGTTGGTTATGTTAAATAAGCATATATAGAATGCACAAGCCTAACAACAAAAAAATGTAATCTAACTCATCAAGAATGTCTAAGAAAGCAACAGCTACAAAGAAGCCTCAATCCAATGTTTCAATTAAAAAGGAAATTATTTTTATGAAGGAAAGTGCTTATAAGGCCACCACATAGACAAGATCAAATACATTGACCTTCTTTCTTAATTTTCATAAACCCTATTTTATTCTCAAAATAATAACATCAATTGTCCTACCCAAAAACTTGGAAATACCCACACAAAATGATGACCATTAAAACTCATCAAATTAGAAAAACAAATAAAACTCATAGAGGAAAAGGTGCTCAATAGTGCTTTACAAAATATGTATGTCCAGCAACGCTACAGATGTGCCCTATGTGAATTATACAAAATAGCTAAAATACAATTAACTCCAAATTAAAAATAAAAAAGAAACAAAATCTATTGTGTACTCATCTTCACCTATTCTTTTGTCCAAATCCTCTTGGTCCAGACTTGGATAACTTAGGTTTCTTGGAATCCTTCCTCTTTTCTCAAGCTTCCTCCTGCTTTAACAGTTTCTCTCTCACGTTTCTTTTGGTAGTCTTTCACTAACAAGTAAATCACCTATACACAGTGCAATCCTCAAATTGTGATTTTTGTAGATTTGCTAAAACAAATTTGGAATTTAGGGGAAAATGTAAAGGGTTTACCCCAAAACTGAGAAAAGTGAGACCAATGAATGCAAAGAGGAGGAGGATGGAGATGAATTGAGATTCAGGAGTGTTAGGCATGACCACAGCCTCCTCCTTCATTTGTGCCTCAACTGCAACTTCTGCACCCACATTCCAAATGGCTAATTCCCTACTCCAAAAAGGTGTCGGTGTTGAACAAGATACACTTAGATTTCTGTACAAGCCAACATTACAAGTATAGGAGATTAGGCGATGGGATTGTGCAAGGTGAGAGGAGAATAATGCAGCACAAGTGTAAGGGAGTGGAAATCTATCTCCAACCCTCTGCAACGTGGTGCCAAAGCTCCCTTTGTGATGTGTGAATCTCACAAAGTCAAAACTGAAAGCCTCCTCCATTTCACTTTTGACACCCATATTTTAATTTATTTTCTTCTATTTCCCGCCCATAATTTTCCAACTTTAATATCATATTGTTTAATTTTTATTTGTGTGGCTAATTATTTAGTCATTTTTATTTGTGTGACTAATTATTTAGTTGTGTTTTTTCCCCAGTGATCAAATTAGTAGAATTTAGTCATTTTTAGTTGTCGTGACTAAAAGTTTTAGTTACGTAGTCATTTATTTGCCAAAATTCTACTAGTGAGGGCATGGTGACTAAAGATCCTTGGATCAACATTCCTTTTCCTCATATCCCTGACCCTTGTAGCAAGCTCCCTGAGAACTTCTCTTTCCTTTTGTCTTTCGCTTCGAATAGGGAGGAGCTAGTTAATGCTTTGGGTATGGTGAGGGAAGTTGTTGATAGCCAACACAGGTTAACTAAATGGTCTTTCATTGAGATAAACAAGATTAATATTCAGTTAACTACTATTCAGCAAAGGATGGGGAGGGGTGTTTATATTGATGATAGAATGGATGAGGAAATTCAAATGTCCTGGGAAGCCATCCTGAAGGTTAACCAACTAGAGAAGGATTTGGTGTCTCATAACTAGGAACATGACACTCACTTGAGTAAGGTGGAAACTAAAATGAAAGATATTAAGAATAATATGGAAATAATGTTGGAAATCAGTAAATGCACCATATAAAACAACGTAGAAGGCATAAGAATCCTCACTAAGAAGCTCAAGGAGCTAAAGGAAGAACACATGGCTAGGATGGGGGAAGGGATGGATGCTGAGCATAAGCTGCAGAAAACTGGTAACATGGATAAATAGGGAAAAAGTAATGATCAGGGCGGCCCGAGCTTGAGGACCAGAGGAAGTAAAAAGAACTCTTTCTAGGAGGAGAATGATGAACTTCTTGTCTTTGACAAACTTCATGAAGAATTTTACAAACAGGAACCTACTGCTGTGGAAACTCTTAAAAGTATGTGACCCTATTGATGGGTATTGGGTGGATGGACGGATGGTGGGTTATATAGTATGTTTGTTGATAGTATCTTTTATAGCTTTAATAGCTAGGCCTTATTTGTTGTTTGTGATGTATTTTATTGTTTGGTTTCTATCCTTTCATGTTTAATCTTTGGGGCAACATTTGGTTGTAGGGTTTTAGGGCCCCTTTAAAACCTATTTTACCCCTTTAATCAAAAACACATGTAGCCTAACAATATCCCACATTTTTTATATATTTCAAAATAACATAAGGTAACAACAACAAATAAACAAACCTAATAGCTAGGGGTAAAGATGCCCAAACCGATCTGCACCAATGATACTTCTTATTGCTTACCAACTTCATAAATAAATCTACAATATTCACTAAAGTGTCCACTTTCTTGATCATCACCTTTGTCTCCTCACTATGCCATGAATTAAATAATATTATACATTAATGTGATTTGTTTGCATGTGAAAAGTAGGATCCTTGGCCAAACCAATAGCACTCTGAGTATTCTAATTAATCCTCATTGTATATTTTCTCGAGATAACATTTAAACACAACCTCTAAATCCATGTTGTCTCCTTACAAGTGTGAGTAGCTACCATGTACTCAATCTCTATAGTTTAAAGATAAACCACAACCTATCTCATACTCATCCAACTATCTACACCACCAAATAGATTAAACATGTAACCATTGGCATACCTCATGCTATCAACATTACCAATCCAATATGCATCAACAAAACCTTGTATATCCATTATTTTAATTTGCCCATATCAAACCCTCCTTGATATAAAATAGAAATATCTAAAGTGTGACAAAGATCTATGAAGACCCTCTTAACTACAATTCAATATTTATTGCCTGAATTAGACATGTATTTTCTCAAGACTACCAGTGCATATGTTAGTACATACTAGGAGTCTTAGACTCGTACACTATTGGTACGTTGAAATAAAGGTAGTTTGTATATGATTTGTCATGAATATGCAATAAGTATAACCTATTATTAAAACAATGGGATGTTGGGCAATGTTTAGTACATTCATCTTTCTTTAAATTATGTGTTAGTATTAAGACATTTCATGTCCCATGGATGATCGTGACTCAACTCTATGAATCATGCACTACTACACAAGCTATTGCACTAGCCTTAGTCACTTGCATAATATTATGAGAAACGCCTTGCTTCATGTGGAATTTATGCACCTAAATGTAGGTCATTATTTTTTGTGCCACTTACGCAGTGCCTAGAACCATGCCATGTAGTGCCAAAGACATCATACAAATCATGTACCAACTTTTGCATCATGTGACACCCTCACAATTCTAAGGATCATGATGTTGTAAGTATGGGCCTAACCAGTGTTGTCATTGATGTCAAGGATTGGATGAGTTGTGTGCTGAGGATATTGGGAAAATTAGTCCTATCAGAAACAGAGAAAAACAATGAAGACAACAAAGATCTATGAAGTGAAGATCCCAGCTAGATGAAGTTCAGAGAATGCACATCAAAGGGTTTGTAGATATGTGTTTGAAGATGATCCAGTCAAGATTTGAGAGGTCCACATGAAAATATGGAGTTATGGCCATGAGAGTAAACCAGTTCTGGCAACTATACAAAGGTGACAGAGTGACACAAATAGGTCCAGTGAGATCCAGAAATACAATATCATGTTCTGTGGATCTGGTGGCATGTTTGGGAGGCTAATTTGAATTGACAACTCAATTGGTTTGTGGTTTGGAGGTCCACAAGCAATCCTTCTAAAGTGACAGTGATGGGCGACTGTGTTCTTGAGGTTCCAGATGAAAATGCAAATGATTAAAGTAAGAAGAAGTGGTATGGATGTTCTTGGTGATTCAAGCAAGCTTGTGGGGGTCTCTAGATTGTGTCTAGTTCGTGTTGGTGGACCACATTGAAGATTGAGCTCGTGATTGAAGATTTACCTTCGGGTGATAGTGTTCTTCCTAGTCTTGGCTGACTGGATGATTTATACATGTTGTGGATGATCTTGAAGATGTTTTGCGAAGCATGGCATGTTCCTTGAAGAAGATTGAAGTCCTAGCTATGTGTGGCCGACAGTGTAGTGATGTGCATGAAGTTTTTGTAACAAGTCAAGTTGTATTGTTTTTTTTGTAATTTCTCTGTCATAAAATAAGTGTATGTTGTGCCGACTTTGATGATCATTCCAAAGTCGATGTCATGTATAAATAAGAGTTGCGAAGTCATTCAAAAGATAATGTGGTTATGAGGAGAAGACAATAGAGAAGAGGAGCAAGAAATAGAGGAGAGGTGTTGAGCTTAAATGGAACTAACTCAGGCATAATGAAGATGCTAATCTCCAATTCAAGTATGTAATATTTATATTTTTCTGTAGATAGTGTGTCTCATGTAGACAATGGGCCTCTTGTGAGCAATGGGCTCGGGCAGTGAGCCCTAACTGGCAAGTGCCATTTTATTCATCTTATTCTTTTAACATAGAATATAATCTTGGGTTAGTCACCCCATGGTTTTTCCCTTAACCGGGTTTTCCACATTAAAATCTTAGTGTTATATGTGTTGAATTTGTTTTTGCTCCTGAATTACTGCATTATGCTTTCATGATTGAATCTTTGATATGCTGTTGAAATATAAGAAGGTTTAAAGTGAATAAGGAACAAGATTTTGATAACAACTGATTCACCCCTCCCTCTCAGTTGTCTGTCCTAAATCCAATAATTGGTATCAGAGCTAAGTTCCTCTAGAAGAAGCTTAACTGCTTGAGGAGATCCAGGATATCGACCTACAAGAAGGACAGTCCAAGGTTTGATGGAACAAATTTCACCAGGCCTAGAAGAGCTGCATGGAATGTCACTTACAATGCATGGGAGATCAGTATTGGAACATAACCACAACTAAATATGTTCCACCAAAGAATGGTCCAACAACTATAAATGAAGTCAGAGATGCAGACAATAATCTTTGAGCTAAAGAAGCCCTACTGAGTGCCTTGTCTGATTTAGAGCTGACAAATGTTATGGGATTGAAGACTGCTTATGAAATTTGGACAAAACTGGAAAATCTTTATGAAGGAGACAAATATGTTAAATGTGCCAAGATGCAAAGTCTAAAAGGAAAGTTTGAAAACTTGAAGATGAGTGAAGATGAGAATATCACTTTATATATGTCAAAAGTAAATGAGCTTGTATGTGGCATTAGATGTGCTGGTGGAATATTTGATGAAGATGAGATTGTTGCCAAAGTTCTCAAATCTTTACCTCCTGCTTAAAATGACAAAGTTGTTGCTATTGAGGAAATCAAATCTTTAACAACTATTACAAGGGATCAATTGGTTGGTAAGATATCTACATTTGAGTTGGCTGAGTTTGGTGATGCACTTCCCAAGACTGAATATGGATTCAAAGCTAGTGCCTCTACAAAAGGCAAATAGAGATATGATCCGGGAAAAAGTTCCTCAAGGAAATCAACTTGGTATGATAAAGCAAGGAAAGATCTGGAAGAGGATGAATTAGAAGTTGAGCAACTTGAAGACCTCATTGCAAAAAGACTACCAAGAGGATCCGGTAAGTATGAAGGAAAATTACCTTTCAAATGCTTTGCCTGCAATAAGATTGGTCATTTTGCCTCAAGATGTCTGGAGAGGTTTTCAAGGCCAAACCCTAATAGATCAAGGTTTCATAAGAAGTGTTACTATGTTCAAGAAGATGATGATGAAGTAACAGATGATGAATCTAGGATAAGAAACATACATGGAAGCGACTGGGTGTTTATTGCCATCAAAGAAGAAGATCCAATGCCTATTGAATCTGTCAATCATAAGATGATAGAAAGTGCTTTGGCTACTCAGGTTGAAGAAAAGGATGAATGGGTTATTGACAGTGGATGCTCCTACCATATGACTAGTGACAAGAGTAAGTTCTTAAGCTTGGAAAGATACGAAGGTGGAGTTGTAAAGTTTGGAGATAATTCTGCTGGCAGAATTAGAGGCAGAGGAACCATTTGCTTTGATGGAAAGAATAAAACCAGTGATGTTCTATATGTTGAAGATCTGAAACATAATCTTCTCAGTGTTGGACAGTTGGTGGACAAAGGCTATGATCTCTGATTAAAAAATGGAAAATGCAAGATCTTTGAAAGCTCTGGAACTGAGATTGCATCCGGTACACAGACAAAAGGTAACATCTTTCACTTGGTTGGTACTGGTAAAAGTTGCTTATTTGTTCAAATTGATCAGAGTTGGTTGTGGCATAGGAGAATGTGCCATGTGAATTTTGATAATATCATCAAGATAAGAAACACTCAGGCTGTAAGAGATCTTCCAAGACTGGTGAAACTTACTAACAATTTGTGCAAAGAATGTCAGTTGGGTAAGCAGAACAAAGTTACATTCAAAAGTAAGGAACAATTGTCAACCAGATTGTTAGACTTGGTACACACTGATCTTTGTGGTCCAAAAAGAATTAGGAGTTTGCAAGGAGATAGGTATTTCATTTTGCTGATTGATGACCACTCCCAAATGATGTGGGTGACTTTCTTGAAAGAGAAATCTGAAGCACTTGAGAAGTTAAAAATATTCAAGGCTATGGTAGAAAATGAAACTAGCATAAACATAAAATGCCTCAGGTCTGATAGAGGTGGAGAATTCACATCCGGTGAGTTCATATCATTCTGTGAGGAACATGGGATAAAGAGATAGTTATCTTCTCCAAGGACTCCATAGGAGAATGGAGTAGTGGAGAGAAAGAACCGGACCATCCATGAAGCATCTAGGACAATGATGATGGAAGCAAATGTTCCTCAGATCTATTGGAGAGAAGCTATAAGCACTGCTATCTATACTCTTAATCAGGTACAGATCAGAGGTAATACTGGTAAGACCCCTTATGAACTTTGGTTTGGCATCACTCCTATTGTGAAGTATTTCAAAGTCTTTGGTAGTAAATACTATATCAAAAGAGATGAAGATCTTGGTAAGTTTGATGCTAGAAGTGATGAAGGAATATTCTTGAGATATTCTACTCAAGCATACCGGTGTTATAACAAGAGATTGAGAAAGATTGTAGAAAGTACAAATGTGAAGGTTGATGAAGGCATGGAAAGTCCCTCAAGGTATTATGAGTATGAAACAGATGATCAGAATGGTGCCTTAGACCAAGGAGAACAAGTCCCAACTCCAATTCAAATTCAGACTGATCCAGAGAATCCTGAAATACAAGAAGAAGAGACAAGTTTTCATGAACCTGTCCAAGAATTAGAAGTGCAAGAGCATCCCAAAACTCCTAGGTATGTAAGATTGAATCATTCTGAAGATCAGATCATAGGAGATAGAAGCAAAGGTGTTTAAATGAGAAGAAAAATTGCTCAAGATTCAGTGAAGTATTGTTTGATTTCAAAGATTGAACCAAAAATAGTAAGTGAAGCATGCAATGATGAAAGCTGGGTTAAAGCAATGGAGGAAGAATTGATGCAGATTGAAAAGAATCACACTTGGGATCTTGTTCCCAGACCTAAAGACAAAAATCTGATTGGGACTAAAGGGGTCTTCCGAAATAACTTGAATAAAGATGGTGAAGTAGTAAGAAACAAAGCCAGATTGGTCTGTAAGGGTTATTCTCAAGTAGAAGGAGTTGACTTTGAAGAAACTTTTGCTCCAGTGGCAAGAATTGAAGTAGTCAGATTATTTCTTGTGTTTGCTGCCTTCAAAGATTTCAAGGTGTATTAGATGGATGTCAAGTCTACTTTCCTAAGTAGTGATTTGGAAGAAGAGGTATACATTGAGCAATCAGATGGATTTCAATTATCTGATCATGGAGATATGGTCTGCAAGTTGAAGAAGGCATTGTATGGACTCAAATAAGCCCCAAGAGCCTAGTATGAAAGATTGGAGAAACATCTTTTGAAGATTGGTTTCAACAAAGGTACTGCTGATAGTAATCTGTATTTTAAGATTGACCATGAAAATATATTGATTGTTGAAGTATTTGTTGATGATATCATTTTTGGAGGAAAAGATAGTATGTGCAAGACTTTTGCAAATCAAATGTAAAGTGAATTTGAGATGTCTACGTTTGGGGAAATGAATTTTTTCTTGGGTCTGCAAATCACTCAAACAAAGAAAGGAATCTTCATATCACAGACCAAATATGTGAAAGAATTGTTGAAGAAATTTGGGATGGAAGATTCAAAGCCAATGAATACTCCCATGACAACTGGATGTAAGTTGAGTAAAGATGATGAATCTCCTAAGGCTGATCAGAAAAAGTATAGGTCAATGATTGGAGGACAACTCTACCTTACTCAAACTAGACTTGATATTATGAATGTTGTTAGTCTTGTTGCCAGATTCCAAGATGATCCTAGAGAGTCTCATGTCATGGAAATCAAAACAATTCTCAGATATCTGAAGGGAACAGTTGAGTATGGATTATGGTATCCTAAGGATCATGATTTCTCTCTTCATGCTTATACAAATGCTGATTAGGTAGGAGATGTGGATGACCAGAAGAGTACCAGTGGTGGTGCATTCTTTTTGGGAAAAAGATTGGTTTCTTGACTTAGCAAGAAACAAGAAGCAATATCTCTGTCCACTGTAAAAGTAGAGTATATTGCAGCAACAGGCAGTTGCACTCAAGTATTGTGGATGAAGAAAATGCTAAGAGACATCAGAGTGGAGTATGAAGAACCTATCACAATCTTCTGTGATAATTCAAGTGCAATAAACATATCAAAAAAATTGGTGTTGCATTCAAAGACAAAACATATATCCATCAAGTTTCACTTTTTGAGAGAGTAGGTGAACAAGAATGAAGTCAGATTGGAGTTTGTGCCCTCAAAGGATCGTATTGCAGACATTTTTACTAAACCTCGACCTAAGGACTCTTTTGAGTATCTCAGGGAGAAGTTAGGGGTTATTACCCCTCCAGTTCTGAATTAAGGTGCACTGATGTGCATCAGTCCGGTGGATCCCATAGTCATATCTTGTGATCCAGATTGATGTTAGGAAGTTGCTACTCAGGGGGAGCAGTCAATATGATTCTGAAGTATGAGAAGTGGTTGCAAGTATGTGCCATTTGCCATTGATGTCAAAGGGGGAGAGAAGACATGTGAAAAACAAAAAGTGGTTGCTGATCAAAGGGGGAGCAATAAAGGAAGAGAAGACATATGAATGGTTGTTGTTGATAGGGGGAGCTATGTCATTCAGTGAGGAGAAGTTCTTGTCTTGATGGTTAAAATAGTTTTTAACATTATATGTTGCCATCAATGACAAAGGGAGAGATTGTTGCAAGTATGGGCCTAACCGGTGTTGTCATTAATGTCAACATACTCCTGTTGCATTGATGTCAAGGATTGGATGAGTTGTGTGATAAGGATATTGAGAAAATTAGTCCTATCAGAAATAGAGAAGAGCAATGAAGATAACAAAGATCTATGAAGTGAAGATCCCAGCTAGATGAAGTTTAGAGAATGCACATCAAAGGGTTTCTAGATATGTGTTTGAAGATGATCCAGTCAAGATTTGAGAGGTCTGCATGAAAATATGAAGGAGTTATGGTCATGAGAGTAAAACTGGTTCTGGCAACTGTTTAGAGGTGACAGAGTGACACAAATAGGTCTGGTGAGATCCAAAAATACAATATCATGTTCTGCAGATCTGGTGGCATGTTTGGGAGGCTAATTTGAATTGACAACTCAATTGGTTTGTGGTTTGGAGGTCCACAAGCAATCCTTCTAATGTGACAATGATGGGCGATTTTGTTCTTGAGGTTCCAAATGAAGATGTGAATGATTACAGTAAGAAGAAGTGGTGCGGATGTTCTTGGTGATTCAAGCAAGCATGTGGGGGTCTCTAGATTGTGTCCAGTTCATGTTGGTGGACTGCATTGAAGATTGAGCTCGTGATTAAAGATTTACCTTCGGGTGATAGTGTTCTTCCTAGTCTTGGCCGACTGGATGATTTACGCATGTCGCATATGATCTTGAAGATGTTTTGCGAAGCATGACGTGTTCCTCAAAGAAGATTGAAGTCCCAGCTATGTGTGGTCGACAGTGTAGTGATGTGCATGAAGTTTTTGTAAAAAGTCAAGTTGTATTATTTTTTTTTGTAATTTCTCTGTAATTAAATAAGTGTATGTTGTGCCGACTTTGATGATCATTCCAAAGTTGATGTCATGTATAAATAAGAGTTACGAAGTCATTCAAAAGATAATGTGGTTATGAGGAGAAGATAGTAGAGAAGAGGAGAGAAAAATAGAGTAGAGGTGTTGAGTTTAAATAAAACTGACTCAGGCATAGTGAAGATGCTAATCTCCAGTTCAAGTATGTAATATTTATATTCTTCTATAGACAGTGTGTCTCCTGTAGGCAATGGGCCTCTTGTGAGTAGTGTGCTCGAGTAGTGGGCCCTAACTGGCAAGTGCCATTTTATTCATCTTATTCTTTTAATAGAAAATACAATCTTGGGTTAGTCACCCTGTGGTTTTTCCCTTAACCGGGCTTTCCACATTAAAATCTTGGTGTTATATGTGTTGAATTTGTTTTTGCTCTTGAATTACTACATTATGCTTTCATGATTGAATCTTTGATATGCTATTGAAATATAAGAAGGCTTAAAGTGAATAAGGAACAAGATTTTGATAAGAACTAATTCACCCCCCCCTCTCAGTTGCCTGTCCTAAATCCAACACATGACACATAACTTTACAAACAACTCCATTTGAGTTTTGTGTAGCATCTACATCTACAAAAGTTAGCAAACATAGGGCACATAGTCTAGAACTTAGTACATAATGTTATACAACATCTTAGAATAATACACATTAATCCAATACACCTTTTGGAGCCATTTCATGACACCCCACCTATCATCATATTACACAACTAGACATCTAATAATTGAGAGATGAAGAGTCACACATGGGAGCCCAACTAGTTCAACTTCCATCACAACCTTTGTCTTCACAATCATATAATCTATAAATGTACATATGTAACATAAATAAATGTGAATACATAAACTTATAGGATAGATAGGAGTAAATACACACCCATACATCTCCCTTAAGAGTATGCCATGTATAGAATGCATAGATTAATAAAATAATCTTTTCTAATTCTTATATTCTTCTCTATCTATACCTCTTATCTCCATATTACTTTTGAATGCATACAACACATCTAGGTCCTCATCTAGAGCATTGTTCTCTAGACCACATGGGATCTAGATTATTGGTATAATAGTGGTTGATGTTTCATGTCCTATTGAATGAGATCAAAGTGAGACTAAGCATCAAACCATTAGATCCATCAAATAATATACCAAGTCATTTTAAACAAGATTAGATAGTAGAGGAGTAAGATGTAGTCCATGTAATGATCAAAGATGAAATTGAAAAATCTCTTTGACAACACCATATATTTTTGTTCAACTAGTCTATTGAATTCCTCAAATGGGTGGTTCCACCATATCAATCATCAAGTAAAGATTTTGGTGGTTGAGTCCCCTAGCTTCCAAGTGAATTTATATGTTCTCGTGTTTGAGGTAAAAATAGATAGAAATGTAGTAGACAATTGGTTAGATCAATTTGAGTCATTTTCCTCTATGAATGAATTTTCTAATGAAGAAAATATCAAGATCACACTTCTCAAAGTCTCTTTGTCAGTAAAGAAATGGTGGCAATCCCATGCTCTATGGAAGGAAGACCAAATAGAAGCAAGGTTTGAACCAAGCTAGGAGAACTTCCTAGAAGCCTTCAAGGATGAATAATAACATTAATATGTTTATGATGACTGCCATATTTAGTGGCAACAACTACAAAAAGGACATGATTAGTCAGTTTGCACCTACATTAATGCTTTCCATGACCTCTATGTGAAGTTGGGCACATTCAAGTTAGATTAGCAAAGAGTACTCAAGTATCACAATAGCCTACTCCCATTCATTCAATTCAAACTAAAGTTGTCCAAGGCCAAGACAATGGGAGAATCATATTGCTACATGACTATCATTAAGGAGTAGAAAATGGGACAAATCCCCCATGCCAAAGAAAATGTCTTTTTTATACAAGAACAAACCATTTGAGATAGGTAAATAGTGTGACAAACACATATCCAACAACCACTAAATCATAGAGTACCATAAATAGAAGAAACTATTTGCACACGTAGAAGTACATGGGTCCCATGAGTCATAGGTGGAGAACACAAACCCTAAAGTTAACTATCTTTGCACAAAACCACAACATCTACACTAAATCTAAAGTAGAGTGCCTATTACATTGACATATGTGGGTGTAAGGGAAGCCATTGTATTTTCTAGTTGATCGTAGTAGTATGAAGAACCTCATTTCTAAATCCACAATTTCTTTCATGAACTTTCCAACCATGCCTCATCTACAACCTTGTAGTTTTGGATGGATTGGTTCCTACAACACTACATGTATAAATGTCACATTTCAATGTTTCTTATCATATGATACTCATCCTTTTCATGGGAAGCTAGTATGTGCCATTGCACCAATTGATTCTAGTGACATAATACTTAGGCATCCCTACTTGCATCGTAACCAAGGTGTATACACATATATTATACAAAACATCAAAATATAAGTAATTACTAAGAGATATTGGATTCCAAAAGTAATTACTTGAATAAAACATGTCATGTAGCCTCCACACTAGATTACATAAGTTTCTTTCAATGCAATCAAGATGATTATCTTTCAAGAAGGCGTGAATGATCTATGCACTATTATAAAAGTTGATGCACCAGTCTTAGTCACTTGCACAATAGTGCACAACCCTATGCATAATTCCTTGATTCATGGAAAACCCACACAATGCTAGAAACCATGCCACACCTGCATGTAGCTCCTCGCATAGTACTTGGAACCATGTTGCACAATGACAAAGACACCATACAACTCATGGGTAGCCAGTTGCATCACATGCCACCCATCCAACACCAAGGATCATGCCGCACAACTCCACAAATAAATTTATTTGAGTGCTATGGCATATTTACACCTATGTATGTTAGCATAGTTAGGGTGGATAGTCCAGAACTTAGTGTAGAATGTTAAGAAAGAATACCATGCATCTATCCAATCCACCTTTTAGAGTCATTTCATGACATGTCACCTACCAACATGTTTCGTGTATATAATTCTAACTGTCAAGAGATGGAGAATCACACATGGAGGCTCAATCGGTTCAACTTCCATAACAACCTTTGTCTTCATGATTATGTAATCTACAAATGTACACCTCTAACATAAATAGATAGGTAGACAAAAAAATAGGATAGATAGGAGTAAATACACAACCATACATCTCCTTTGAGAGTATGCCATGTACAAAACACATTGATGATTAAAATAGTTTGTTCTAGTTCTTTGTTCTTCTTTGTTTAGATCCATTGTATCCTTATTGCTTCTGCATGCTTACAACACATCTAGGTCCTCATCTAGAGCATCGTTACCTAGACCACCTCGAATCTAAATCATTGTGAGTTACTAGAAGCATATGTTTTGACCTTTAAGGTTTGACTTTTCCCTATAGACTAAATACAAAGATTACTTAATTCTTGCTCATGAGAATCTAGATTTGGACTTAACTTTTTAAGTTTGATTATTTTTGTACTACCTATGCGCTTAGTTTGCACATGGTTGGGTAGTTAGCATTGAGAAAGATGAGGTGCTTTCAGATCCATCCTTCCTAATGTGTTGCCAGCTCTTCCACATGCAATTAAGTATTTTTTATTTTTAAGACTCATGTAGGAAATGTTATAGGACCAATTTTTTTAGAAGCCATTATTTCCATCTCTAAATAGATGGTGAGCATGTGCCTCTATCCTTATACATTTGTGTAGTTAGTTTCAGACACTTATGTAGAAGTCCTACATTGTAGTAAAATTCTCAACTTTAGGTTTTCTTATCTACCTTGGAGATGAGCGGTACATTTGTACCTCTTACTTGGAATCCTTAGCCAAGGTTCTATTGTACACTTTTATTTGCTAAGTCACCTGCACTAGTTATAGGGTCCCTCCTAGTTTGGGTAGTGCTTAAGACAACATGCCTAGGATCTATGGTTGGTAGAAAAGTGCTCACATGATGTTCTCTCTCCTTAATTCATTCCTTCACTACAAGTGTTATATTGTTTGGTAAGATGGAAAAGTAACATGGTATAAAGGTAATATATGATATTAATGTGTTGACTTCAATTATAGAAGTGGAAATAAAAACTATGTATGATGATCATGTTAAGGACTCTAATGATGTGTTTACATTGCAAGTTACATGTACCATATGTTTCTCTACTTGATAAATGATAGATGACTTTATTTTGATGAATTTAAAATAGGGAATTATATCAAATATGATCTTTCTCATTTTGTGTACTATGTTGATTATACTTGTACCATTACTAATCCTTGTATTGATAAACACCTATTTTGGTGGTAGTATGAATGGTTGTTATAAGGATCTAGTTATTACGTACGAGATTAGAAATCAAAGGAAAATTGCATATCTATTAATTGTAACTATTTATAAATTATAAATTTGAATGGTTCTTTGTGATTACTTCATGCTTTAGTCAATTCTTAATGAATGTACTTAAAATAAGTGTTGTTTAAATTTGAGTATCTAGTCAATAACTAGATCCTAGGGTGATGATGCAACAAAAACTATAATATTAAACTATTAGTAATCAATGCAATTTCCTTGAAATTTAGACAATTATAAGACTAGTCAATAATTAATATAAGTAAAAAAAAATTACATGTATTTTATCAATCTTTCTCATAGCCCTAAACGACGTTGTGACACCATGCATGCAAAATTCTAATTGAAGCCTATGGGTATAAAACTTGTTTGAATGAAATTATGCTTAACCACTTGTAAAATTTGAAGAAAGATGTAAACCATACCAAATGTACTTATGATATGATTAATGCACATCCATCAATCCAACAAAATAAATTGGAAATAACTTCTTAAGTTTAAGTCCATTGTCATTATATCTTAATATCATGTGTAAAAATTTAAGCACGAGGACTATTCTAAAATTTAGAATGTGCTAAAATTAATTATTTGTGATTGATAGTTATGAACACATCTAGTGAATGCACTATCTTATTATCTTCATTTTAGAAAATGTTAGAAATCTGTCATATATTTTGTAGAAATGCTTGTATAAGAAAACATTCCAAACACTAGAGTGAAAAGGTTGTTGGGCCATGCAAACAACATCCAATTATGAATTATGGGGCGGTGAAGGGGAATCTTGGAGTTGTTGGAAGTGGGGGAGTGATGAGAGATTATCTTGGTAGGTTTTTATTGGCAGTGGCACTCCCTTTGGGTACCCAAACCAACCACTATGCTGAAGCTACGCCGAATTATCATGGAATAAAACTTTCTCATTCTAGAGGTTTTAAGAAAGCTTGGATTGAGGGGAATTCAAGCAACATTATCAATTGTTTAAAAAAACCCAAAAGCCGAGTTGGACTATAGCCACCCTCATTGAAGATGTCCTTAAACTTATGGAAACCTTTGAGGAATTAATCATAAGTCATAAATTCTGTGAAGGGAATAAGGTTGCTGATATGTTTTCCAATGTTGGCGTCACTACTCAAACCTTGCAAGTATGGGATGTCATGCCAATGAGTCCTATAGAGGCCCAAACATTGATTAAGAATGATTGCCAACAACAAAGTCGGCTTGAGGGTGTTTAATGATATGATGTTGGAGATGTATCTAGAGATTGGCCGTGTAATGATGAAGGCAAAGGTAACACGTATTATGGGTGATTTTAGAGACCTTTTTAGACCGAAGAGTTACCATTCTTATAGCCTTTGTTACTAGAAGTTTGCCTAGAGCAGTTTGAAGGTGATTCAAATATGGGTGGGGATAGAAATCGGGTGGAACCCTCATCCTATGATGGGGTCCGGAGGAACAGTACAGTTTGGGAGATTGTTGAAAGAGGGGGTTTGACGCCATATATGGAAATTATTCATGGCTCTGACCCCATGGCAACGTCGTTGTTTTCTAAGATCTAGAAAAACTAAACTGTGACTACCTATGGGTGGGAATTGAGCATCACTGAGGACCTAATTGGTGAAATTACTAGCCTCTCTGCTAGCGATAAGAAGTTCTTTAAGGAGAGGAAGGTGAGGGATGAAGCCATTGCTCAATTCTTCAAGGGTAATGAAAGGAGTAAGCTTGTGAAGCTTCAATCGGGGATTATAATCATATGTCGATCAAGATCATTCGAGTTGAAGTGGCAAAGGTAATTATGAGGTACATAACCCTCGACGGTAGATTCATTGCTCTGTATGGTTTTCATTTCAATCTTCTGAATCATTTTCGGCATAAGATGATAGTGTCTTTTCCGTTTTATCTTCTGGCTTCTTTGGAATTTTCTATTAAAGAAAATGACAGAAACCCCAAGTTGCATGTGCTTCATGAAGGTTTAATCATTCTTATCATGGAATATATGAAAGATAATACCCCCAAGATTGGTGTGAAGAGTAAATCCTCTTTGAAGAAAAATGTGTTCTTTGTCTCCAGTAATTTAGAGACACAAATTGGGGAGGAGGAATGGGTTGAAGAGGAGGAAATGGAGGATGAGGCTGAAATGTCTAGTAAGAAGAAGAAGAAAAGACCTATGAAGAACCAATGGCAGAATAAGAAAGATATCCTCATTTCTTGGTTTGAGGGTTCCCAAACTGAGAATGATGTGGAGTCAGAGGGTAGGAAGGATAGTTTGAGTGGTAAGAAAAGGAAAGCCACGTAGAAAGGGAAGAGCCATGTGAGAGCTAAGAAGGTGAAGAGTAAACCTTCTGTGGAGGTGAAGAGTAAGCCTACTTTGGAGCTGAGTACTGGTAAAGGGAATAGTTTACACTCTATGGAGCAAAGTGCTGGTAAAGGAAAGAATCCTATTGTGGAGCTGAGTGTTGGAATTCCTTTCCCCTCTATACCTGATCCCTCTCCCGGAATCTTGGAGGATTTTGAGGTGTTGGTTGCAAGGGATGATAATCGTGATGATTTATCTGAAGCTCTTGGCATGCTTAGAGATGCGGTTGATGGCCAGCATAAAATGACTAAATGGTTCTTTCTAGAGATTAACCAGATCAACATTATGTTGAGAACCCTACAGAAGAAGTTAGACTATCCGGGGAGACTAATGCTGAGCAAGACAGGGAAATTCTGTAGGGGTGGGAAGTGATCCTGAAGATGGAGGAAATGGAAAGGGAACTTCTCAGGATTAAGGAGGACTATGGCATCAGGATTGAGAGCATGGAGGAGAAGATGGTTAGCATCAATGAGAACCTTGAACGAGTGGTTAAAATCATCCAGTGCATAATCCAAAACAACCTTCAAGGTATGCATCCCCTTACTGATAAATTGAAAGAGTTGCGCAAGGATCAGTTCAAGGACCCTACTATTGGGGATACTCTTGTGTAGGAGGATGTTATGTCTATCCAAAAGAATCAAAGGGACAATGAAAAGGGTAAATAGGTAATTCATAATGAACAGGGTGGCCCTTGTACACGGACTAGAGGTAGCAAGAAAAAGCACTTTGAGGAAGAGAAGAAGGGGCTAGTGGGATTTGCCAAGTTGCATGAAAGTTTCTATGAACAAGAGTTAGAAGCAGCTAACATTTTGAAGAAGCTGTAGTAGTAGGTTGTTTGGCTACTGGTCCTTTTTGTGCCTTTTAACTATGTTGTTTGTTCTATTTTTAGGCTATTGGTTGGCTTTCTTTTCTCTCTTAGTAGCTTTTTGTAAAGGGTTTGGAGGCCCCTTCAAAACCTGTTTTACCCTATAATAAAAAAACATCCAATTATAAATTATCATCTTTGGACCTATTTAAAATTATCTATAAATCTTTGACCACCATAAATATAAGTGATACAAATTACACTTGCATGCCCTACACCCCCAATACATGTTAATATGAAAAATGAAAATAACTCTTCCATCCCTATATAATTAGGGATATATTGGCTTTCTCTTTTCTTATTTTTAAAATCCTTGATATGAACTAACATGATATAGTACTTCCCAACTAGTGAATCACCAATGTATTTGCCAACACTCATCTCAACTATAAGAAGGTGAAGAGTCACATGGAAGTTCAACTATTTCAACTTCCATAATGATTATTTACCCTTCATGACTTTTAACATGTATACATTTGTATTATCATATTTCATAACATAGATGTAGCTAGTAGAAGATAAACAACCATGCATATGTATTTTACTTCAAGAGTAATGTTATTTACACAACACAAACTAATAAATTTGCTATTCCAATTATAATATATCTTATGCGTGTCTTTCTTTGATTAATGTTCAACATCTATAAATTTTTACTAATATTACTTCAATACACATAACACATCTAGGTTTTCATAGTTTAGAGTGTTACCCCCTAAATATTATCTAAGAGCTAGATCACTATTAGTCTTGTAAAGGGAAGGGGACTTGGATGTTGATAATAACATAGAAGTATGAAATGTGATATATAATTAATGTAGACGTATATGTATGTATATATCTGCATACATAATATTTGATATAGATGCCAACCATAGAGTTGTGGTAATATTAGTTTACAACCTTATTGTTTCAATAACATCAAACTTTAGAGCAACACATAAGGAAAAAGTATATCCATGTTGGTTAAATATACATGGAATATCCAAGCTAATAATGGGTCATTTTGTTGATTACATAAGGTGATAATTATAGCCTTGTGGATTGTAATGTGTTATAGATGTGGTCTTCTCTCATGTCTTGTAAAGTTCCAAAACAATGGACACTATTGTTTTGGAAAAAAATATATTTGTTTTTAGGTTTTGAATTGTTAGACCATGAAATCAATAATACCTTCCATAGTTTGTTCAATGGCAAGCATTAAATGATACTTATGTAAGCATTTAAAATTTCTAAAAGTTTAGAAGTTGTGAAAGGGTTTGATCTCAATTGCTTAAAGCATTGGGTTCTTATTGTGGAGACTCAAGTTTAAATCCATAAAGTGACATCTAATGTGAAATTCTAAGTTGTGACTCCGAGTCTTCCATTGTTGACTTCTAGTATGAACGTGACTTCTAAGGTGGATTTTTGAGGTGTGACTCTTGATATTCCATTGTTAGTTTCTAATGTGGAATTCTGGATTCTAACTCTTAATCTTCCATTTTTTGAACTCCTTAGATAAGTCATATTTGTAAACTTTCCTTAAAAATGAAGGTTCAAAATGATCAAAAATGTCCATTTTCATAAAGGGGTGTTAGATATGGGGAATTAGTTTCAATGATTTTACTTCCCTAGTTTGTCTAATCAATCAACTCCCTATGCGCATCTCTCAAAAGGCAAAATAGTAAAAGAGGAGATATAAATCAAGCCCACGTGAGGTTTTTAAAATCAAGCTTTTGCAAGTAAAGGGGTTTGTCAAAGGTTAAGCGTGTGATTTATTCAAGTTGATAAGTCAAAATTAAAATTTAAAAATTAATTAAATATTATAAAAGAATAAAGGAACGAATAAAACATAAAGATAAAGCAAATATGCATTAATGCGTGTTTATTATTATTATTTTCATTGTGTTTGCTTTTGATTGCTTATCACTTAAGTTATTCACAATGTAAAAGCTCGGCTTATAAATAATTGGGTAATAATAGTTGGAGTTTATAAATTTATTTTAGTTAGGCACCCTAACTTTTAAAAAATTGAGTAAAAATATAGAAAAAATTATTGAAATTTAAAATGCTAGTAACTATTATATTAAGGAAGTATATTATTATGTCAATAATTATCATATTAAAAAAAAATATTATGTTAAGAACTATCACATTAAAGAAGCATGATATTATACCAATAAACATTATATTAGAGAAGCATTTTATCATGTTAATAATCATCACATCAAAGAAGTATGTTATTATGGAGATAAACATCACACTAAAGAAGTACACTATCATGCCAATAACCATCACATTGAAGAAGCATGTTATTATGCAAACGGACATCACATTAAAGAAGCATGACATCGTGTCAATAACCATCACAAGTGTTAATAAGATTTACATAATTGGCTAGTGAATAGTTAATAGTCCTAATTGATTATGCTCTTCGCTTGTCAATATACAATTGTTTGAAATTCATCAGTCATAAAGTTTCTAAGGAGCATTTAATTTCTTCCATAAAGAATAAGCACTTTACAATCTTTAGAACCCAAATTCTTTGGAAAATAACAAAGTATGTTGGAGGTTGTTTTCCTTCTTACTCCCTCTTCCACACACCAAAAAAAAATGTAAAACATGATAAGAGACTTTCTTCTCAAAATCTAAAGGTTTACAATTTACAAGATCAATAAAAACATTCTTCCCCTTTTTAACTTTTACTATGCTTGCCTTATTTTCACCTAAAATGTAAGAGAAATAAATATTTTTTGATCGCAAGTAAAAAAATTGTCCATCCAAATATAAATGTTATTGGAGATTTCATTATAAACTACATCAATGCATAGTAATTTAAAGAATCAATTGAGATCAACACTAATAATGTCAAGGTTCATTCCTATCTATCGTCTTTCATACTAACTTTAATTCATTATTTTTCATTTCCCATTTACCTTTCTCTTTGCTATTTGTTTTAAGGAATACATGTTGTACACCTTGCAAATTTGTGTAATATTGTAGTTATTAATATTACTGTGGTGTAATATTTGGGCCCTCATGGAAAAGGGTGCCACACTTGGGAGAAATCTCACAATTCTTAGGATGACACACTAGCCACTCATAATTTGTATTATGACATATGTAAGAAAGCATCTATACTATGTAAGAGATGTAAGAGTGTCCATGACATTGTAAGATGTGTAAGAGAATCTATGAGACATGTAAGAGTGGTGCAGGAGCACCTACCTGACAGCTGGTCTGGATGAGGCAGTTAGTAGTTTAGGTCTTGTTTGTGTTTCCAAGAAGGTCTGTTAGACCAATTGCATGTAATAATGTCACGCTGATCATGATAAGATCATGCTGACCGGGCTTTTGCTATTTTTAGATAGTTAGTTATAACAGCTGTCATGATGTATGTTCGGTGGGATCTACCAGCCGCCTGGAGAGTTCCCAGCCGCTTGGAGTCGGGTCAGTAGTACTCATAGGGAAATCTTTATAAGCATGGGATCGGTTGATTGTAAATGATCGATCAGACTTTGCGAGAGTGAGACAGAGCGAGAGGAACATCATATTGTAGTTGCATCTTTTGAAATCGAATAAAGTATTCCTGTTTGTGTTCATCCTCTGTTGCATTCCATTGCTTGATCGATTGCTGGTTTGAGAGGTTTTCATGGATATACTGATCCATTCCACCGGTTGACTCATCTGATCGGTGGAATGGCAATGTACAGTAGGTTAGATTGTAGGTTGTTTTCTGTTTGCATGCAGGTGTGCAGGATCGCGGTCAAGAGATGTTGAAGACCCTAGCATCCTCATGTGCTAGGTCAAGTTGAGAAGTTTGAGTTGGAAGATCACCCTGAGACGGGATCGGGTCATCCCTGGAGGATCGGCGAAGGGAGATTTCGCTAAGTGAAGAAGTTCATGAAAACAGCATCATCAGGATATTTCTGCAAATATCCTGCAGTCGGGTTAGGCATCATCATCCGGATAAGTGAAGGAGAGCATGATGTTTTCGAGTGCATGAAGTGCGAGTTCGTCGGGGTGATCATCAGCAGGAGGAGCCAAGGAGCGTATCGGCATCAGGATCATCATATTGGGAGTACCAAACATCCGCATATCGCGAGTAGATGCGGGAGAGAAAGTTTGGATTTTTTTGACTAAGTGTTGAGAAGGTCATCAGGACATTGGGTGACGTCATCGTCATCAGGATATGACGTCATCGTCATCAGGATATTGAGATATCCCCCCTATGCGAGTTCATCCTGCTGTCGTTAAGTATCGGCATCGGCAGAAAGTGTATTAGCGTCATCAGGAGGTTTCGAAGAGAACCGGATAAAGTAGATCATGATGCTGTTGCTTGTGTCGTCGGGTAGCGGAGCATCGAAGGTAAGCTGCTGAAGGTGAACGTCATCAGGATATTTGGAACAACCGGATGTTGAATATCCTGCTGACGAAGGAAGTGTTGCATATGATGATGACGATGGAGTTCGGAGCCCGATGAACAGTGCAACCGGAGGATGTGTGCGCCCGCTGAACATCATGATGATGATGTTAGAAGGAAAGCGGAGGTGAACAGTAGTCAGCAGGAGGATGATTGCGAGTGTCCGCAATATGATGATGCTGTTGGTTTTAAGAAACATGATGCTGACAGAGTAAAGCCGAAATATGATGATGTTGGTAGTTCTAGGGAATATGATGATGATGGCGAAGATGATGATGATGAGGTTGGTCTGCAGACATTCATGCTACATGCGAAGGTTATAGTGTGGATGCCTCTGCATCATAGTGGTATCAGAGCTCAGCAAAAGGTCTGGGCTGTTGTGTGTTGATTCTGTCACCGAAAGGGCAGAGGTAGAGATAGAGTTGATTGTGTTGTGTGTTGATTGAGAGGTTGACAAAATGCCTCCTAAAGGTAGTGGTACTGCAAGGGAATTGCAGGAGATGAAGGAGAAACATGCTAGAGAGATGAGGAAGATGAAGGAGCTTGCTGAAGCACTTCAAGCCAGGCTGACAGCCCTAGAAAAGAACAAAAAGAGGGAAGTGGAAGACAGTGAGTCTGAAGAAGATGCAGATACTGTTGAAGAGTATGAAGAGGTAGCTGAAGATCTGGATGCTGAAGACCAGAGGTTGGCAAAACTGTTAAAGGCAGTGCAGAGTGAAAAACCTAAGGTAAAGGTTGATGTTTCCAAATATACTGGAAGCTTGAATGAAGATGAGTTGTTGGACTGGATTGCTGCACTGGATAATCACTTTGAATGTGAAGATGTTGCTGAGGATCAGAAGGTAAAAATTGCAAAGACCAAGTTAGGAGGTCATGCTTTGGTATGGTGGGATTATGTACAATCTGAGAGAAGGAAACAAGGGAAGTCTAAGATCACTTCATGGGATAAGATGGTAGCAAGGATCAAGGGGAAATTCTTGCCAAGGGATTATGAAATCCAGATGTTTAAGAAGCTGCAATTTTTAAAGCAGAAAGACAGGGATGTGAAATCATATACTGAGGAATTTTATCTGTTGAGTATGAGATCTGGTCATCATGAGAATGAGGTAGAAAAGGTGGCTAGGTACTTGGCTGGTTTGAGGTTTAACATACAGGATGAGTTAGTGTTAGCTAACCCTAAGAATGTGGAAGATTGTTATCAAATGGCAATCAGGATTGAAGAAAAGCTGAATAGAGGACATGATAAGTCCATGAGAGGAAGAGGAAACAATAGGGGAAGAGGAACAGCCCCTGCACAAAAGCAAACAAATGAGGGTCAAGAAGACACTGGTAAAGGACAGGGACAGTCTGATTTCAGAGGTGGATGGAAAGGTAATAGAGGAAGATTTGGAGGTGGTAGAGGTTCTACTACATTTTCAGGAAAGTGTTACACCTGTGGAGAGTTTGGTCATCCATCTTTCAAATGTCCAGAAAACAAAGGTTCATCATCCAGACATGATAGAACAAGTGACAAGAGAGTACAATTGGTACAAGAAGAGAAGGAAGAAGAAAGTGCACAGAGTTCAAACAAAGGTCCTGAGAATTATGGATATCCAGAGAGTGGAGAATCACTGCTGTTAAGGAAAACAAGTTTGCAGGCATCAAAGGATCTGATGCAAAGAAGAGCTCTTTTCAAGACCACATGCAAGAGCAAAGGTAAGGTATGTAAGGTTGTCATTGATACTGGTTCAACAGACAACATGGTATCTCAGGAAATGGTGGATAAACTGAAGTTGGAAAGAATTCCACATCCACACCCTTACAAGGCATCTTGGGTGAGTGATAGGCAATCACTTTTTGTCTCTGAACAGGCATATGTGGATTTCCAGATTGGACCATATCAGGATAGAATCTTGTGTGATATATTGCCTATGGAATGTTGTCACCTACTGTTAGGTAGACCATGGCAATTTGACAGAAGGGTACTGTATGATGGGTATGCTAATACCTACACCATCCAGAAAGATGGGAAGATCATTAAGTTGATGCCATTACAGGCAAAAGCTGCAGTACAGAAGGCAGCTCAACTCATTTTAATGGGAAAGAAGGAGTTTGTGCAGATGCCTAGAGGAGCAGGCATGAAGGCAGTTCAGGATACTGCAGGGAAAGGAGTTGTTACAGACAACAAGCTGAAGGAAGTTTCAGTTGTGACTGACAGAGGTCAGCAGCAGGTTCAGAAACAGGGGTGCAAACAGCAACCAGTTCAGAGGATTGACAAGGATGTTGTCATAGTTGGGACTATTGTTTGTCCTATAAGAGTTGAAAGGAAGATAGACTTGAACACTTCAGAAGTTCAAGAGGTAGTTCAGCCAGAGGTTCTGGTTAGGCAACCTGACAAACACAGGGTATGTGAGAAGAAGGCCTACATCAACAGGCATGATGATTTACTTGCCAGAAAGCAAGTTACAGTTCAGAAGTCTTGGAGCAGCCAAGAGACAGCAGCAGATAAAGCTGGAGCAGGTCAGACGACTGACAAAGCAAAGTGTAACGGTGGAGGACTTCCACATGCTAAACTCATGGGACATGAGTTCTTTTCTGTTGGGGAGTATGGTGCAGGAGCACCTACCTGACAGCTGGTCTGGATGAGGCAGTTAGTAGTTTAGGTCTTGTTTGTGTTTCCAAGAAGGTCTGTTAGACCAATTGCATGTAATAATGTCACGCTGATCATGATAAGATCATGCTGACCGGGCTTTTGCTATTTTTAGATAGTTAGTTATAACAGCTATCATGATGTATGTTCGGTGGGATCTCCCAGCCGCCTGGAGAGTTCCCAGCCGCTTGGAGTCGGGTCAGTAGTACTCATAGGGAAATCTTTATAAGCATGGGATCGGTTGATTGTAAATGATCGATCAGACTTTGCGAGAGTGAGACAGAGCGAGAGGAACATCATATTGTAGTTGCATCTTTTGAAATCGAATAAAGTATTCCTGTTTGTGTTCATCCTCTGTTGCATTCCATTGCTTGATCGATTGCTGGTTTGAGAGGTTTTCATGGATATACTGATCCATTCCACCGGTTGACTCATCTGATCGGTGGAATGGCAATGTACAGTAGGTTAGATTGTAGGTTGTTTTCTGTTTGCATGCAGGTGTGCAGGATCGCGGTCAAGAGATGTTGAAGACCCTAGCATCCTCATGTGCTAGGTCAAGTTGAGAAGTTTGAGTTGGAAGATCACCCTGAGACGGGATCGGGTCATCCCTGGAGGATCGGCGAAGGGAGATTTCGCTAAGTGAAGAAGTTCGCGAAAACAGCATCATCAGGATATTTCTGCAAATATCCTGCAGTCGGGTTAGGCATCATCATCCGGATAAGTGAAGGAGAGCATGATGTTTTCGAGTGCATGAAGTGCGAGTTCGTCGGGGTGATCATCAGCAGGAGGAGCTGAGGAGCGTATCGGCATCAGGATCATCATATTGGGAGTACCAAACATCCGCATATCGCGAGTAGATGCGGGAGAGAAAGTTCAGATTTTTTTGACTAAGTGTTGAGAAGGTCATCAGGACATTGGGTGACGTCATCGTCATCAGGATATGACGTCATCGTCATCAGGATATTGAGATATCCCCCCTATGCGAGTTCATCCTGCTGTCGTTAAGTATCGGCATCGGCAGAAAGTGTATTAGCATCATCAGGAGGTTTCGAAGAGAACCGGATAAAGTAGATCATGATGCTGTTGCTTGTGTCGTCGGGTAGCGGAGCATCGAAGGTAAGCTGCTGAAGGTGAACGTCATCAGGATATTTGGAACAACCGGATGTTGAATATCCTGCTGACGAAGGAAGTGTTGCATATGATGATGACGATGGAGTTCGGAGCCCGATGAACAGTGCAACCGGAGGATGTGTGCGCCCGCTGAACATCATGATGATGATGTTAGAAGGAAAGCGGAGGTGAACAGTAGTCGGCAGGAGGATGATTGCGAGTGTCCGCAATATGATGATGCTATTGGTTTTAAGAAACATGATGCTGACAGAGTAAAGCCGAAATATGATGATGTTGGTAGTTCTAGGGAATATGATGATGATGGCGAAGATGATGATGATGAGGTTGGTCTGCAGACATTCATGCTACATGCGAAGGTTATAGTGTGGATGTCTCTGCATCAAAGAGCATGTAAGAACAAGTAAGAGGGGTTATATAGTGAACTAGGTCGAGCATATTTGATCAACTAATAATAATTGTGTAAGAGCATCTTGTAAGAGGTTTGAATGCACCCATATAGAGTGCTTGTGATCCAAAAAGGATTTGGTTTCTCTCATGAAAAGTAATGATACTTTCTATTGTGAGTCCCAAAATAAGTCTTAAATAACATCAAAATATGAATGTGTTTACATATTTTGATTCCTCTCAAAAGTTACAATTTAAAAAACATGGAACCTTGTTTTGAGTCTATATGCAAAAGTTATGGCTTTTGGAAGACTAAAGAGAAAACTACCAATAGGGGCAATTTTGTGACGCACTTATTTTTCTAGATTTTTCAAACAGATATAACTATGTTAGAAAGATATATATATATATATATATAGAATCATTCAAATTTTATTCCACAATATTGAAGCAATAAAAATGATAAATAATAATCAATTAACTGAGAATCTTTTAAACAACATTTTTATTAATTATGTGGGTTAAAATACACATCTATAAATGCTTGGACAATCATTTAACACCCTCTAGATGAATAGTTACAAAGACCCTTAAACTAATGGTTGCAAGGAGAAAAAATATCAAAATAACTCTTTTTGTACCCTAGCTAGGAACCATCCAAGATGTACACTATATCCTTGGTTCCAAACATATATTGTATGCCCCTTATCCAATGTACATTACCTACCTTGCACTTTCAAACAAAAGGTTCTTATGTTCCATTGTCCAATTACAATGCCTTTATATATATTTTTAAGGTAGTTGAGATTAACCAGTACACTTTTTTATAATAAATTATCACTACTTTGTTGATGTAGTCATGGTTGGAGGGTCCAATTAAGTCTATCTAACCATGCAACTAAAATAAAAACACACACAAATACATAGAAGTGTTATAGAAAACACAACAATGACTTAATTTATTACTCAACAAATGCCAGTACAAAGAATCTTTAACAAGCTTGTAGCATACTAGGCCTCATCCATTTGATTATAAAAATGGATCAAATGAGATCTCTCATAATTCAAACCTCAAAATTGTGACTGATCTTCTATCATTTTTCTTGTCCTTCTTTGACGATTTGTCCATTTTTTGCCTATCCTCAAATGATATCATACTCTCCTTTATATAGGTAGATACAAAATGATATGCATCACATAAAACACATTACACCAACCTAGGGGAATGTAATAAGGATCGACGATCCCAATATTAAATGATTTAATTATTAGTCAGCCTTGGAGTTGGATGCATCACCTTTTGTAGTGTGTATGTTTAATGATAATGTGTAAATTCATATTCAATGATGCACCTCAACCTATAAACATTAAAATGTAATGTAGTTTTGTACATGACCCCTCTAGGGACTTAAATTCAAATTAGGAACCTTAGGATTTGTACAAGATTCAAAAGTTCACTTTGAGTCCAAAATAAGGTCCCATTAGACAATGCATAGTCCAATTTAGCTAATCCAAATGGTAAACATAGATGCAATTAATATATTTTCATGAAATTTGTATGGAATGTGTAAGGTACAATGATAGGATTATGTTTTAAATTACAACTCAAGATATACAATTGAGAAGGAATGCAACATGAAATTCAAATGATTATGTCTATGATGATAAATATGAAGCTTGACACTAAAGAAAACACTTGTAGTGAGATGTGATTCTACAAACCTACTTCATATTATTAGAAAATAACTAGAAAACATGGGAAATAGCTACAAAAAAAATAGATGGTAAAAGATTTTTTTTTCTTGATATAGGATTGCTTTTAGGCCTAGGATACTCTTGCATCAGATCGTCGCCTCGAGTAACTAAAAAGTGGTTTCCTCACTTTGGGTCAACAGATGGAAATCAAATTGTTCACCTTAATTAATGATAACCATGTGGAATCTTCAATAGGTCCTCCTTTCCATTTTACTAAATATTCTTCATAGTTCTTACTTCAAGTGCTTCTTTGTCCAATAATTCTTCAATTTATGTTGCTTGTGGTCTTGATACTAGCTTTCTCCAATCTATCTCTACTTTGTTTTCTTCTAATTCTCCTTCATGATACTCATATAAATATACATTATTAAACATTGGTGATATACCAAGGTCCTTCATTAACTCCTATTCACGTGCATTTCTTGAATCAATCTTCTTGATGATTTTAGAAGGTCCAAACTTCTTCATTCTTAACTTATTATATGTTCAAGTATGAAATCTCTCCTTCCTTAGATATACCATTACTTCATCTCCTACCTAATATTCCTTATATTTCCTCTTTAGATCCACATGTTCGTTATACTTTAGATTCATCTTTTCTAACTAAACTTTTACCTCCTCATGTAGATTATTCATATGATCTGCATAATCTTCTACCATATCACTCTTCTTATGACTTGCAATGAAGTCTCTCAACTCTAAAATATTTCTAGGGTTTTTTCCATACACAATCTCAAATGGTGTTTCGCCAGTACTTCTATTTACTAGGTTATTAGATGAAAAATTAGCTTGAGATAATGCTAAATCCCAACTATCTATCTTTCACTTATCGAACATCTTAATATGTTACCTAAACCTTTGTTTACAACTTATGTCTATACATCAATTTGTGGATGATATGTTAAACTAAAATTTAATTTTGTATTCAATCTTCCACAATGTTCTCCAAAAATAACCAATAAATTTCACTTCTTATGCTCTTAGTAACCCATGTAGTCTCACAAATTTAAAAAATAGATCAACTATATGCACAACATCATTAGTCTTCTTGCAAGAAATAAAATGAGTCATCTTAGAAAATTTATCAAATACCAAAATAAAATCAGTTCCTCTTTGAATTATTGATAATCCTAACACAAAATCCATGCTAACATCATCCTATGGTCTCTCAAGTATAGGCAATGACCGATATAAACCCACATTTTGACTACTACCCTTTGCACTTTAACAAATTCTATAGTTCTACACAAATTTCTTAATATCCACATACAATTTAGGTGAATATTAATTTTCACTTAGCAAAGCACATCTTATTTGAGCCAAAGTGTCCTCCCAATCCTACATTATATTTCTCCTTGATCAAATTTTCTATCATAGAGGTCTTAGGAATGCATAACTGATTTCCTCCAAACAACAAATCATCTTGACACAAAAAATCCAACCACATAGTTCTATCTACACTTACCTTTGTTTTACATGCAGTCCATGCCTCAATAAAAAAATTAACATCATTCTCATGTACAATTTTTTTATTTCATCAAAATACACAACTTTTATTCTCATTGTCAACAATAAATTATGGCTTCTACTTCATGCATCAACTACTCTATTGGATTTACCACTTCTTTTGTCCACACAAATGAGTAACTCCACATAAATTAAACCCATTTAACATGCTTTGAACTTAAACTTACTCTGATTATTTAGATATTATAGTTCTTAGTGATCAATATATAAAACAAATTCAGGTTTGATGGCAAATAATGTCTTCGGTTCTTCAAAGATTGCATAATTGCATATGTTAGGATTAAGGTGCCATCAACCTTGTAAATCCAATTAATTATTTACTCCTAATATTGTAATTGTTAATACAATCATAAGGGATGAGGAATCCATCGACATGATAATTTATTTTTTACTGGTACGGTAATTAATTATTTACTGGCAACAGTAACTAATTAGTTACTAACAGTAGTTACTATTTACTTTTTACCTTAGGATTACTACAAGTAAAATAGAGGCACCCAAATCTATATTTGTCTTATAACATATGTAAGAGCATCAACTATTGTTAGTGCCTTAATGTTGTAAGGAATCAACTAGTATTAGTATGTTATGATGGAGCATCTTATGATAGTGTAAGTGGCATAATGGAGCCTATTTTTGGCTTGTTAGTGGGGATCTCAAGGAGGTGTGTTTGGATTTTCTTATGAAAGCTATAAGACATTAAATATTTCTTATCCCAAGTTGGACACCATGTTTTGTTGGCTTCTTCCACAAGCTTGAAATTTTATTATTTAACAGAAGCTAGAGAGGAAGTGTTGAGTATGAGTTTGTTTGTAGATACACAAATGGTGTCACATTGGAGGCAGGATAGAGGAAATTTAATGTATTGTAATCTTCTTCAAGATAATAATTTTCCCTCTTTTCTTGGTAGAATTTTTTACCTGAAAGGGCTTTCTCTAAGTAAATTTGATTGTTATGTGTATGGCTATTGAGTATTGTTGATTTATTTGATGTTCATTTACATCGTCATTTGATATTCTATAGTATAATTTCAGATTTGCAAGTTTATTTCAGATTTTCATATTGTAGTGGTTTCCTTCATTTCTAACATTTGGTATCAGAGTCTAGCCAGCTGTGTATATTAGGTGGAAGTGTGAAAGTTTTCTATGATGTAGTGGAAATTCTGGTTTTGTAGATTTGAGTGTGTGGAAATCAGGGATGCATCTACATCTTAGTTGGACATTGAAAAATTTAATGGAACAAACTATGAGTTGTGGAAGATGAAAATGAAGGATCTTCTTAAAGAGAGGGATCAATGGTTGGCAACATCAAAAGAAAAGAAACTTGATGATGCCAATCCAAAAGAGTAGGACAAATTACAGAAAAAGGCACGGGGTACAATTTGGTTATGTCTTGTAGACACTATTATACTGAATGTCTTTGAGGAAAAGATTGCATATGCTTTATGGAAACGATTGGGTGAGATTTATCAAGCCAGAGTTTGGTAAAAAATTGTATTTAAAATGAAATTTGTTTTCTCTTAAGATGAAGGAAGATGAATCTATTGCAAAGCATTTAAATACTTTTAATTTAATTGTGAGTGAATTAGCCTCTATTGATGTTAAGATTGAGGAAGAAGATGAATGTATTATGCTTCTTTGTAATTTACCTAAGTCTTGGGAGAATTTCATTCTTGTCATCACTGCTAACCTCAAAGATCCAAAGATGGATGCTATTGTTGCAACTTTGCTATCATAGGAAATGAGGAAGAAGGCTATGGATAGCTTGGTGGATGCTCTTAATGTGAAGGGAAGGTCTAAATAAAGAGGACCAAAAGGAGATCACAAAGGGCCTAAGGAAAAATCAAAAGGTAGGTTTACAACTGTTGGAAAGAACATAGTCAAGTATTGGAACTATTGGAAAAAGAGGACAAGTTAAGAAGGAATGCAAAAACAAAAAGAAACAATGGCATTCCTCCATAGAAAAGTCCTTTGATGCATGTGATGAGGTTTAACTTTCTTCTTGTAATGTTGTATCTAATGAACATTGGTTGGTTGACTCAGGATGCTCTTATCATATGACTCCTCATAAGGAGTAGTTCTCCACATACGAAGAATATTATGGAGGTAATGTCTACCTTGGGGGCAACACTACATATTCAATCATTGGATAGGGAAAGGTATTGTTGTGTTTCAATGATGGGAGGATTAAAACCCTCCCTAATGTTTTACATATTCTTGGATGGCTAGAAATCTTATTTTTGTTTCAAAGTTGAATAATTCAGGAATGTATGTAACATTTAACAAGCATGGTTGTATATTGGTGAGAATAAGCTTGGTTGTAGCAAGGGGAAAAAGGATGGGAACTCTACTGAGGATTGATGCCACTACTATTTGCATGTCCACACTATGTGACAGAAAAAGTTGAAAATACATGTATGTTGTGGTACTGTAGGTTGAACCACATAAGTAAAAATGTTTTGAAAACTATTATCAATAAAAAGTTATTAGACGGTTTCTCTTATTCTGATGAGCACTTTAATTTTTGTGAGCACTACGTATTTGGTAAACATAACCGAGAATCTTTTCCTTTAGGAAGTAATAAGTCAAAGGATAAATTAGAAATTATTCACACGGATGTGTTTGGTCCTGTGGACAATGATTCAATTGGAAAGTCGCATTATTTTGTTACCTTCATTGATGATGTATCCAGATTTACATGGATTTACTTTATGAAGCATAAATATGAAGTTTTCACTAAGTTTAAGGATTTTAAAGTCTTAGTAGAAAACCAATCAAGATTGAAATAAAAGTTTTAAGATCTAATAATGGAGAGGAATATTTATCTAAGGAATTTGATGAGTTTTGCAAGCATGCAAGTATCATAAGGCAAAAGACAACTCCATATACACCACAAAAAATGGTGTTGCAGAAATGACACTTCTAGAAAGATCCAAAAGTATGTTGAGTGATGCACAGTTGGATAAATGATTTTTGGTAGAAGCTGTGAATACCACTTGCTACTTGGTAAATAGATCTCCTTGTAAGGATCTTAATTCTACTCCTTATGAAGTGTGAATAGGTAAGAAACCTTCTGTTTCACATTTAAGGGTTTTTGGATATGAGGCTTTTGTTCATGTGCCTAAGGAAAAGCATTCTAAGTTGGATCCAAAAGCACAAGAATGTATCTTTATTGGATATGCTGACAATGTTAAAGGTTATAAGCTTTGGAATCATCTAACTGAGAAAATTGCACATTCTAGAGATGTGAGTTTTAGGGAACTTAGAGCTATTTTTGATCTTGTACAACCAAAAGAGAAAGAAAGGAAAAAGATGGTGCATTTTGATTTATAGAAAGAAGATGCACATTAGGAAGAACAAACTTGTGGATTTAAGGATGGAGAGAAAGATGAGGGTTTAAGTGAAAGTTCTTATGAGGAAGACTCTATTATTACAGAAGTTGAGCATATAGAAGAACACGAGGAATAATCTCTTACTCCACCCTTGAGAAGATCCACAAAACAAAGGAATCCAATTGATAGGTATAGCCCACCAGATTTATGTTGTGTATTTTATTTATTATGTACTAATGATGAGCGTAGATCATACAACGAAGCTATTCTTGTAGATGATAGCGAGTCTTGGTAACTAGCCATGTAGGAGGAGATAATGGTGTTCAACTCTTGTGATAATTGGGATCTTATTCATTTTCCCAAAGGAAGGAAGGCCATTGGTTGTAAGTGGGTCTACAAAAATAAGTTTGGAGTAGACAGTTCATTGAAGAAGTACAAGGCTAGACTAGTAGCCAAGGGCTACTCCTAGAGAAAGGGAGTTGATTTTGGTGAAATTTTCTCTCCTATTGCTAAATTATCTTCTATTAGATTTATTTTATCCATATCTATTGGTTATGATTTTGAAATTGAGACAATGGATGTTAATACTACATTTTTGCATGGAGATTTCGAAGAAGAAATTTACATGAAACAACCTATGGGTTTTGAGGTAAAAGGGAAAGAACACTTGGTTTGCAAGTTGAAACAATCTCTTTATGGTTTAAAAAAGTCCCCTCGAATGTGATATCAAAAGTTTGATTCTTTTATGTTGAAACTAGGCTTTGTAAGAAGCGAAGAATATCAATGTGTTTACATTTAATGTATTGATGGTCAAATACTAATTGTTGCCTTGTAAATGGATGACATGTTTTTGTTGCAAGGTGTGTGCCCTTGGTCTCCTTGTGTTGTGCAGTGTAGTGCTTGGGTTCGTGACAAGGCTTAACCACCTCTCATCCAAATTCATTAGATCTAGCGGTTGTATCAGGCATTAACAGGTCGATCTTTTGGTGCAACGACAACCATCTTTGCAACAATTGGTATCAGAGCCTGGGTCACGGGTTCGAACCCCTCGCTTGCGCTAGGGGGATTGTTGCAAGGTGTGTGCCCTTGGTCTCCTTATGTTGTGTAGCGTAGCGCTTGGTTTTGTGACAAAGCTTAAGAAGCTCCCATGGATTCATTAACTCTAGCAGTTGTATCGGGCATTAACAGGTTGATCTTTTGGTGCAACGACAACCGTCTTTGCAACAATTTTTTAGTAACATCAAGGATATGATTAGTGAGCTGCAAGCTCAATTTTTAGGTGCATTTGAGATGAAGGATTTGGGGGTAGCAAGGTACATATTGGGAATGGAAATTATGAGAGATCAAGGTAACATAAAGATTTGGTTATCTTAAAGTGAGTATGTGAATACTATTTTGCACAAATTTAATATGTAGGACTGTAAGCTAGTTAGAATTCCTTTACTAGTTGACACTAAGCTTCATTAGATATGTGTCCCAAGTGTGAAGATGATTTTGAGGATATGTCTAATGTGCCATATGCTAGTATTTTAGGAAGTTTGATGTATGCAATGGTATGCACTAGGACAAATATTGCCCAAGCAATGGGAGTTTTGACCAAGTTTATGTCTAACCTTGGTAGAGAACATTAGAATTATGAAAATATGGTGTTAAGATATTTGCGTGGTACTTTTGATTACTATTTAGTTTATTTTGGTACTAACAATGAAGATAAGACATTAGACATACATGGTATTGTTGATATAGATTGGGCAGATGACTTGGATAGTCAAAGGTTCACTAGTGGCTACATGTTTACTCTGTTTGAAGGAGTTGTGAGTTGGATGAGTAAAAGGCAGCCCATGGTTGCTTTGTCCACCACCAAAGCAGAGTATATGTTTGAAACTCATGTCTCTAGGGAGACAATATGGTTACATAGATTGTGTGCAAGTATTGGTTTTGACTGCAGGACAATTTAGATTGGTTGTGATAGCTGAAGTATAATTTGTTTGGACAAGAATCCTATGTACCATGCTCAAACTAAGCATGCGGATGTTTAGTATCACTTTGTTTGAGAAATGGTTGCAAATGAACAAATTAAGTTTAAGAAGGTTGACACTCATTTGAATATTGAAGATTATCTTACCAAACCCATGACTACAAAAAAGTTCACTTGGTGTAGGGAGGCCATGGACCTTATTTCACGTACTTAGTTGATTTATGTTTTCCTATGGTTGTATTTACAATGTATGATGTCAAGTGGGAGGATGTTAGGATTAAGGTGCCATCAACCTTTTAAATCTAATTAATTATTTATTCCTATTATTGTAATTGTTAATGCAATCATAAGGGATGAGGAATCGATCGACATGGTACTTTATTTTTACTAACTTATGATAATTAATTATTTACTAGAAACAATAACTAATTATTTATTGGTAGTAGTTACTATTTACTTTTGACCTCAGGATTACTATAGGTAAAATACTAGCACCCAAATCTATATTTGGCTTATAATAGATATAAGAGAATCAACTATTGTTAGTGCCTTACATGTCATAAGGAATCATATATTATTAACTTTTGTTATGATAGAGCATCTTATGATGGTGTAAGTGGCATAATGGATCCTATCTTTGGCTTGTTAGTGGGAATCTCAAGGAGGGGCATTTAGATTTTCTTATGATAGTTGTAAGAAATTAAATATTACTTATCCCAAGTTGGACACCATGTTTTGGTGGCTTCTTCTACAAGCTTGAAATTTTATTATTTAACAGAAGCTAGAGAGGAAGTGTTGAGTATAAGTTTGTTTGCAGGTACAAAAATGGTGTTGGATTGGATGCAGAATAGAGGAAATTGAATGTATTGTAGTCTTCTTCAAGATAATACAAAATTTCCCTCTTTTCCTAGTGGAATTTTTACTCGAAATGTTTTTCTCCATGTAAATCTGATTGTTATGTATATGGATCTTGAGTATTGTTGATTTCTTTGATGTTACTTTACATCTTTATTTGATAATCTACAATATAATTTCAAATTTTCAAGTTTATTTTAGATTTCCATATTGTACTGGTTTCCTTCATTTCTAACAGCAAAAAATTCTTAATAATACACAAAATATTTCTTCTTGGAACCATTCAATCTATCACTAAAGTATGCAATAGGTCTTCCTTCTTGACTTAAAACAAGTCCAATTGTAGTTCCACTTACATCATGATCAACTTAAAAAACAACTTGTAATAATCTAGCAAAGAAAATACAAGTTATTCAGATACCTTCCTCTTTAATTATTCAAAACTTTTATCATGTGTGGTGGTCCACTTGAACTCCTTATTTCGCCTTATAGTTTTAGTAATTGATGCACATTTCCCATTGAAATTTTGATAGACATTATATAAAAACTTGCCAAATCATGAAAACATCCAACTTTAGGTATACTCATAGATGTAGGCCATTCAATAATTTCCCCAAATTTTTCTAGATCCATCTTTAGTCTATCAACAAAAATAACAAAGCCCAAGTATACCAATTCTTCCTTCATGAAACAACATTTCTTCATATTCATTAGTAGTTTCTCTTCTCTTATTCTCCACAATACTAATTTAATACGTTCCAAGTGTTCTTTGCTCTTACTAAAAAAATAGAATGTCATCCAAATATACAACTTTACCAAGGTATGGTTTTAATACTTAATTCATTAGCCTCATGAAAGTACTAGGTGCATTTGTCAACCCAAGTGGCATAACCAATCACTTATACAAACCTTCATTTCTCTTGAATGCATTTTTCCACTCATCTCCTTCTCTAATTTTGATATGATGATATCTACTCTTCAAATATATCTTTCTAAAGTATTTTACATCACTCAAGAAATCCATGAGATCATCCATCCTTAGTAATGATAATCTATACTTGATAGTAATCTTGTTTATTTCTCTAGAGTCTATACACATTCTCCATTCAAGACCTCCTTTCTTAGGTGCTAAAATAGTTGGTACCACATGTGGACTTAAACTTTCTCTTATCAATCATTTCTTCAATAATTCCTCCACTTGCCTATTCAACTCTACACTTTTAGTTGTTGTCAATCTATGAGCTACTTTGTTAGGTAAACTTGCTCCAAGAATTAAATCCATATGATGACTTATGCTTCTCACCGATGGTAACCCTTCTAGTAAATTATCAAAAATAATGCCACTGTATTTTGTCAACAACTTAGAAATATCTAAATGAGTTTTTGCATCTACCTCTATACACTTGGGAAGAACAACAAAGAAAACGTTCTCATTCTTTAGATCTTTCAAAAATTGCTACCATTTACTAGCAATACTCTTGCAAGACTAATCACTCTTTTACCTTCCTCTTTCAAGGGAATAAGTATATGTTTCCCTCCATCTTTCATTAGTCTATAAGTGTTTTCTCTACCATCACATGTATATATTTTCTATCAAACTACCATGGTTTTTCCAACAAAATATGATAAACATCCATGGGCATAATATCACATATAACTTCATCTTCATATGCTCCAATCTTAAATTTCATAAGACATTGTTCACTAACTAGAATTCTATAATCCTTTTGTAACCAAGAGACTCTACAAGGATTAGGATGCTCTATTATTTTTAAATTCAAAATTTCAACCATTTCACTTGAAACTAAATTGTTAGTACTAATGTTATCAATGATTACCTTAAAACATTTACCTTTAGACTTGCATATTGCCCTATTTTTTTTCCTTCGCACTAGTTCAGTCAGACCTCTTGCAAACTTCAACAAGTTTCTTCTTATTAGTAATGACTCACCTTTCTCTAGTGCATTTTCCTTTTCAAGTGGTGATCCTTCTTCATTAACATGCATTGTCCTTGTAATTTTCTCAGATCTTCTATCATATCTTCCTTGTGATTGAGTGTATTGAAATGCTTTGCGGACTTTGGCTCCACATTTTAAGAAAGTTCCTCTAAATGATCTTGAATTGACTTTTCCATATATTCCTCTACTTCTTTCATATCTCCCATCATCTACATATTAAGGTATACCTTTATTCCTAATGTCAATTGTGGCTTCCAATGTCATCTTTAACTTGAACCATTTCATCATTATGTGCTCCTTTACCTCTACCTTGATATCTTTTTCTTGGAATCTATTGCCTCTTCCTTTCTTTCTCTATTTACTCCAAAATATTCTATTCAACTTATCTTCATCCTTTATGATGTAGAAACTTTCGGAGGTCATAACTTTTGACCCGAGAGTCCATTTGGGCTGAAATTTGGTGGGCATATGTGTCTTGAGGAGTTGATTGAAAATCCCACAGAACTTGTAAGTTTGGTAGGTTGCCATTTCGATACTTTTATGGGCCTTTTTCAATCATTGAGGGCCTCAAAATGAGGTCTTAATGATTATTTAGGATTTTGCCAAGTTTTTTCTAATTAGTTTTCAAACTTTACATCCAATTAGATTAGAAAGTTGACAATTAGTCCTCTTTTAGTTAGTTTCAAATAATTAGCGAGTTTCGTGGCCACATGGATAAGGATGTGAAATTACTAAAAATGGCAATTTTAGAAAGTTGCTAAAAACTATCAAAAAAGGTAATTTTTCATTTTTGTACATATGTTTGATTTTTCTTTTTAGTTGTAGCAGAATGGAATGGAATGAGAAGGAGAATTTGAAAATATTTCTGAGTTTCTGAGTATTTTTTTTTTTTAGCAGAAAAAGGTGGTAATCCACCCATACCAGAAAATATATTAAAGAAAAAATGGGTTACAAGAGAAAGGGAGTCAAAGGCCTCAACCCCAAAAATCATACAAGTCATGTCAACAGAACATAGTTGCTGACAGTAGTCATGTCCTCAAATAAGATCTGCTAGTGGACATAAAGGCTACGCCAAATCCATCAGGAATCTGCCTGTTAAAAACACGGAAGGTCATTAATGTGCCCAAGATAGCCGTTGAAGGAAGCCCAGGAGTAACAGGCATTTAAAGCAGGGATTTGAACTCAAATTTTCACCTACTCCTGAAACTATCCCAAAAAGCCTACGCAGCTAAGATTCATCAATGCAAGGCCAGTGACAAGACCTTAGAGAAGGAAGATCATTGGTCCCCCAACGGTACAAGATGCCTTTAATTAGAGCCTTATGGAATTTGAAAAAGGCCATTGAAGGGAAAAAAGACTGTTGTAAGCTCCCCTGAAACCCTGTGCTATCCATGACTAGCTTGAAAGATACGCCGCATACACAAAAAACACAACACAGACAGTGAGCGACATCCAAAACATACACCCTATAGATCGTAGATCAAAAAAATTGAGCCACTTTTCTGAGTATTTTTGCAATAATAATAGTGTTAAATATTATGTTGTAAAGTTTGGTTGCATTAATTTAGGACAAATTAGTAAGCTTCATCAATAGATTACATATTCAATATAGTCATCTCTTCATGAATAGATCATCTTAAGACATTGATATATCTTACCACGTGCTTTCTCTTATTTTTCTTCATGTTGAATTTCTCTTATTGTTAGCCTACAATATTCTTTAGTATGATCTTTTACAATCATATATTTATGTCTCAAATTTTGCAACTTTTAAATATCTCTAGCTAATAATTTATAGGAATAAACTAGATTTCCACTTATATACCATCCTATCCCATTTTTAATCTTAGGCTTTCTTTTTTCTATTTCTCTCTAACTAGATTTATTTCCACCAAATAGAATTATGACCTATCAACTTAGTCTTAGAAAACTTTACCCTGTTAGGATCAACAATATCTTCATAGTCAAAATTTTCTTCTAAATGGGTTATCCAATCAATTAATTCTTCAAGATTTAAGCTGCCAACATAATTAGGTATATCTACTCTAGTTTCTTACCGATATTGGAGATGAAATTCAACATTATTTCTTCTTTATTATCTTTTTCAATAGGTTCAACTGGATATGATCAGCCAACTTCTTGTTCATCATCACTTTCATCAACCCTAGTGGTATGACCCTTTCTTCTATCCTCTTCAATAGCATCCAATATGATTTGAAAATTTCTCATTATATCAAAGATTTCCTCAATTCCTTCAACAACATGGAATACACCTTGACCTCTATATATTCTTCTAGGAGGAGTTTTCAAGATTTGAATTCATGATGCCTTGGTGCAAACTACCTTACAGTCAATAATATGTTCACAACTAGCTCACAATTCATCAAGGAATCTTCTACCCAACAATGCAATGTTGGAATAATCACACAATGCAATATTGTACTCAATAACTTAGTACTGAAAGACGCTCTTTCAATCTTCTCCTCTTCAATAAATTATTGACACAAAGTATTTGAATCTTATAGATGTAGAATGTCATGTGTAATTTAGATATCAAGAATACAATACTATCTAATGATCTCTAAATTTAAGACTTGTCTCTAATACCATATAATGTTCTTTGTTAGAAAACCTACTATGATACCATCTGGAATAATCATGGTTGGAGGGTCCAACTCTAATTAAGGATTGTCTAACCACATAGCTAAAATAAAAACACACAAATACATAGTAGAATTACAGAAATCACATTAATGAATTTATTACTCAACAAATGCCATTAAAAAGAAGCTTCAATGATCTTGTAACATGATAGGCCTCAACCATATGATTAATTACAAAAATAGATCAAATAAGATCTCTTAGAATTTAGAACTCCAAATTATGTGTGATCTTCTATCCTTGTTTTAGCCTTCTCTAACTATTTCTTCCTTTTCAACCTATCCTCAAATGAGACCAGACTCTCCTTTATATAGGCAGATGTAAAATGATATTCACCATAAGAAAACACATTGAATTAACCTAGTGGAATGTAATAAGGATCAATAGTCCCAATACTAAATGATTTGATCATTTGTTAGCCTTAGATTTGAATGCATTACCTTTTGTAGCATGTATATTCAATGGTAAAATGTAGATTCATCTTCAATGATGCACCTTGAGCTAGGAGACTTAAAATGCAACATGGTTTCATATATGATCCCTCTTAAGACTTAATTTAAATTAGCAACCTTAGGAATTGGTGCAAGATTCAAAAGTTTATAACAAGTCCAAAACAAGGTCATGTTATAAATTGCATAGTCTGATTCAGGTCCTCGAAATGATAAACATAGATGTGATGAACATATCTTCATGAAGTTTGCATGGAACATGTAAGGTGCTTTGATAGGTTTATTTTCCAAACCATAACTCAAGATATGCAACTGAGAAGGAATACAACATGAAATATAGATGATGTTATGCCCTTAATCTTATAATGTGTATAGGGTTATGAGTAGTTGGCTTATGGATACCTTAACTCTTAATTAAGTTATATGATCATTATTATATTATTATTTAGATAATTAGGTCATCATATGTGTTATATTTTAGTTTCTAAGTTGGCTTGGGTGATATCCAAGACATAAGTAGGGCATATATACTAGGTAGTGAGTGTTATTTGACCATCATATTGTGAATTATGGTATTCTTGGAGACTTTTGGAGGTTTGTCCCCTCAAAGTGGCTTAATATTCTCAAGTGTTTGGGCAAGTATTTGTATCATATTTTATATTATATCAATCTCTTGTGCAATTTTTTTCCATTATGAGTGGTACTAGAGCATGATCTTGGCAGTCAAAGGGTAAGGATCAAGGCATTTTTTTTGGCTCAAAAGGTCAAATTGGAAAGTGCATATCTCTCTCAAATTGGGAATTTTTTTCTTAATTTTTAAAGGGTTTTTAAAGGCCATATTGAATATAATATAGTATAGATTTGAGATCATTTTGAGAAAACTCAAGGAAGTTATAGCAAAATTAGCATTTCCACTAAATTCACTCTCAAGGATGTAATTTAGTAAATTCTTGGAGATTTTTTTGAAAGGTAAGATGTAGGCCCAAGTAAGTTACAATATTTTTTTTTAGATAATTTGGATTTATTTTGTGTGATTTAGTGAAAATTTATTTTTCTCCATAATGGTGGGTCTTGCAACAAGAGGCAAAAAGAATTTTGTCACACCTAGAAAATCTCTAGGAAATGATGATGTGGGAAGTGAGCAGATTGGGCACATAGATAATGAATCTATATAAGTGAACAAATAAGGAAAGAAACCAACATGTTGAAGGATAAAATCTTGTCAAAGATGGATGGAAAGATAGAAGATCACAAGTTTATGATTGCAAAATTAGTTTTTAGCCAAGGTTCTAAATATTTCAAACATAGGGAGCTACACAACAAGACTTGGTAAGAAGAGGAGTGTTCTAAGGGGAATGATGTTTTTGGGTTTGAATCATATTAGAAGATGGATCATTAGCCAAGTAATTCTATGGCTAGGCATTTCATACCAAAGATGGCTATGAGGAAGTTTGATGGTAAGGATCAAACCAATTGGCTTTTCCAAATGGAACAATTCTTTGATCTACATAATGTTCCTTGTCAATAAAATGTGGCAATGGATTCCTTGTACCTAGATATTGTGAAATTCATTTGGTATCATTAACTATGTGAAGAAAATAAAAATAAGGGATGTGTTGTCACATGGTCTATTTTCCAAGAGAAATTCACTACACATTATGGTGACAATATTATGGATAGCTACTTTAGCTAGATTACCAAATTAAAGCAACCAGGTATGGTCAAGGATTACATTCATCAAGTCTGAATTATCTTTAAGAGTGGAGGATGTTGCAGAAAAATATATGAAGTAATTATTCCTAGGGGACTAAATTGACCACATCAAATGTGAGGTATGCATTTTCTATCCAAATTCTATGTTCGAAGCCATGATTATGGAAAGGAAGGTAGATGAAACGTTTGTGACCAATATAAGGAAAAGTTTGTGACCAATTTAAGAGATAGAAGCACTCTTACACAATCACTTCCTTAGCCTACTAGATTGACTCCACAAAAAGTTGAAGAGAAGAGAGAAAAAGAGTTATCTTTCAACTATGATAGAAAATATAGTCATGGACATAAATGTGTTAAAAATAAATTGTTCTATATTGAAGGGCTAAGTGAGGAAGAAGAGGACGATGAACCAATATTATTGGGTGAAAATGAGATAGATGTGGAATTGGGAGATACCACACCAACCATTTCTTGTCATGAACTTTCTAGCCTATTCTTGAAGAAAACGAGAGTCATAATGTTGGTAGACTTGGGAAGCACTCACAATTTCATCAACAAGAAGTTAGCTACTTGTTTGAATTGTTTTATATATCTCACTCTAGAATTTTAGGTTGAAATTATAGATGGGGGTACTATTAGTTGTTCAAGAAAATGCCATAGCATTAAATTTACCATGGGAGAATATCAACTTGATTGTCCAATTTTTTTTTCCCATGGGTGCAATAGATATCATGTTTGGAGTAGAGTGTCTCACTATATTATGAACAATTGACATGAACTTCTGGTAGATACTCATGAGATTCCACTCAAAGGGTAGGATAATTTAACTTAGAGGGTTTTGTGAAAATTCACCATATATGGTAATCTCTCATCAAATGTTAGGAAAGGTGTCTCAACCTTGCACCTAATGTTAAGATTACAAGTAATGCAATTTTTAGGTTGAAAAACAAAAAAACTCAATTTTTGGACTATAGAGTTGGTTTTTGGCCAAAATTAAAATTCTAGGTTGTTCAGAACTAGTTCCATAGTGCCTATCACTTGGACCTCTTTGAGATCTACAATTTAAAAAAAAGGGCCAATCAACCTCCTGGATCAAAAGTTATGGCCTCTAGAAGTTGGGTCTCCTACATTGAAAATGTAAAAACATCAGTTGACACATAAAAGAGTTGTAATGGGGAGTTACACTTGTTGATCAACACATCATAATGCATCTTTGGATGAGGATAATTGAGCCAAAATATAATTTCCAATTTGGTTAGTGGATTATAATGAGGTTATGACAGATGGAAGGAATATGTTATTTTTAGCCTATAGACTCATCTTAGAATTTGGGTGTTGGATTTCTAACTAAGGATTTGGGTGCCACTATTTTGGGTGGTTTTAGTTCATGATTTTCTAATTACCATTTGATGGTTTCATGTATTGTATCTCCTATTTATTGGGTGCTTGAGATGGAGGTTTGATAGTGAGTTTTGTAGGTATTGTTATGTTGTCAGGATTCCTCCCAATCTCTAGTTAGTGATACTCATGTAAAGGATTGCTCTACAAGTATATTGTAATTGTGTTGTTTACTAAATAATACATTGAGATGCTTTGGAGTGTGTTGGGACCCAATCTAAAAGTAGAAAAATATATATTGGGCCTTGACCCATTTTGGAATTTTGCCTTGCAATGTCCTTATGTTCCCCTTGAGTGTGGAAGATGTTCAAAGTCCATAAGTATCTCAGATCTTGTCTAAAGGTGTTCATTAAGTGTATCTCATCTAAAAAATCCTTAGTGAGGTTGGTTGTGGGATAAATTTTTGTCACTTTGAATTAAGTGGGGCTTTTGTTTGGGTGTTTTGCTCATTTTTGAGTTTTTAGGTTTTTCATGGACATTGGGATGTCCAAGGTTCCAACGTCCTCCAGAACCCCCAAAATCCCAAGGAGTAGTTTAAAGTCCTTGGTTTGAAATTTTGGGATCATGATGTGAATTGTGGTCATATTTGTCACTTTGAATTAAGTGAGGCTTTTGTTTGGGTGTTTTGGTCACTTTTGAGTTTTTTGGTTTTTTTGTGGACATTGGGATGTCCCCATGTCCTCTAGATTGGAAATGGGTGGATGGTTCCACTCTTGCTCATCATTATCACTCAATGTGATGTCAATTATAGTAGGCTATGGTATATATTTGGGCCTCTCCACACTCCCATATGATTTGATATATGTGAGCACATTTTTAGGTATATCTTGTGCCTGCACAAACTATTGATCAACTCTATCATAATAAAAAGGAATGTTGATGTGTTCTAGTTGACCTCTAGACCACCTCATCCTCTACATGTGAGACATTTGGTACATACATCCTACCCATTCTTTCATCCCTATATGGAATCTAAATCACATATTTCATCTTCAAATGGTCAAATGTCTATTGCCAGTGCAACAAGTCACCAAATTGCCATAGCCTCCATAAACCATCGGCATGGGATCGAGGCTTGTCAATTGTTATCACAATGGGATACTCCACTAGTCATGTGACCCTAATGTGGTCAAATTCCCACAATTGTAGAAGCATGTAGGTCATCAAACTGTGTGCCTCATGCCACACATCACCTAAGGTCATGGTATAGATGAGAAAGCATGCTCAAACCCTAGGTGTATACTATCTACCTCTCTAATCATGTAAAAAAGGCCCCCATGAAGGTGAGTATCATAGCCATCCATGGTCACGATCATGATCCTCCATACTATTGGGATGTTCTCCCTCCCTTGCTCCATCCATCTTAGTAAGATGTGACATGTGTGTTCCTTGGGAATGGCTCGACCAGGTGTGTACAACTATGATGCACATGCATAGTCTGTTGGTCTCTACTGTACAATGGCATATATCAGCCCCATATTCGTAAGTGCAAGATTTGGTACACACCCTATAATATCACTATCATCTCTCTAGTGGGAAGCCAAAATATAAATGCATTTGGATCCCATCTCTCCATTAATGTCATGAGCCTTCTATCACTGTACCACATCTTAGGCATGTGGTATACCTAGTATAGGCCCACGCATCATAGGTGCATAACCTTGGCCTATGAGAGATCTATCTCTTAGGATAAAAGAAAGGAGAGCTCTGACTCCTTGGTCTCTCTTGCATTTTTGGTGGTGCCTACAAATATTCAAATAAAAATCTACATCAAAATTCTATTTCCATTTCAAACTTTCACTTCCACGTCATCTATTTCACTATTATATTGTTTTAATTCTCTATCTTCTTTTAGGATGCTAGTGTTCCCACTAGATGTTGGAGGACCATATAGATGCTAGTGCATCCTTAGGACCCAACACATGGTTGGACCCTAGCATGTCTAATGGACATTGGTGCATGACATGGATGCCAGTGTAGCCCATAGGTCCCACTTTCTATAAAAATGGCTAAAAATTGACACAATTAAATTTTAAAAAATCATTTACCTCCCTCAACTATACCCCCTCCTCAACTCACTCCCATAGCTCATACAATCTCATTGCTCAAAAATCTCATCTATGAGCCATTTTGGTTGTCAGAAGCCTCTTAAGGACTCTAGTTCTCTAGGGTGAATAGTGAAATTGAATAATAAGACTTTTTTTAGATTTATAAAGAAAATTTTCAAAATTTACCCTTCTAAATGCTCTCTTCTTCACCTCCTTGGTGGAAATGGCTATAACTTCTCACTAGTAGCTCAAATTTTCACATGGCTTCCTCTATGTGGATCTAGGCTCTACCCTCTTCTTTGTCATTTTCTATTCCCCTCACTTTTATTTTCCATAACAAAGTTTCAAAAAACATTCTTTTCATCAAAGTTCTAAAAATTCTAATGGAAAATTTTCTTCCCCACCTCTATTTGGGGGCATTTGCCATTTTTTCAAAATCCCAAAAAAAAAATTTTCTTTTTTTGTTATTACCTTTTCCAAATTCAAGTAAAAACAAGAGGGGGCATATGTTTCCCCTTAAAAATTTTGCATGTCATCAACTCATTTGTCCAATTAAAGCATACACATGGTGACTAATCAATGAGATGTGTCTGATTAGCCACCATTGTTTAGATCACCTACCAACAAAGTACACTAATCCAAGTGATCTCAAAATTTCAAATCACCTAGCAATAGAGTATGCTAGTCTGAGTGATTCATTTTATTGGTTATTTTCATGAATCCTAATGACAGAGTAAGCTAGAGCTTGAGTCATTGCATTCTACTTAATGATTTTCCTTTCTATTTGTTCTAGCTAAATTCCTTTCTCTTCATTCTAATTACATTTTTTCTCTTTATGGAATTAACTATTCTTTTTATACAACATTCTATCATCACATTCTTCTCACCACATAAGATTTATTCTATGTTATTTCTAGTGTTGGATTGACATATTAGTTTTGCATGATTATGATTTTTGAAATTATGGTCTTGTAGGATTGCGACTTCTAACACTTTTTTTTTGTAGGTTCTCAACCCAAGGGCATGGTTCCCTCACTCAGAGAACTATTGCATATCCTTTTTTCCATATCCTTTTATGACATTATTTTATTTATGTACTTTAGCTTAGATTTATTACCTAGTGGCACAATCCTATTAAAGTGGGGGCAAAGTGTAAGGATGGAAAATATTTCATTTTGCACTTGTTTTGGTGTCCACTCCCTTAGCATGCTTTAGGGTGCACTAAGCCCTTATCCTTGACCTTTTCCCTCACAAGAGTGCTAAATTTTTACGTCACATTTTAATACTTCTCTCTAACCTAGAGCTATTGTCCAAATTTTGAGAATTTTCTCCAAGCTACCATTATGACGTGTAGATGTCTATGTGATGTGCTAGTGTCATGTGAGTTTTTAAAATTTCAACATTAGTTCTCCCACCCAACTACCTACTCTTGCTTGTTGTAATGCTCATCCATTGAATGAAACACCTATGTTATCGAATTTGACCCTTCATCTTACTCTTGTTCCCCCTCAAATCCAATCTCTTGAAAAACGTCTTGGAATATACAACTCCTCTCTTGGCTACACATTGTTGATCATACTTTCATTTCTAAAGCTTACTTAAGGGTAGATGTTGCATTTCTATTGATATCTCTAAGTGCTCACTCCTTTATTTATCTTGCTAGTAATATTGTTTCAAAAATTTCGTGTTCTTGTTTTCTAAGTATTACAACTATTTATTTATCATTTGCCTTCTATGTTTCTCTTGGTGACTATCACCATCCCTTTGTTCAATCTATTACACACACTAGGGTGTTATTCCCCATAGACTAGGGATCTAGCATTTATAGCTTTTTTTTTTTTTTTCTTAGTCCTAGACAAACATAAGATAAGCATTGGCATACTCCATTTTCCTCTATACCATTGTCTATATATGAAGGTCAAAAGACCAAAATAGGGGATTGACCATTCTTAGAAAGCTCCCAAGTTATCACCAACATCTTTATTGTCCTAGCTACAGTTTGTTGGTGATTATTTGCACAAAGGTCTACATCCTTTTTCTATCTTGTCATTTTTATTTTTCATTTTAAAATAAATAGATTAAATCAATTTCCAACATTTTATGTATTCTAGCATCCATTTTTGTTTCTACTTCCTAATATGTAGAAAAGACATGTTTTGTTGATATATATATATATTTTTTACAACCCTTTGGGATGACAGTGTGTGGGCCAAACTCTAGCATGTTGGTTAGATGATAGTGTGTGCATAGTCATCCTAGCTAATGAGCTCCCAATTTATCTTTAAGGTTCCTCATTTCATGTTAATTCCACTTCTAAACTCCATTTTTCATTTTAGCATTCCTAAATTTTATAATTTCCAATTTTATTACCTAGCTCATAGTTTTAACTTTAAAAAAATGTTTGAAAAGTTAAAATGCTTGTGAATATCACTAGTTGGATATTGTTTCTTTCTATTATAAAAGAAACAAGAAAACACGTTTTGTTAAAACTAGTCTTATTCAATATAATGGGGTTTTAAGGAGGTTTAAATATTTAAAACTATAAAACTAAAAATACCATCCTACACTCCCCTTGTAATTTAGTCAATGTCCTCAAGTTTTAGGATTTATGTAAGTCATAATTTATAATCAATAGACTTAGTCAAATAAATGTGAATATTGACTACAAATGTGTAGTCTTTTCCCATGTAGCACTATTAACATCATAAAAAGATAATTTAATTTCAACTTCATTAATCAAAGATGAAATATGAGTTCAAAGGGGTTGTTCACCCTTCTAATATTCTATCATATCTAGTGAAAATATCATATATCAATTTGAGCCATTTGAACCTAATAGAATTTCACAAAAGAATGTAAGAAACAAAGAGAATAAAACCTATGGTTAGAAAACTTAGGGCTAGTGGCATCATAGAACCAACAACCTTTCCTATCTTTGTCTAGTCTCCTGATCTTGTGATGGCTTGTGCTAAATTTTTCAATCCAAATACTAGGAAAATTAGGAATTTGTCAAGCCAAGCAGTTCTTCAAATCATGCTTGAATAAATTGAGGATATGTTGGAGATTCCTACACATGTAGAATATGTTTAGATAATAGTAGATTCCTCGATAAAGTTCTTCAAGGAGAATGTGAATTAATGTATACAAATAATAAACAAGAACTAGTTAAAGAAAGTATAAAAATAATAAACAAGAACTAGTTAAAGATCATCTATTAGTTTGAGAAGCTTATATCTACTATCATTATGTGCTTGACCTTGGGGTTGAATGGTTAGACATTGATTGATTTTTTGTTTGAGATTTTGAAGGAGGAAATATTACTTGTAAATTAGAGCACATGTTTTGATAAGATAAGTGGAAAAAAAAGGGTGTCAAGCCCATTACATAGTAGCCCCAAGGGCATGCCAGATAGTCAACAACAAGAGACCATCACAGTAAAAAGAACCACCAGCAACAAAAAACACAGAAACAACAGATTAACAACAGACAGACAGTAAACTAAACATATAAACATAGAAAATCCCCTGGGCTAATTGAAGAGTTGTTCCCAATCCTCAGTAAGAAATTGGTACATATCCTTGTATTCCTTCAGCTTCTTGTCCTTCATGCCATGCCTGGTGAGCTCTATGTCCTACAGCACAGCGAGAGTCGTCGCAGACTTGTGCATCAACACTTTAGAGGTGAACTTTTCCAGGATCACAGACATCTTCTCCAACTTTGTCATTTTGCTTTTGATGTCCTCGGTCTCTTTTCCTTTTATGGTAATCTTCTTACCCTTGTTGCTCTTGCCAGTATCCTATTTTTTTCTTAGAGCTATCCGTCTTCGACCCATGGACGTTTAGTTTAGGGAAATTACTTGGGCCTTCATCCATAGTCTCTAGGACCACATTCTCCTCCTAGTTCTTAGTCTTGACCTCAACATCCAGGTTCTCCTAACAGCCTTTCGACTTTGTAGAATACAATTGATCCTTGCGTACAGGGGTAGGTTTAGCGGCCAGTCTAGTCGACCTTCTAGTTGACGGAGCCCTAACCTTGCTCTGAGGAATTACATACTCCTCATCTTTCTTATCTTCACTACCATCCCCACCATCCATAGAACACTCAGCCTCAATCTCTAGGTTGTGCACTTCCATCTTGGGATTATCCTTAGAATTCACAGAGAGGCTACCCCCATTCTTCCCCTCCTTAACCTTCTTTTGGGGAGTGTCACCCTTAGCATCACCAATAGAAATATTTCTTTTGGTGAGTTTAGGGCTGGCTGCTTTAGGGTCTATCTACTCCACATTTTGAGTCTCAGGGCTAATCAACATAAAGGGTTTCTTTTTGGCAAAAGAGGCCTTAGCGATTTTGTGGAAGTGGGTGTATTTTTTAGGGGTTACTTCAGTGATAATCACAGGGTTGTTACGGGAAGGTTTTAGCTTAGGTTTAGGCATCACAAAGGAGCTATCAATGTGGGTGGCATTGATAGTCTTGGGGGGACAAAGGGCTAAGTGAAACTTGTACAGTCTGTAAATAAACCCCTAGTGGAGCAGAATTGGGACTTTCTCAAGGTCAAGCTTGTGTTGTTCAATGACGACCTCAATAGAGACTTCCGGGGAAGAAAGCAAGTAAAATAGAAAGCTTATGAATTTGCTACATCTAAGATGATTCAACAAAACAAAGTGGTAATGGAAGAAGTGGTGAAACATACCTTCAAGTGTAAAATACTTGATGATCATATGGCAGACATTGTCCCAGGGTTTGGGAAGCTGTTCTCTGTCAAACCCACCTTGCAAGTTATGCAATACTTTTCCTTTTTTCAAAAACAGAGCCATTCCCTTCAGGTCTGAGACTTTACTAGTCTTCTTATGTTTCACACCATCCATGGGCATACCCGTTGCCAGTCCTATGACTTCTTCGGACACTTCAAATCCTATGCCACCAACTTGAACATGTCTATCCGCCCAAGACTACGCAAACTACATGGATAAATTCTCGTCATGCCACTGAAGGCATTCCAAAAATGATGCCACCCCACCCTCCTAGCAGATATGCTAGAGGATCTCACTCCTTCTGAATTCCTCGCAAGACTCTGGTTCAGTACGGGTCCTATCCCCCCATTTATAGTAAGCAACAACACTTAGAATAAATTTTAGACAATAGGAAAGTTCTTTGCAGTCGATAATCTTTATGACTGCATATATGAAATGGAGATTAGTGCAAAGCACAAAGATTAATGAGCAACTTGTCACCTTGCCAGTTTGAAATGACATAATTCCATAAATTTTCCTCATGCAAATTAGTATGCCAACCCATATTATGATTACAAACCTTGAGAAAATCAAGAATATGGGTTCTACTGAGACAAGAAGTTTTAATCCAACCATAGGTCATGTGAGTGGCCATGTGATTAACCCCTTGAAGTGTCTAAGTCATCATGGTACTTTGGTTACACATCATACTGTTGCAAATAATAATTCTCTTTAAGTTGATCTGGTGATAATCCATCCTGCCCCTGAATCTTCTGGAATCTTTAATAATATTACAATCAATATTATTAGGATCAATCCTCATATGGATCCTAAGGAAAACTTTAGGTAGGGTATCTGACCTAGCCTAATTTAAACTCATGGTGAATTTAGAATAGAATCCTGCTCCTTACAAAGGAGGTTTTGGATATGTGTAGGGAGGTTTTCCATCTTTTTCCAGCATCTCCAATTGCTCAAGTTTTGACCTAGGTTGGCCATGCCATTGGCCACTTTATTACCTTTATGATAGGTATGTCCTATCTCCTTCTGTGTGAACCCAATCAGTAACCTCTTAATATCCTCAGTGATGTCCTTAAGTTTCCATCCGCTGTCAGTCCTGCCAAGAGTAGCATCAACAATAATTTTTGAGTCTCCCTCGATTTGTAACTTATCCACTCCCAATGAGAGGGCCAACTTAAGCCCCCATAAGAGGGCTAGCCCCTCTACCACATTGTTGGACTAGTTAACAATTCCCCCAGCATAAGCAATAATAAGTTTCCCTTGATCACTCCTGATGACCCCACCTCCACTAGCCAGGCCAGTGGTCTTTTTCTCCGCACTGTCAGAATTGAGTTTGACCCAGTCCTTGAGGGGAGCTCTCCAAATGGTGTTTTGCCTGGAAAGCTACTTAGAGTTGTCAAAGGTGGTCATATTAGCTATCAGACCCCAATTCTTGGCGATCTAGATTTCCAGCTGAGTGGGGGGTTCCTTAGTAGCTTTTAAAGTGCTGATGGACGTATTTTTTGAGACCATTATGCAAAAGGAGAAGACATCCTTGGCACTCTTAGTCGTTTCCCTAAAAATTATGTTATTCCTTTCTTTCCAAACACTCCATCCTAGGTGTGGGGGAATTTACCTACATAGCTCTCTAATCCTGGGGTGTGTAAAGGGAGAGATCCAACCATGAATGAAATCCTTGAGGTTTTCATTGTGAACCTAGACTATGCTTAGTTTATCCAAGGTCCTTCCCCAGACCTCTTTGGTCAAGTCACAGTGGAAAAGAATGTTCTATATAGACTCTTCATCTTTCTGGCAAAGAACACATCAATTAACAAGTTGGAAACCTCTCTTGTTGAGGTTATCAGTAATAAGGATTTTGTGGTGGGTGACAGACCACCAGAAAAAGTTGATCTTAGGAGTCAGGTTTTTGTTCCAAACTTTCTTCCACAAATTACTATCTTGACTATTGTTGGTCAACATATTGTAAGTCGATTTAACCAAGAAGGCCCCCTTCTTATCCTAGGCTCAAATCATCTCATCCTCTCTAGGGAATAAAGGAATTCTATAATTGATCAATTCCAATTGCAGAGACAAGTACCCCTGATCACTAGGCTTGCTATCCTTCCAGCAGTCTATTATGTTCTTCCACTGTCTTTGGCCCTGAGTTTGAACTGTGATGTAATTGCTGACAAACCTCCCAAAATGAGTGACAACTCTAACTTTAGTGTTGATATTATCCTGGTTGGACATAGGGACCCTATGCAACCAATTTTCTTCCTAGAACTTGATTTTGTCTCCCTTTCCCATCTTCTACTTAATGCCTTGAGTCAGAGTTCTTCTTGTTTTGATCATTTTGTTCCAAATGACAAAACCTTTAGGAAGGCTCTCCCTCTCAATTATGCTAATCTTTTCTCTATTATGGATGTACTTGGCTCTCATTATCTGCACCCCATCCTTATCATCCTTAAGGAAATTCCATCCAACCTTGGCCAGTTAAGCTTTGTTCATCATCTATGTCTTTCTAATACCCAATCCCCTTTGGAACTTGGGAAGACAAATTTTATCCCATCCGATGAGAGAAATTCTCTTCTTTCCTCAACCCCCATCCAAAGAAAGGTTTTCTAAATCTTTTCAATCTTGGCCGCAATGTATTTGGGCATTTTGAAGAGGGTAAGAAAGTAGGTGGGGATACCTTGCAAGGAAGCCTTTAGGAGTTGAGTCTTACAAGCTTGGCTCAGGAGTTTACCTTTCCATCCTTCCATCTTTTTTTGAATTCTCTCCAGGATAGATTTCCAGAAAGTGGGGGTCACTCCCTTGACAGTGAGGGGGAGACCCAAGTAAGTAGCCAGGAGGTTGGCCTTATTGCAATTTAGAATCTTTTTTACCTTCTCCTGGAGTTCCAAATTAACATTGAAGAAGAACACATTGTTCTTTTCATAATTTATGCACTATCCTGAGTTATAAACATAAGAGTTCAATAGGTCTTTCCATCTTCTATCTTCCACAACTGAGGTCACACCAAACAACATAGTGTCGACAACAAACTATTGGATAGCCAGGGGCCCCATCGTAGACGAAGCTCTGATCCCCTTCAGGTCATGTCTATTCAGGTAGGATAGAATGTTCCTACCTAGGACCTCATCCATAATGATGAACAAATAAGGCAAAAGGGGATCCCCCTGCCTAATACCTCTACCTACATTAAAGAATCCCTAGGGAGAATCATTGATCAGCACCAAATACTTAATAGTTGTGACATATTATCGTATCAAGGTTATCATTTTATCCTGAAATCTAAATTTTCTAAGAACCATAAAGAGAAAGTCCCAAGAAATTCTGTTGTAGGCCTTAGAAATATCTAGTTTGAGGGCCATGTTGGGGGAGTTGCTTCTATCCATCGAGTGGATAATCTCATGTGTAGAGATGGCTACATCAACTATCTGTCTGCCAGAAATAAAACCTTTCTAACAATCTGAAATAAGGTTGTACAACAAGGTTTGGAGTCTGAGGACTAGCGTCTTCGTAAAAATCTTATATATAGAGTTGCAGAGGCTGATAGGATAGAAATCAACCATTTTCTCAGGGGTGTTCTTGGGGATAAGAGCTATTAAAGTGGAGTTAATCTGCTTGAGAATCTTGGTTGTCCTTAAGAAGTCTCTGACAATAGTAGTGACATCAAAACCAACTATGTACTAGAAGTCCTGGAAGAAGGCTGGAGGGAACCCATTTAGGCCTGGGGCTTTGAAAGCCCCCATAGAAAACACAACCGCCTTGACTTCCTCCAAGGTAATGGGATTCAACGGTCTATAGTTGTCTTCAACCAAGAGGATAGAGGGGATGTTGTCAACAACTCTTCCACAATGACTTGGTCTGTAGTGCTCATTTGCTCATCTAGGAAGTTCTTGGAGTAGTTGGAGGCCAGATGCCCTAATTCAACCTTGAAGCTAGTTTCCTTGTTGTTTTCATCAAGAATCTTGGAGATTTTGTTCCTTTTCTTGTATTTCATGGTTGACTGGTGGAAGAAAGTAGTGTTTCTATCACCTTTAGTTATCCATTGGACTCTAGACATGTTTCCAAAAGACCTCTTCTTTTTTTATTATTTCCCATATCTCCTTTAGAAGGGCCTCTTATTGAAATTAGCCTCACTTTTGTCTCCCTTGGCCATATTTTCTTGAATTTCTGAGAAGCTGTCAGAGATGTGTTTCTTTTGGTTCATGATATTACCAAAATAGAACTTGTTCCATCCTTTGACTTTCAGTTTAACATAAATAAGTTTTTGGGTGAGTCTAAACATCAGGGATCCATGAACCAAGGTACTCCACCAGTCAGCAATGCAATTTCTGAAATCAGGGTGGGAAGCCCACATGATTTCATATATGAATGGGAAAGGTCCTTTCGAGACTCCTTCTCTCTAGGAGAATAGGAGTGCATTGTGGTCATAGATGGTGTGGGGTAGGGCTGTCAAAGTAGAATGTTGCACTATGTCCCAATTATCTAAGACCAAGAACCCATCCAGTTTAACCTGAATCAGCTAGTCTCCCCTTCTTCTCTTGGTCCAAGAGAAGAGTTGGTTGTTGACCTCAATATCCATTAGCCCTATCTGGCTGAGAAAGTCAGCTAGATCCACCATGTTGTCAGAGTAGTCAGTGATGTCCCCAGACTTTTTTGAAGGAAACAACGGGGTATTAAAATCTCTAGCCAACATCCACTTAGTCCTTTTCTCAGCATGTAGTCTAGGAACAAGGCTTTCCCAAAGGTCCTTTCTAGCACTCCTAGTATTGGGGCATATATGTTTATAAGTTTCCAAGATTTCTTATTGACAGTGAGTTTCACTTCTAGACTATTTTTGCTATGAGGTTAGTAGCAACTAGAGAAGATGTGCTTATTCAACATAGTGACAAGGCCCCCTGAGGCCCCTATAGAGGGGCTGATAAGGTAATCAGCCAAGGGCTAGACTTTGCTAGCAATAGTTTTGAAGTTCTCTTCATTCATCTTGACTTCCTGGAGAAGGATTATGTCAACCTTATTTTTGTAAATGCAGTTCTTCACCATGAACTACTTTTGGGGGCTATTGAGCCCCCTCACATTCTAGGAGAGGACTCTCATTTCTTACCTCGCCTAGAGAGAGCCTCTAGGGTGCTTTGTCTCCCAATAGCTATTTCCTTATTAGCTTTCCTATTTCTTGTTTCTCTCTAGGAAAGTCTGCCTGCCTTTCCCTCTGTCCCCACATTTGCAAACTTTTTCTAATTTCCTTTGCCCTTCTTTTTGGGTGTCACCTAGCCTTCTTGGTTGGACCATGTAGAGCTAGGGCCAACACCAGGTGATAGCACTCTGGCAGGGGAAATAATAGTCTTTTTCTCTGGGTTCTTCAAATCCTTGAATTGCTCTGGATTAGTCATTTTGACCCCAGCATCCCTTTTTTGGGATATGCATTTATCCTTCTCTTTGGGAGTCTAGCATCTGATTTCCCCTTCTGAATCAACAATCTCAAGTTGGCCATGGTTTGACAGTAGCTAATCAGCTACTAGGGAGCCCTTCTCCTAGGGTTCAACTGGTTGTTTAGGGTTCTCCGGGGACTTATTAATGCTAAGCAAGTCCTTCTTAAATGAGTAGTCCTCAGTACTCACCTCCTCTTCACTTACTTCTTTAGGTTTCCTATTCCTCAGGAATTTGCACTCATTTATCAAATGGCCTTTCCTGGAGCAGTTTTGACAGAACATGGTAGCATTCTCATACACCAAGGGTTGTTCCCAACTCCCATACTTGGACTTTATGTTAATAGTGTTAGGTAGAGTTTTTCTCATGTCTACGCTAACACAAAAACAAGAAAAAACTAACCTTGTTTTGTGTTTGGTGGTACCATCCAATGCGATGAACTTTCTAAATGAGTTCCCAATCTAGGTGAAGATCTCCTCATCCCAATATTCCAAGGGAAGGCCAGGTAGCCTGACCCAAACTGGAGATGGCTTATTCAGTTCCAAAGCCACATCAAACCCAAGTTTCTAGCACCCCAAACAGAGGTTATGTTTACCATATAGCTAGGGACCACCTGCTAATATTGTCAACAGGTCCTCTTTGGCAGTGAACTTAAAGAGAAAGAGCCCCCCAGCCATAGCGCTGGTAGTGACAATTCCTTTCAGCTTCCACCTTGAGGCAATCCATCTCCTCATCATGTCAATGTTAGGTCTTAGGGCTTGAAACTTTCCCACCAGTGAGAGTTCCATGGTTGAAACAATTTTCTTCATCATTTGGTTCAAGATTTGGAGGTCAGTTCCATTCTCTGACTCTGACAACACAAGTTCAGCCTGGTCTTCCTCGATATGATCTTCTCCCAAAAGAGCCTTTTTCCAAGCCTTGGGATTCAGTCCTGAGGCAAGGGAATCCTGCTCTGTAGTACTGCCCAAGGCAGTATAGGCATCAGTATGTTCCACCAGTGGGCTTGATAGGGGAGCAGAGGGCTCCCTGGGCTTACGTCAACCATGACTTAAGCAAGTTCAAAATGAGTTCAAGCGGGAAAGTTGCAAAGCGATTTACCAAACTAGAGCACATGTTAATGTTATGGAAGGAAATGTTTTAGTTTGCAAGATCTTTTATAGTAGTGTTTACAGGTTTGTAGATTAGTGGGTGTTCTTTGACACTAGATGTTTTAGAGGACATAGGCCATGTCTTTTATATGAGTTCTATTAGGGGAATTTTAGATGCTATGGTTGATTTCAGACTAGCATTACCTAAGAAGTGGGAGTTTTGGGATGTATCAAAGGGTTTATTTTACTTCCTGGGAGGATAGGCTTTGTGTAGGATAATGTATATGCAAGGACTTGTACTTATAGATTGTGTTGGATATGTGGATAGTAGGAGGTCTACCAATGGGTGTGTTTACCTTGTTTTGTAGTGTGGTTAGTTGGATGTGTGAGTGTTTAATTGTGGTCATTGTTCTAGAGTTGAGTATATGGCATATACTCAATCTTATTTTGGAGGAAATTGGACTTTTAAGTTTGTGTTCAAATATCAAGTTGAGGCTAGGTATAGTGTTGTTTCTATGTGACATTTAATGTGTCATCTTGGCTTGGTTTTCTTATCTTTCATGTTTAGGCATGACGGATGATGGGATAGTTGTGGTAGAGATGGTGGTCACTTGGTGAATGTTGGAGATGCTCCATTAAAACTCATGAGCACAAAGGAGTCAATTCATGTAGCATGGTTATACCCTCAATATTTAGTTTATAGTTTGTTGTAGTTTCCCTTTTACTCTTTCAAGGTTTATGATAAGTGGGAAAATGTCGGGATTGGTGTCATACACCTTATATATCCTAACATTGGATTATTTATTTATTATGCACCCACATATTTGGTGTGTCTCACTTGGAGTGACACTATGTCACTTGTATTTTTTAAATAGGTAATTTTTAAGTCTCATGTACAACCAGGGAAGTTGCTAAATGCAACTACAACTTGTAAGGCATGTATGTTACCAAAATAGAAACATCATGAAGAGGGGGAGTTAAGTGAATGCTAGTAGAAAATCAAGGAAGATCTCTAGTGCTCATGAATGTATTATCAAAAAGGTGGATAAGACCAAAATGGAGTGCTCAAGTTAGAAGAGGTAATTTCTATTTAAATTTTAGTTAAATCAACTTTATTTGGGCATTAGATTTTGCATGGGAATTTGGGCACCACTTTTATCCCATGTTATTATCCCATGATTTTAGAAACCATTGGTGATTTCTACTTTTGGTCTTAGCTATATATTGGATGCTTGAGATGGAGGTTTGAGGGGATGCATTATTAATTGTATGGTTATGTTGTCAATTTTTCTTCAAGTTGTAGGTGTTGATATCCATGGAAAGCATGAAGCCTAATATTGGACTGCAAGTATGTTGTTGTTAGGAATACATTGATTTCACTACTTTAGAATGTTGGGTTTTCCTAGGTATATCTATGTCACTTGTCATTATTGCTTTCTAAGTGTTGTTTTATATGTCATTATGCTATTGAAATTATTTTAGATATATTATCTTGCATCTCTCTCTCCTCATGGGGTTAATGGAGGAAGTGTTTCTATACTGTTTTTGCTTTATGGGCATAGTTTACTTTGCACTTGTATCAAAGTTTTGTTTATGAAGCTTTTGATATTGGTAGTGCATATATGATAGTTTTTCCTTTCAAAGGCATGTTTGATGGTCCTGTTGCCACCTTAGGATTGAGGTTTCTCTATAGTTTAACTTGCACTAGGGACCACAATGCACCTTGTGAAAACCTAATTATATATATGAACTCTAAGTATTGAATCCCACCAAGTTTTAATTTCAAAATGATTATGGCCTGAAAAGCTAACAAAAATATAATAGTAATGGTGATATGGCCCCCAAAATAAGTGGAAATTTAATAGTAATGACAAATATATTTAAAATATGTAATTTATATTATGAATTTTAGGTAGTTAGGCTCCAATTGCACATTATTTACTATAGTAAAATGATTCAATTTAAAATCTTAATAAAATCATGGTCAAATGCTAAACTAAATTTGGTAAAAATACAACAATATAATGACCTTTATACCTTGTTCTAATCACTAAAAAATTGAAACACCTATTTGAACTATTCACCAATTAACAAAAATTAACCACTAAAAAATATATAGTAGTATATTAATGAAAATTAATTAACTTTTATAAGGACTTTGTTTTCATAAGAGAGTTTTATCATAAATACAATAAGCATATAAATAGTATTAGCTTTTTATTGAAAAAAATGTGCTAATCATTTTTTAATTTTTGGGAAGATTTTTTTTATTTATATTATTATTAAAAGAGGATAATAAGAATATAATATATATAAAGAATATTTAAAACATTTTTAAAAAATTAGATATATGAGATGAACAATTAGAAATTGAATTAAATTGTTCATTTTATTAATTGCAATTAAAATTAAAAAAAATTATAAGAATAACTAATATTTTTAATTATAATTTTGATTAAAAAGATTGTGTTTTATAAAAAATATTTTATGAAAATTTTTAAAGATGAAATAATATCATATATTATTTAAGAAAAAATATTGTAAAAATATAATATTTAAGAAAAATATATATATTATAAAATATATAGAGTAGGATTATATTTTAAAATCATATAAATTAGTTAAGTTTATGATAAATAATTTAATATGCAACTTAATAAATTATTTACTAAATAAATATATATTATAAAATATATGTACTTAAAATAATAAAATCAAAAGTAAGAAGTGGATTCTAATTATCCGAAAAAACATTGACAAATGAACTCTTAATTAATATTAAGATTATTAGTTTTATTTTACTCCTACTTTGTAGGTTATTAATCATCAAGATTCTCCCAACATAATGAAATGGACAAAGCAAAATGAATATAAAAGTTTAATTATAACTAATAGAATAGGATGAATAATGTTATATTGTTTAATGAAAGTGTTAATAAATTATCATATATTTATTTTCCATACAAATGTCAAACTTATATTGAACTACTAACAATTAAAACTAAAGGACTTGTAGTGGCAATAGTTTTGTCTTTTTATAGGAGAGTGGTTCTTTTATGAGAGAATCTCATTATAAATAAAGTGACAGAAGTTCGTATTTTCATGATAATTTTAAAAGAAGCAAGAACTATTCAAGGGAATTTGGAGCTTACTTTTGTTCTAAGGTGTTTATACACTCTCTCTTGAATATTTACAAACTGTGTTGTATAGCCATTTGATAAGATAATTTTGAAGTAGGCTTTTAACAATGATTTTTAATAGTGGTGATGGGTATACTTAAAGGTAGGGGCCACATTTATAGTAATGTATGAACTAAAGTTCATTTTTATAGTTTTTTATAGGAATATTTTGAAGTATATTCAAGTGTAATAGATTAAGGAACTAAGTCCATCTCCATGTTTATTATGAGATGTTCTACAACTTATCCCAAAGTTTATGTAGATAGATGATTGATTATATGGTTGCCTCATTTAACAAACTTTGTAAAGTTGAACTTTGACTACTTGAAGCAACTTGAGGGTGTTAAGGGAAAGATGTATCATAATAATTTAGAGGGTAGCATTTTATTAGTTTCTTCTAAAAATTATGGAGGGTACAAATAATGAAGCAGAGGCATAGACATTCTCCTTGGTCTTAGCTTGGCTATATGACTAGGAGCATCTCAAATTATTATGGAGGGTGACTATGATTTTTATTAATGTGATCAAATATCATTCCACTCATATCTATAGGTTGAATAACATTTTTCAAAGTGATTGGGGACTTGACTCTTTTTATTCCTTTATTTTTTTTATTATTACTAGGAATCCAATAGGATGGAAGATTTGTTGGCTAATCTTGCCATTGATTTACTTCACAATCATATGATTTCTCAATCATTACATAGTTAGAAAAATGACAAGTTTTTGGAAATTGAAGCCAATGATTAGAGATTGGCAACCCCTTTCGATATTGTTTGTGATCTGTAGTGATCAATGATGGGTTGATAGGCTTTGTTGATAAGTTTGTGAGGAAGATTTAGGATTCTTGAGAAATGTATTTGTCAATCATGTAGGTCCTCACCATATGCCTCATTCCACCATTGTATTAATGTTTTTTATTACTAACATGTTTCTTGTTTTGTAGTATTATTTATAATTATAATGTGAATCAATGCTTGTGAATGGTTAGCACATGCCAAGGATAATAATAATCTCTTGAAGAAATGCTTATATGTATGGACCTTTCTTACTCTTTGTTGCATGTTTGTCATTTTGCCTTTCTTCTTCCTCTTGTTTGGTTGTTTCTTCCTTCTCTCACATCAATAAAATGGAAGGGATCAAATTGCACTCAAAAACATGGGAGATGGCTCTTTGGAGCCATCACAAAACTATGAATGCACAAGGTTTTCTCTCTGGAGAACGATAACTTGTTAATAGTCATTTTAGTGGTATTAGGGGAGGATTTTTGGAGGGGAAGGACAAGGTTCACTCTAACATAGTCACTATGTTTGTTTTTAGGATGTAATCTCTTCTACGGAACCATGGGCAAGTCTAGACTCTAGTCCTTGTTTATATCAAGCCTAAATACATATTGTGGTCAAAGGGAGGTCCATGAAGATACAAAATTGAGGGATATGGGTGCTTCATAAAGATATTTAATTCCACGTTAGGTGCATATAGATTTAGAATAACATTTTTTACTCTGGTGCAAAAATAGAGAGAGTGCAACTTTATTTGGCAAATAGCTTTGATGGCTTCACACCTAGCTTGGACTTTGTGGGTTTAAGGGCTCTATTGAGAAATATAGTTCCTAAGGTTAATTTAATGAATAGGGAGGAAGTAATTATGTTGGTCAAGGCTCTAGTGTATGCAACCAACTTTGAACCTCTTCTTTTGATAGGAGAAGATTTGACTTCAACTTCATTGACTGCTATGGATTTCACTCTCAACTATTCTTTGTTGACTACTATGCATATGGCTTCAGGCTCTTCAAGGGTCCAAACCCTTTAGCTGGTTGAAGGGTGGTGAGTGCTAGTTTATATATGGCTATAATAGTGAGACAATGTGATACAAGAGCATCTTAGGTAAATTGGAAGTCAACATCAATGAAAAATAATTAATTGTGTTTTTTATATTTGTTAGGATTTCTAGGTGTGAAGGAGGACATATAGTACTTAGATACCACATTCAAATTGATATTTGAATACTTTTCCCTCTCAAAAGGTAATTCTCTACGTGTGGTATAGCTCACATCAGTTACAAGTTGAAGCTTTGCAATGCAAGTGCCTAGATGGAGAGATTTGATAAGTTGACTCAAAGAGGAGTTGAAATTGAGTTTGGATAGAACTTGAAGCTGCATGATTCACCTTTATAATGCATTTTTAATTCTCAATTCATGCACTCATGTGATTCAAAAGTTCTAAGTTGAGTTCCAAGTTCAATCTGAATCTTGCATGCCACTTGGAGAATGTATGTCCATGTTCCTATTATTAAAAGCCTTGGTTTGAAGTTGCATGAATTTTGATTATTTTTTAAGTTTGAGTGCCACATAATAAAGATCATGTAATTATATTAGATTTATAGATTGAAGGAGGAGTTATTTCCTAAAATTTTTCCTATTTTCTCTCTTAGTCATTCTTTTATAATTGTAACTTAGAAAAGCTTCTTCTTCATGCGCCATATTGAAGATTTTGAGGAATTTGATAGTGGGAATGGATAAGGAAGAGATTTATGATGTTTGTTTCAGGTTGGAATTGTTTTATTATAGTTGGAGGAATCATATGTAGGTTATAGAAGATCAAATGTGAAGACAATGTCAAATTTCCTGAAGACAACTGCTTAGTTTAGAATTCTACGTTTGATATTGAATGTTTTGTTGTTAATTTAAGATGTAGGTTGCAAGTTGTTATTAATAAAATATTAGTTTTAAAAGGGAATATTATGTCAAAATTTCCTTGAAAAAAGATTAGTTGTATTATTTTTTGTTTATTGAGATTAAAATCAACAATTTCCTCCCTATTTTTGTGCTCTACAACTTCCCTGTCCAAGAAAACCTATTTGAATTTAAGAAAGAATGGTGTTTGATAGCTCGAGGAGGCCAAGCCTCCCTCATTTCCTCCGATACAATGTTCATCTAGTAATGCCTTGGGCAGCTCTTTTGAACCATGACTATAGCCTTAGACTTAGGGCCTAAAGGCTAGAAGAATATCCTCATGGGGGAAGATCATGGGGAAAAGGTTGGTGGTTGTCCCTTTGCTCTCAGATTCTAATGAAGGAATGACTTTTAAGTTTCCTGACTCAAATTTAAACATGATTTCATCAGTAATGGAGAATACATTGGTTGGAAAATTCTTTCCCTATCGTCTAAATATTGACCTGGTCAAAGGATGGATATCAAATCAATGGAAGTTGAGAGGTAGTGTGACTGTCAGCACCATGGCTGGAGGTATGTTTCTATTTAAATTTACTACTAAGGAAGACCTTCTTCAAATCTTATTGGGGGGGACCTTGGTTATATGGGAAGCATTCCCTTTCCTTCTGTAGGTGGAAGCCATGATTTGATCCTAAGGCAAATTTAAACAAATGAACTCTGATTTGGGTTAGGTTACATGGCTTACCATTAGATTTTTGGGATGAAGAAGTTTTTTCTTTGATTGGTAACTCTTTTGGGAACTATGTTACTGTTGATAAAGTTACTAAGGAAAAATATAGGCTTGTTTATGCTAGGTTTTGCGTCAATGTTGATATCCTTAAAACCCTCCCAACCTCCATTACCATTGTTTCAAAATTTGGGAAGTGGATTCAAAGTATCTTATATGAAAATTCTAGGGTTTTCTATCAAAACTACATGAAACCAGGACATGTTATTAGGCAGTGCAGTGACCCCAAAAACCCTATTCCAAAGTCCAAGGAATCTGTAGAAAAGATGAAGGATGATTCTGAAGCATACCCCTTCAATGATGATATTCTGAACATCATCATCTCACCCCTTAATTCCTTGGAGAAGATAAGTGTGATGGATACCAAGGGAGGGCCTATACAGAATCCCTGCTAGGAGGTGATAGAGGATAATGTGCTAGAGAATAATTTGGTCTTTCCAAACAAGAAACAGATGGATAGTAGACTAGAAGTGACTCTAGCACAACTGACTAAACCTTGTGTTAATGGGGAATAGGTGGCTTCCCTTCCTGAGGTTGAGCTGGAGGAGGGAAAAATTCCTACATAGAATGAGGGTCCAGTTTTTTTTTAAAAGGATTTTGAGGGTGAAAATGTTTCCAAGGATAACCACCACACCGAGAAGGTCTAAGAACAAGATAAAACCTATAGTCCTCTCAAAAAGGAAAGTGGGTCACCAATAAAGGACTGCCTCACTTCCCATTTTAAAAATAAACAGTTCTCTCCATCCCCAAGGGCGGGGACTAGTAAGCAAAGGCCATGTGATTTAGAGGGTTGGTCCACTACTAAAAGAAAGGGCAAAGGATAGAAAAGGAAAATGATAAATATTGGGGTTAACCCGAAGTCAAGGAGGCCTTCACACTAGGAAACCAGACAACGTGAGGTTGCTAAAGAGATAACCAATGGAAGGTAAACCACTTTGCAGTTGCCTTTCAGGAAAATCTTCATTACCACTAACATCATTACTCTAAAAATGAAGATTATTTCAGGCAACTGCAAAGGTTCTAAAGATTGATATCCTGTTGCTGCAAGAAGTTAAAATGTCTGAAGAGAACTTTAAAAATGTTGCTAAAAATATCTGGCCCAATGCCAATTTTTGTGTTAGTGAAGCCCAAGGGACCTTTGGAGGCATTGTCACCATGTGGGGCCAAAATGTGAAAGCTTCTTATGTTGACCATACCAAACACAGTCTGGAGGTAACCTTTTCTTACTAGAATAGGGAGTGGGTTATTGCTAACATTTATGCTCCTAACTCTAGAGCTTCCAAGAAGGAATTTTTGGCTTATGTGTCTTCTTAGATCAAGGATAATAAGGAGACTCATTAGATGGTTGCTGGGGACTTTAATACTGTTGGAATTAGACTGAACAACTAAGAGGGGGGGTGAATCAGTTGTCCCACAATTTAAATGTTTTCTTCTTTTAACCTCTTTTATTAACTTGCTACCAGATTAATGATGTAAACAATAAAGCATAGATCAACAACATAAGAGAAGAAACATGATCAATACACTTGACACCAAGATTTTGACATGGAAACCCAGTTAAGGGAAAAAGCATGGTGGGGGTTAACCCACAAATATTTGTACCCTGTTAAAAGTACTTCAGAAAAATAGAAGGCACATGCCTTCAGGTGCACTGCCCAGAGCTCACTGCTCAAAAGGGAGGCTCACTGCCTGCAGAATTTATTTAGAATAGAATGAATTAACTGAGAAATAGCATCTACTTCATGCCTAGTTCAGTTTCAGTGAATGCTTGAAGAATTATCCTTTGCCCTGAATTCTTCTTTAACAACTTCACACTCTATGCTGCTCTTGCTCCTTATCTTCTTTGCTCTAGTTCTAATCCTTTATTTAGATTTGATCTGTCTTACACAAGGATAATGTTTGACAACTCTTTAACAAGTATTAATACACTTCATCCATCTTGGAATGATCAACAAGGTCAGCCAAATTTAACCCGGATCTTTACACTATTGGCCAATCATAGCTAAGACTTGAATCTTCCTCTATTAACACGCCAGCTTCATAAAATGATCTTTAGATAATTCACAACATGCTAGGAACATCCAGTTGGCCAAGACTGGGAAGAACAACAATAACCAAGAGAAAAACTTCAATCACAAGCTCCTTTGTCAATGTGGACCTCCAACATAATAGCCACATGATCCATAGACCACCACAAGCACAAATAAGTCAATAGGAACAGCCACACCACTTCGCATCATCAAAATCAATTGCATCTTCACACTGAACCTCAAGAACACACACTACCATGACTATAAAAAAAAAAAGATTGCTTCCAGACCTCCAAACCACGAACCACTCAAGTTGAGGGAACACACCAATTGTTAGTTTCAAGGCCCATGCGGTTTTTCCAGGTAGTGAAGTTTGAACCATCAAACCTTGGACTGTCCTTATTATAGGTCGACATTGTGGATCTCCTCAAGCCATTAAGCTTCTTCTAGAGGAACTTGGCTCTGATACCAATTGTTAGTTTCAGGACAGACAACTGAGAGGGGGGTGAATCAGTTGTCCCAAAACTTTTCTTTTATTAACCACTTAAATCCTTCTTGTAATTCAGCAGTATAATAATAAATCAATCATGGAAACACAATGCAATAATTCAAGAGCAGAAACAAATTAACACATATGACACCAAGATTTTAATGTGGAAAACCTGGTTAAGGGAAAAACCACGGGGTGACTAACCCAAGATGGTATTCTCTGTTAAAAGAATAAGAAGAACAAATGGCACATGCCAATTAGGGCTCACTGCCTGAACACACTGCTCACAAGAGGCCTACTACCTACAAGAGACACACTGTCTACAAAATGATAAACATTACATACTTGAACTAAAGAATAGCATCTTCACCATGCTTGAGTCAGTTCCATTTAAGCTCAACACTTCTACTCTGCCTTTCGTACTTCTCCTCTCTACCACACACTCATCTCTGCCAAGATACATTTGAAATGACTTCACAACTCTTATTAATACAAGACATCAACTTTTGGATAACCATCAAGGTCGACAAACTTTACAGAGAAAATACACAAATACAACTTGACTTATTACAAAAGACTTTATGCGAATCACCACTCTGTCGGCCACACATATCTGGGACTTCAATCATCTTTGAGGAGCACGCCATCCATCGCATAACATCTTCAAGATCATCAGCAAGATGTGTAAATCATCCGGTCGGCCAAGGAGGAAGAACATCATCATCCAAAAGTAATTCTTCAATTGTGAGCTCAATCTTCAAAGCAGACCACCAACACAAACTGGACATAATCTAGAGACCCCCACAAGCTTGCTTGATTTACAAAGAACATCCACACTGCTTCTGATAACTAAAATCACTCTCTTCTTCATCTAGAATCTTAAGAACATAGTCTGTCATCACTATCATATTGAAATAGATGCTTGCAGACCTTTAGACCATGAACCAATTGAGTTGTCAATTCACATTGACTTCCTAAATACTCCACCAAATCTGCAGAACAAGATATTACATTTCTGGATCTCACTGGACCTATTTGTGTTTTGTCACCTCTGAACATCTGCCAGAACTGGTTTTACTCATATGGCCATAACTTCTTCAAATCTTCATGCGGACCTCTCAAATCTTTACTGGATCACCTTTAGACACATATCTACAAACACTTTGATTCACATCCCTTAATCTTCATCTTAGCTGGGATCTTCACTTCATAGAGCTTCACTGTCTTCACTGTTCTTCTCTGTTTCTAATAGGACTAATTTTCTCAATATCCTCAGCACACAACTCATCCAATCCTTGACATCAATGCAATAGGAGTATGTTGACATCAATGACAACACCGGTTAGGCCCATACTTTCAACAATCTCCCCCTTTGTCATTGATGGCAACATATGATGTGAAAAATTGCTTTCACCATCAAGACAAGAACTTCTCCTTACTGACTGACATAACTCCCCCTATCAACAACAACCATTCACATGTCTTCTCTTCCTTTGATACTCCCCCTTTTGATCAACAACCACTTTTTGTTTTTCACATGTCTTCTCTCCCCCTTTGACATCAATGGCAAAGGGCACATACTTGCATCACTCAGAATCATACAGACTACTCCCCTTGAGTAGCAGCTTCCTATCATCAATCTAGACCACAAGATATGACTGTGAGATCCACTGGACTGATGCACATCAGTGCACCTTAATTCAGAACCAGGGGGGTAATAACCCCTAACTTCTCCCTGAGATACTCAAAAGAGTCCTTAGGTAGAGGTTTAGTAAAAATATCTGCAATCTGATCCTTGGAGGGTACAAACTCCAATCTAACTTCATTCTTGTTCACCTGCTCTCTCAAAAAGTGAAACTTGATGGATATATGTTTTGTCTTTGAATGCAACACTGGATTTTTTTATATATTTATTACACTTGAATTATCATAGAAGATTGTGATAGGTTCCTCATACTCCACTCTGATATCTCTTAGCATTTGCTTCATCCACAATACTTGAGTGCAACTGCCTGTTGCTGCAATATATTCTACTTCTGCAGTGGATAAAGATATTTCCTCTTGTTTCTTGCTTAGCCAAGAAACCAATCTTTTACCTAAAAAGAATGCTCCACCACTGGTACTCTTCCAATCATCCACATCTCCTACCCAATCCACATCTGTATATGCACAAAGAGAGAAATCATGATCTCTAGGATACCATAAACCATACTCGATCATACCTTTTAGATATCTGAGAATCCTCTTGATTGCCATGACATGAGATTGTCTAGGATTAGCTTGGAATCTGGCAACAAGACCAACAACATTCATAATGTCAGGTCTAGTTTGAGTAAGATATAGTAGTCCTCCAATCATTGACCTATACTTTTTCTAATCAGCCTTAGGAGATTCATCATCTTTGCTTAGTTTACATCTAGTTGCCATGTGAGTATTCATTGGTTTTAAGTCTTCCATCCCAAATTTCTTCAACAATTCTTTCACATATTTGGTCTGAGATATGAAGATTCCTTTCTTTGTTTAAGTGATTTGTAGACCCAAGAAGAAATTCATTTCCCCAAACATAGACATCTCAAATTCACTTTTCATTTGATTTGCAAAAGTCTTGCACATACTATCTCTTCCTCTAAAGATAATATCATCAACAAATACTTCAACAATCAAGATATTTTCATGTTCAATCTTGAAGTACAAGTTACTGTCAGCAGTACCTTTGTTGAAACCAATCTTCAAAAGATGCTTATCTAGTCTTTCATACCAGGCTCTTGGGGTTTGTTTGAGTCCATACAGTGCTTTCTTCAATTTGCAGACCATATCACCATGATTAGATAATTGAAATCGATCCAGTTTTTCAATGTATACTTCTTCTTCCAAGTCACCATTCAAGAAGGCAGACTTGACATCCATCTGATATACTTTGAAATCCTTGAAGGCAACAAAGGTAAGAAATAATCTGATTGCTTCAATTCTTGCCACCAAAGCAAAAGTTTCTTCAAAATCAACTCCTTCTACTTGGGAATAACCCTTGTAGACCAATTTGGCTTTGTTTCTGATTACTTCACCATCTTCATTCAGTTTATTCCGAAAGACCTATTTGGTTCCGATCACATTTTTGTTTCTAGGTCTGGGAACAAGATCCCAAGTGTGATTTTTCTCAATCTGCATCAACTCTTCCTTCATTGCTTTAGTCCATCTTTCTTCATTGTATGCTTCACTTACTATTTTTGGTTCAATTTTTGAAATCAAACAATACTTTTCTGAGTCTTGAGAAATCTTTCTTCTTGTTTGGACACCTTTGCCTTTATCACCTATGATCTAATCTTCAGAATGATTCAGTCTTACATACCTGGGAGTTTTGGGAATTTCTTGCACTTCTATTTCTTGGATAGATTCATTCAAACTTATCTCTTCTTGCTGATTCTTTGGATTAATCTGGATCTGAATTTCAGAAGGAACTTGAACTTCTTGGACCAAAACATTATTCTGATCATCTTCTTCATATTCATAAAACCTTTGAGGGTTTTTTAATACCTTCATCAACCTTCACATTTGTACTTTCTATAATCTTTCTCAATCTCTTGTTATAACACCGGTATGCTTTGCTTTGAGTAGAATAGCCCAAGAATATTCCTTCATCACTTCTAGCATCAAATTTACCAAGGTCTTCATCTCTTTTAATGTAACATTTTCTACCAAAGACTCTAAAATATTTCACAGTGGGAGTGATGCCAAACCAGAGTTTATAAGGGGTCTTACCAGTATTGTTTTAGATATGTACTTGATTAAGAGTATAGACAACAGTGCTTACAACTTCTCTCCAGTAGATTTGAGGAACATTTTCTTCCATCATCATGGTTCCAAAAGCTTTTTAGATGGTCTGGTTCTTTCTCTCCACTACTCCATTCTGCTGTGGAGTCCTTGGAGCAGATAACTGTCTCTTTATCCCATGTTTCTCACAGAATTCTATGAACTCTCCAGATGTGAATTCTCCACCTCTATCAGATCTGAGACATTTTATGTTTAATCCAATTTCATTCTCTACCATGGCTTTGAATATTTTGAATTTCTCAAGAGCCTCAGATTTTTCTTTCAAAAAAGTCACCCACATCATCTGGGAGTGGTCATCAATTAATAACATGAAGTATCTATCACCTTGCAAATTCCTGACTCTTGTCGGTCCACATAGATCAGTATGAACTAAGTCCAACAATCCAGTAGAAGATTGTTCCTTACTTTTGAATGTGACTCTGCTCTGCTTATCCAACTGACATTCTTTGCACAAACTATTAGTAGGTTTCACCAGTCTTGGAAGATCTCTTATAGCCTGAGTGTTGCTTATCTTGATGATATTATCAAAATTCACATTACACATTCTCCTATGCCACAACCAACTCTGATCAATTTGAACAAACAATTTTTGCCAGTACCAACCAAGTGGAAGATGTTACCTTTTGTTTGAGTACCAGATGCAATCTCTATTCTAGAACTTTCAAAGATCTTACATTTTCCATTTTTGAATCAGAGATCATAGCCTTTGTCTACCAACTGTCCAACACTGAGAAGATTGTGCTTCAGACCTTCAACATACAACACATCACTGGTTTTATTCTTTCCATAAAAAGAAATAGTTCCTCTACCTCTGATTCTGCCAGCAGAATTATCTCCAAATTTTACAACTCCTTCATATCTTTTTGTCATGCCCGCATTTCCCATGCGGTCACGACACACAAACACATGTGTCATGTCCACATTTGCCATGTGGTCATGACACGAACTACGAAAAATTTTTCTACCTATCCCTAGGAACCCCCTCGCACGCATCTGCATGCTCGGTGGCAAAACGTCTAAGGCGTAAACATGTCAACATAACCGCGAAGGTGATGGCCGTCTAGGGAGTATGCGACACGTAGTGTGTCACTTCTAGGGTTAGACCAATTTAATCTAAACCCTAAGTTTCCTAGGTGAAGATGATCTCGCTGACAGCGAACCCTAATTAAAATCAGATCGAGAAGTGATTAAATGGTAGAATGGTGCATGATTCAAGTGGAATGATGGATTTAAAAATAATTAAAACAATGCATAAAATAATCCCTAAAAATCTAGCAAAATTCCAGCAGCATAATGCGTTTTTAATAAACGCAAAAATAAATTTTAAAATAAGACATCAATGAAATCCTAAATAAAATTTAAGAGTAATAAGACTAAATTAAAATTTAAGGACGAATTCAAAACGATACAAAGTAACAATTAAAAAATTAAAATAAATGACAAACGTCAAATAAATCCAAAAGGAAGGGTTGAGTCCATTATTAAATATAATCTTGGCATTATATTTAATAGCTTACTCAAAAATTTAATCGAAGAGGGAGGAGAGTTTAAATAATCTCCCCGTTAAATAATGGTAAAAATAGATCAATAATTAAAAAATGCTAAAATCACGTTAAATAAAATAAAATCTCAACTAAGATGAATTTAAATCAAGGGAAAAATACTCTACCTAATAAGAATAAAAATTAATACCCCAAATAAAATGCAACCACAAGGCAAATGAAATAAGTACAAATTCAAATAAAACAACTAAAATATTATAAATAGAGTAAGACCAAGGAATTAAGGTGCATGGCAAAAGAGAGTTCTCAAAACAAAATAAATAGAATTAAATCAAATTCTCACAAATATGAATTACTCTCAAAAAGGAAAATATTATTGCTTCCCTAAAAGTAAAACACCCCTAATCCCTATTTTACAATTGTTATCTAACTACAAGATGCCCTAATCTTATTCTAATGATATCTCATTTGTTGCCCTAACTCATTCTCTCATTTCTTTTCTTTCTTTGTGTGCAGGTAGGGTTTGGGAAGCCATTGGAGGCCATGGAAAAACCTACTCCTAACCTCCCCGGAGGTATACACAGAGGCTGGATCCATTTATTTATTATGATTCGATACAAATATATATCATTTTTTTTTAAGCAGACATATGTGAATCAAAGTAATCTGCTAAAGGAGTTAAGGGTAGCATTTTTTTTGGGGTGTTGCAGATATGGGATGGAGGTGGGTCGATAGTGGCGGCGGCGGACCCAACACGGTGGGGGCAGAGAGAGTTTCGGCGGAGGTGTGAGGGGGGTTGGATGTGTTGGGAGAGGCAAGTGGAGGGCGGAGGTTTAGCCGGAGGGTGCTGGTGCTGTTGCGGTGAGGTGCGCGGAGGACGTGGTGTTTGGAGGTCATGGGGTGTGGGGGAGGTGGAGCCCCCATCCACACCCACGGGTGTGGGTGGGGAGGCTCCGCCTCCCCCACACCCCTTTTCTGCTATGAGACAGGGGCTGTGGGCGCTGCCCACAGTCCCCCTTTGGTATTTTTTTTTTTGGTTAATTTTTTTTTGTTATTTTTTTTTAAATTTCTCTGCAGTATATGATATATAGTATTTAGATATATATACATATTTATATATAAATATATATACACATGTATATATATTTATATATATACACAATTTTCTAGAAATATATTCTTTCTCTTTTTTTTATAACATTTACAGTATTTATATATATATATATATATATTTATATAAATATATACACATGTATATATATATGTAGTATTTTCTAGAAATATAACCCCTCTTTTAAAAAAAAGAAAACAATATATACATTGTATGTAAACAAATTGAAATAACAACATTCATTGAATACTAATAGAATACCATTTTTTTTTGCAACGAAATTAGATTTACAGTACTCCATTTTTTTTGAAAGCATAAAATATATCTACAGAATATAATTAAACTCTCCCCCCCCCTTTTTTTTACACAAGGAAAAGCAGCAGTAAGGTAGAAGGCTAAATTTCACATAATTTTTAGATAGCTTTCCTTTCTTATCCCACAATAACCACTAGTAATATAATAGTCCAATATACAAACAAAAAACTACTAAAACATTTTCTTCCTTTCTTTCGCATTCACTAAAATTCTTCTAAAACTTTCACATGCATATATTTCCTTTGCAAGGATTAATGACAGAAATGTAGCATACATTTGCTCTATCTTTCATGGTATAAAATGAACTATATTCAACAATTTTCACACACATAAATATCTCTTTGAAAAGAATGTGCCAGAAAATTACAACAGCTCATGCATTTTTTTTTTTGAAGGAAGATAACAAAAATTTTGTTTATATCTATTTTCACATCTATTCCTCAATACATTGCCAACTTCACAATAAGGAAAATAGACAGTTTTAAGTAAAAAAAAACAAAAGTTTATATTACACTAAAATCACAGCCATTCTATGGCAAGTTTCATAATAAACTTTCACTAAAATACAATACATTAAGGCCATAATGGCCATGGCTCCAACAGCCATTAAAACACTACAACACCACACAAGAGAAGCTCTTCAACCACTTCATTTTATTTCCACTCTAATCCTGCAATAAACACAACACAAGAAATAAAACCAGCCACTTCCAAAAAGCTCTCCTCCCTACCATAGACCCGTAAGTGGGTCACCCCCGAGCTGGGGAGGTAGGAAAATCCACACGGGTGTACACTCCACAACAAAATAAAAACATCATCAACACAAAATAGCCCATAGGATTATCACAAAAATCAAGTCATAAACATGAGTTGTGGAAGGTAGGGAATGGACCCCTCAACTTCAAAGGGTTCCCAAAAGATGAAATATCAACTCATGGCCTCAAGCCAAACTCTCCAACACCATTTTCCACAAAAATCACAATAATCTCCATGGCACTCTTGCCATTAATAATCTGCTCAACAATAAAAGCCCTCAAGGCATAAACACAAAATAAGTGGGAGAGACCTCAAGGAGGTTCCTTTCCCCTACCCATGACAAGTTGAGCATTACCTTTATTGGAGGTGCTCTCACCATACACCCATCCCAACAACACAATGCAAAACAGCAAAACAACCAAAACAAAAACACAATACATTACATAAGCTAAGGTGAGAAAACAAGTTAAGAGGCCTACCTTCAAAGCCCTTATAATGGAAGTAAGTTGATGAAGAGCTCCAAGCCTTCCAATCCTTCAAGCAATGCCTCTAACTCTCCCAAACTCCTCCAAAAATTAGCAATAACAATAAAATTGAAGAACCCCACACTCCTCAACAAGAGGAGATAATATAGGCCATGAATTTGGCCTTGAGGAATGAGAAGGTGACACTTGTCACCTTCTCCTTCCTCCTCCCATGCCACTTGCAAGGGAGAGGAAGTGTGAGGATGACAAGTGTCATCCTCTCATTCCCTCTCAATCCTCACCTTATCCACTTGTGCTCTCACACGTGTGAGAGGACAAGTGGTGAGGTGGCAACTCCACTCACACCCACAAGAGGATAAGGGATGCCATATGGCATCCTCCTATTCTCTCAAGGAGCCATCTTCCTCCAAGATGCTCTCACACGTGTGTGAGAGTCTTGGGGGAAGCTCCCACACACTTGGGAGTCTTGGAGACCTCCCAAGTCTTCCTTGGGAAAGGGTTCCCACACTTTGGGAAGGGAGGTGAAAAGCATGACTCATTCCCCCACTCCCCTTATTTCAAATTTTCGTCACTTTTACCAAACCAAGGTTTAGAGTGACCAAACTTGAGTCAAATCTAGGGTTAGATGGTCCAAGTTGACCCTAGACTCATGGGTAACCACCTAGGGTAGCTTTTGGGACTCTAGGGTTCACAAGGAGGGTTAAAAATCACATTAAAATGGCCTCAAAAATAACATAATTACCAAGTGGTGTAAATCAAGTAAAATTATACAACACTTATTATTAAATAAATAGACAAGGGTACTAAGGCCAAAATAATAAAAACTAAATCAATTACTTAAATCAACATTCAAATTCAAACGTGATCCTTATCCCTCTTGGGAATGGATCGGATTTACCGGGGATAACATAGTGTGAATTCTACCTCTGATTTTCCCATGGCTAGGGAATGTGAACCTGCACATCTTGATCAAGTGTCAGTCATATCATGGAATCATAGCTGAAGCAACTAGAATTAAATTCACGCAATTTGAATACATCAATAATCATCAATACATAACTCCAATTTAAACTACATTTAAAATCATATGTCAAATAGTCCACAACACATAAATAACTAAAATCTCATAGCAATATAACATCTACTATATCCCATGTGTTGAACTACAAAATATCATCCAATATGATCAAACCAAATCACATATGTCAAATCAGTGTCCTATCATAATCAGGAGGTAAAACATCAAGTCTGCATAATGAAGCATAGTCACTAATGACTAATAATGTCAACATAAAATAGCATAATCGATCAAAATAAGGGAGGTAAAATAATCAGCCTCACACTTTCCAAATTTATGAAGTTATTTTTTTCACCTGTCATATGGTGGGAGCATCCACTGTCAATGACCCAATCATCCTTTTCTTCAACTTGGGAAGCCAGAGCTCTTTCTATCATTTTATGATTGACAGATTCAGAGGGCATTGGATCTTCTTCCTTCATGGCAATAAACACCCAGTCACTTCCAAATTTGTTTCCTGTCTTTGATTCATCATCTGTTACTCCTTTATCATCATCATCTTCATGAACATAGTAACACTTCTTTTGAAATCTTGATCTATTAGGGTTTGGCCTAGAAAATCTTTTTGGACACCTTGAGGCAAAATGACCAATCTTATTGCAATTGAAACATTTGAAAGGCAATTTTCCTTCATACTTACTAGATCCTCTTGGCAGTCTTTTTGCAATGAGGGCCTCAAGTTGTTCAGCTTCTAATTCATCCTCTTCCAGATCTTTTCTTGCTTTCTCATACCAAGATGATTTTCTTGAGGACCTTTCTCCTAGATCATATCTCTATTTGCCTTTTGTAGAGGCACTAGATTTGAATGCAGATTCAATCTTGGGAAGTGCATCACCAAAATTATCTAACTCGAATGCAAATATCTTACCAACCAATTGATCCCTTGTGATAGTTGTTAAGGATCTGATTTCCTCAATAGCAGCAACTTTGTGTCTATAAGCAGGAGGTAAGGATCTAAGAACCTTAGCAACAATTTCATCTTCATCCAGAACTCCACCAGCACATCTGATACCACAAACAAGCTCATTTACTTTTGTCATGTAAGAAGTGATATTCTCATCTTCACTCATCTTTAAGTTTTCAAACTTTCCTTTCAGACTTTGTAGCTTAGTACACTTAACATATTTGTCTCCTTCATATAGATTTTCAAGATTTGTCCAAATTTCATAGGCAGTCTTCAAACCCATAACATTTGTCAGCTCTGAATTAGACAAGGCACTTAGTAGGGCTTCTTTAGCTCGAAGATTATTTTCTGCATATCTGATTTCATTTAGAGTTGTACAGGGCCATTTGTTGGGGGAACATATTTAATTGAGGTTATGTTCCAATACTGATATCCCATGCATTGTATGTGACATTCCATGCATCTTTTCCAGGCAGTGAAGTTTGAACCATCAAACCTTGGACTATCCTTCTTGTAGGTCGACATTCTGGATCTCGTCAAGCAGTTAAGCTTCTTCTAGAGGAACTTGGCTCTGATACCAATTGTTAGTTTCAGGACAGACAACTAAGAGGGGGGGTGAATCAGTTGTCCCAAAACTTTTCTTTTATTAACCACTTAAATCCTTCTTGTAATTCAGTAGTATAATAATAAATCAATGATGGAAACACAATGTAATAATTCAAGAGCAGAAACACATTAACACATATGACACCAAGATTGTAATGTGGAAAACCTGGTTAAGGGAAAAACCACAGGGTGACTAACCCAAGATGGTATTCTTTGTTAAAAGAATAAGAAGAACAAATGGCACATGCCAATTAGGGCTCACTGCCTACAAGAGACACACTGTCTACAGAATGATAAACATTACATACTTGAACTAAAGAATAGCATCTTCACCATGCTTGAGTCAGGTCCATTTAAGCTCAACACTTATGCTCTGCCTTTCATACTTCTCTCTACCACACACTCATCTCTGCCAAGATACATTTGAAATGACTTCACAACTCTTATTAATACAAGACATCAACTTTGGGATATTCATCAAGGTCGACAAACTTTATAGAGAAAATACACAAATACAACTTGACTTATTACAAAAGACTTTATGCGAATCACCACTCTGTCGGCCACACATATCTAGGACTTCAATCATCTCTGAGGAGCATGCCATCCTTCGCATAACATCTTCAAGATCATCTGCAAGATGTGTAAATCATCTGGTCGGCCAAGGAGGAAGAACATCATCATCCAGAAGTAATTCTTCAATTGTGAGCTCAATCTTCAATGCAGACCACCAACACAAACTAGACACAATCTAGAGACCCCCACAAGCTTGCCTGATTTACCAAGAACATCCACACTACTTCTGATAACTGAAATCATTCTCTTCTTCATCTGGAATCTTAAGAACATAGTCTGTCATCACTGTCATATTGAAATAGATGCTTGTGGACCTTTAGACCATGAACCAATTGAGTTGTCAATTCACATTGACTTCCTAAACACTCCACCAAATCCACAAAACAAGATATTGTATTTCCGGATCTCACCGAGCCTATTTGTGTCACTATGTCACCTCTCAACATTTGTTAGAACCAGTTTTACTCATATGGCCATAACTTCTTCAAATCTTCATGCGAACCTCTCAAATCTTTACTGGATCACCTTTAGACAAATATCTACAAACCCTTTGATTCACATCCTCTGATCTTCATTTTAGCTGGGATCTTCACTTCATAGAGCTTCATTGTCTTCACTGTTCTTCTCTATTTCTGATAGGACTAATTTTCTCAATATCCTCAGCACGCAACTCATCCAATCCTTGACATCAATGCAACAGGAGTATGTTGACATCAATGACAACACCAGTTAGGCCCATACTTTCAACACCAACATCCCAGACAAGCCTCTAGATCCACAGATCACAATATGCTCAGATCAGACCAATCTGGACCAACTCCTTGCCACTCTGTCATTATAGAATAACTGCAGAAACCTATTTTACTCAGAGGGCCATAACTTTTCCAAATCTTCATATGAACCTCTCAAATCTCAAATGGAGCATCAATAGACAACCCAGTATAGGCGCTTTAATCCACATACTCTGATCTTCACCTTACTGGAAATACTAATCACTCCTCTACACTGTCTTCACTGTTTCTGACAGAAAGATATGTTGACATCAATGGCAACACATCAGGCACATATTTACAACAAATACCCCACTTTTTCCCTTTGAAAATCTTAGAGGTATAATGGATTATTCTGACATGACTGACTTTATGAAGTTCCTCATCATTAATGGCTTAATGGATATAGAGCTTTCAGGCCAACCTTTCAGTTGAACCAACAGATGCAGAGGAGAACACCTCATCCAAGTTAAGTTGGATAGATTCCTTATCTCTTCTATTTGGGATATTATTAACCATACCAAGCTAGTTGTTCTCCCAAGAATTGGGTCATATCTAACCCTTTGATGTTGAATTGGCTAGAAAGAGTTCATAAAGGACCCTGCCCGTTCAAATACGAGATAATGGGGGCCTCCCATCTGGACTTTAGAGACTGTATTTCCAAGTGGTGGAAGATCCTTGTTCAAGGTTATCCTATATTTAGGTTGGCTCATAAATTCCTCAATATCAAAAAATGTGTTAAAGGATGGAATAGATTCTCATTTGGCAATCTTTTAGAGCAGAAAAATGTGTTGTCCAGTAGGTTGTCTAATGTTCACAATAGAATGACTGAGGGAGACTATTCGGAGGGAATTTTTTCTTTGGAACAATCGTTAACTAAGGAATGGTTTGCTATTTTAAAGAAGGAAGAGATCTTTTGGAAACAAAAATCACAAATTTAGTGGTTGAAAGGAGATAAGAATATTTCTTTCTTTCATCAATCTACCTTGTTCCATAGAAAAAGAAACACTTTAACTATGTTTCTTGATGAAGGTGGTTCTGAAGTCACTATGGATGAATAGAGTGGTCAATTGGCCTCCAGGTATTTCTAATCCCTCCTCTCTCTATAAACCATCAATTATTCCCCTACTGAAGAGAAAAACTTCTGGATAATATTCCCACTCTCCTTTCTGAAGAGGACAATTGCCTTCTTACTAAGCTGGTCACTGAGGAAGAAGTTTAAGTGGTGGTGTTTTCTATTGGAGCCTTCAAAGCTCCAGGTCCTGATGGCTTTCCCCCTGCTTTTTTCTAAGAATTTTGGGAGATTGTGGGAAAAGATGTTACTGATGCTGCTAGAAAATTTTTAAGGATAGGGAAACTCCTAAGACAACTGAACAATAATTTTATTGCTTTGGTTCTTAAGAAGTTAGACCCTATTTCTATGGCAGATTTTAGACCTATCAGCCTATGTAATACAGTTTATAAGATCTTCACTAAGATTCTTGTCTTTAGACTCCAACCTTTGCTTGATAAGCTTGATGCTATTAATCAGAAAGGATTTGTTCTGGGAAGATAAATCTTAGATGTTTCCATATCTAATCATGAATTCATTCACTCTATGAACAGGAGCAACATTCTAGGTATGGCTTTCAAGATGGATAAGGCCCATGATAGAGTTTGTTGGGATTTCTTAATTAATGTCCTCAAGAAGTTTAGTTTTCAAGTAAGGGTTATCAATTTGATTAGAGAATGTATTTATACTGCTAAATTTTCTATCCTTGTTAATGGGATCCCAAGAGGATTCTTTCATTCTGGAACAGGCCTAAGGTAGGGAGATCCCCTATCCCCGTATCTTTTCATCTTGATGGCTGAGGTCTTAAGGAGAGATATAATGAATATGTTATGGCTAGGTTCCCTTCAAGGTATAAAACCTGCCTCTTCAATTCAACATTTGACTATCCAACAATTTATGGATGATACTATTATGTTTGGCATTGCTTCTATGGTGGAGGCTAGAAGATGGAAATAATTATTGAATTAATATGAGGTGGTCTCTGACCAATGCATCAATTATGAGAAGAGCCAAGTCTACTTTTTTAATACTTCTAGTGATCTGCAACAAAAAAATCAAGACCATACTAGGATGTTCCTATGCTCAACTCCCTGCCTCCTACCTTGGGCTTCCCCTGACTGTTAAAAAGTCTCTCTAGCTTTCTAGAACTCAGTCCTAGAAAGGATACAGAAGAAACTAGCTAGTTTGAAGGGTAGACTTCTCAGTCAAGCTAGAAAATTCCATCTTCTTAAGGCATCCCTTCAAGGTATCCCCATTTACTTCCTTAGCCTTTTTAAAATCCACAAATATCTAGCTAAGAAGTTTGAATCAAAGAAATTAATTTTTATCTTCCTATGGACGAGAGTGGAAGATAAAAAATAATTGATTTGGTTCACTGGGATAAGGTGTGTTTACCTAAAGCTTAGGGGAGCCTTGGAATTAAAAGAATCCATCTGATCAATAAGGCCTTAGTGGCCAAAGTTGGTTTGAACATGGTTAAAGAAAGTAAGGATTTGGGTATTATTATGAGAGCCAAGTATCTTAGGGGTATCCCAAAGGTCAAGTTTATATCTAAATCTATTCTTCCCAAAGGCTCTATTATCTGGAACAATGTCCTTAACACCATAGGTCTCCTTCAAAAAGGTATCAAATGGAAGATTGGTAGTGGAAAGAGTATCATATTTTGGGATGACAGAGGGCTTGGGGATCAGCCCCTTAAAGGTCTTCATGTTGATAGATTGGAAGACATAGCCATCAATTTATTTGGTGCCTTAGTTTCTAATTATGTTCTTCAAAATGGCTCCATGAATACTTGGAAATGCCTGATTGATTGTTGTCCTGGCTAGAATGACCTATTACATCTTGCCACAAAGCTTCAAAAGGATCTTTATAAACATAGACTTCCTATTTTTCCTAAGGAAGATAGTATTATCTAGGAAAAAATATAACAAAGGAATATTCACTGTCAGAACTACCTACGATCTATTGTTAGACCCTGGTGAAGATAGATTTTGAAGTAGGATTTATAATCACAAGTTGATACCCAAAATAAATTTCTTCTGGTGGGATGCTAATCATAATAGAATTCTCACCCTTGTCAATATTCAGAGGGGATTCCAACTCCCTAATAGGTGTGTTCTATGCCAAAAGGAAGAGGAATCTATTTTTCACCTACTCTTTCTTTGTGACTTTGTTAGGGATATATAGTATTGGACTTTGCAGAAACTAGGGATTGTTTGGGTTTTGAATGATAATTTGAATGCCTTTGTTAAGGAATGATCCTCTCCATTCTCCTATCTAATGGTTAAAGAGTTATGGAAACAAAGAAACAATAGAATCTTTAGAGCTACCATTGGGACCCCTCTTGAATTCTTTCATGCATTCTCTAAACTTCTATCAAAAGATTTGTCCACTTGCAACAAAGAATCTGCTAAATCTCATCCTAGTCCTATTGAGGTTAGTATTGTGAACAAGTGGGGTATTTCTAAGGACCTCTCAAAAGTGGATAACTCAAAACATCTTGCAAGGACTAATACACATTGGAAACCCCCTCATGTTGGTTGATGTAAGTTAAATTTTGATGGGGCAGCCAAAGGCAACTGGAGTTAAGCTAGTGGAGGGGGAGTAATCAAGTCTGATAAGGGAGATGTTCTTGTAGTGTTTTTGGGAGGGTTAGGAATTAAGTCTAATAATGAAGAAAAGGATTTGGCCACACTTTGAGGTGTCAAGTTGGCACTCTCTATTGGCATCAAGAGACTTCATGTTGAAGGAGATTCTAAACTCACGGTGGATGTTGTTTTAGATAAATCTAAACCTAGTTGGCAGTTATTGGACATTGTCAATGATATTAAAGGTCTTCTTAGTGGATTTGGGGAGTATGAAGTTTCTCATATCTTTAGACAAGGTAACAGAGTTGTCAATGCTATGACAAATCTTGGCATAAATAACACCTCCTGGAGATGTTGGAGATAGATTGGGAACATCCCTAGCTACATCCAATCCTTAATAACTAAAGATGCTAATAATATTGGTTATGGTTATGGTCCCTTTTCTTAAAAGTGTTTGGTTGGCGTATTTGGCCTATGTTTCATCTCGATGGGTTAGCCTTTGTCAAGGCTTTATTCTTTAATATAAAGGATGGAAAGATTTGGAATCACCATGTAAATGTTGATGAGGCTCCTGAATAAGGAGTTAGCACGCTAAAAATGAGTGGAGGATGAGTCAACATACTAATGTTGGCTGGACTACATGGTGGAGGATGCGGCATGATTATGAGGTGACTCAACATGACAACCTGGAAAATGAGAAAGGTTTGTGTGTGAGATAGTTTCTTTTGGCAATGAAAAGATATGGGAAGTACCTCTCATGTACGCTCCATCATTTAAGTTCACTCCATATTGAACTAGGAAATCATTATTTCACACCTGTGTGAGGGGAAATATGAATAACTTTGCATCATGACATTAACAATCTAGGAAACTTTTATTTTTTGAGAAGACATTGTAAGGAAGATGAGAAGGGGATTGGCTCTCACTATTCTTCTTGCTTGAATTTGCATTTGAATGCTCTCATCTCTGCCAAAGGTTGGATAGCTGATATGGGGGTGATAGAGTTAGAATGGAGCCTACTTCCTATGTTGATATTAAACAGGAAGAAATGTTGCAAGTATGAGGTGAGCCATTGTTGTCATTGATGTCAACATACTCATACTGCATTGACAAGAAGGATTTGATGAGCTTTGTGCTGAGGATATTGAGAAGATTAGCTTCAGTCAGGAACAGTGAAGAACAGTGATGAGAAGAAGGTAAATATACTGTATAGGATGAGAACCGGAGGATGCGGATTAAAGGGTTAGTAGATATGAGTCTTGAGATGCTACAGTTAAGATTTCAGAGGTCCGCATGAAGATCTGAAGGAGTTATGGCTGCCGGTATAGAACCGGGTCCGGCAAGTATCCGGAGGTGACAGAGGATCACAAAAAGGTCCGGTGAGGTCCGGAATTGTATTATCATAATCTGCGGATTGGAAGGAGTGTTTGAGATGTCCTTGTGATGTGTCATCCTGATTTGTGTGTGATTTGGAGGTCCGGAAGTACCTCTTGCATTATGACAGTGGCGACAGACTGTGTTCTTGAAGTTCTGGATGAGGAAGACAAGAGATCCCAGTAAGCAGAGGAAGTGCGGATGTATCCGGACCTTCAGACAGGCTTGTGAAGGTTCTTGGATCATGTTTAGGTTGTGTTGTTGGTCCGCATTGATGGTAGAGCCCGGAATTGAAGTTATTCTTCCGGATGAAGTTATTGCTCTGTTTAGCCGACCGGATGAGTTGTTCATCCTGCGAATGTTCTTGTGATGGCCGACCGGATGTGTTATTCATCTTGCGGATACTCCTATGGTTGTTTGCCGACTTAGATGCTTGTTCCTAAGTCGATGTCTTGTATAAATAATGATTTGTGAATTCATTTCAGTGTGTGTGGCATGTGGATGAGCATGATATAGCGAAGAAAGGTGCGAAAGGCAGAGCAGAGATTGTTGGGCTTAATTGGAACTGATCCGGACATGGTAGAGATGTCATTCTCCAGTTCAAGACTGTGATTTTTATCACTTTGTAGACAGTGTGTCTCCTTGTAGGCAGTGGGCCTCTTTGTGAGCAGTGTGCTCGGGCAGTGAGCCCTTATTGGCATGTGCCATTCATTTTTCCTTATTCTTCTAACAGAGAATAATTCTTGGGTTAATCACCCCGTGGTTTTTCCCTTAACCGGGTTTTCCACGTCAAAATCTTGGTGTTCAATGTGTTGATGCTTATCTGCTCTTGTGTTTATGTATTGTGCTTCCATGAATGATTATTTGATATGCTGCTAACTAACAACAGAGAATAAAGTGTTTGAAATAGAACAAGTTCTATACAACTGATTCACCCCCCCCCCTCTCAGTTGTATGCCCTAGATCCAACAATTGGTATCAGAGCTAAGTTCCTCTGATAGGAGCTTAACCGCTTGAGGTGATCCAGGATGTCGTCTTACAAGAAGGATAGTCCGAAGTTCGATGGAACCAACTTCACTCTCTGGAAAGGTCGCATGAAGTGTCATTTGGAATGTATGGGAAAAGCATACTTGGCTATGATTTCAAAACCATATATACCCCCACAAGGTGGTCCGACAACTCCAGATGAAACCACAGAAGCTGAAAACAATCTGCGGACCAAGGAAGCTCTTCTAAGCGCATTGAATGACTCAGATCTCTCGAATGTCATTGACCTACCAACTGCATATGAGATCCTAACTAAACTGGAACTTCTGTATGAAGGAGATGAGTTTGTCAAAAGTGCAAGGTTGCAAAGTCTGAAAGGGAAATTTGAAAGATTGAAAATGAGAGATGATGAAAACATTACTACCTTTATGCCAAGAGTAAATGAGTTGGTATGTGGAATCAGAAATGCTGGTGGAACTCTAGATGAAAATGAGATTGTCTGCAAAATCCTAAGATCCCTTCCTGCTGCCTACAAAATCAAAGTTGCTGCCATTGATGAATTCAGAGCCCACACAACAGTCACAAGAGAACAACTGGCTGGCAAACTAGCTGCATTTGAAATGACCGAGTTTGGAGATGATCCTCCCAAGACTGAATCTGCTTTCAAAGCCAGTGCCTATGTGAAAGGCAAACAGAGATTTGATCCGGGTGAAAACTCATCAAGGAAAATGTCATGGTATGATCAAGCAAGAAGAGACATGGAAGAAGAAGAAGCAGAAACAGCTCAACTTGAAGCCCTCATTGCAAAGAGACTGCCAAGAGGATCCGGTAAGTATGAAGGAAAACTACCCTTTAAGTGTTTTAACTGCAATAAGATTGGTCATTTTGCCTCAAGATGTCCGGAGAGATCTGCAAGATCTAATACTCACAGACAAAGGTTTCAAAAGAATTGCTATTATGTTCATGAAGAAGATGACAATGAAGGAGTAACAGATGATGAATCAGATCCAGGAAGCAAATCCGGAAATGAGTGGGTGTTTATAGCCATCAAGGAAGAAGATTCCTTGCTCTCTGAATCTGTCAATCACAAAGTTGTTGAAAAAGCCTTGGCTGCTCAAGTGGAAGAAAAGGATGATTGGGTTATTGACAGTGGATGCTCTCACCATATGACTGGTGACAAGAATAAGTTCTTAGACTTGGAAAGATATGAAGGAGGAATGGTAAAGTTTGGTGACAATTCTGCTGGCAGAATCAGAGGTAGGGGAACTATTTCCTTTGATGGTAAGAGCAAAACAGGTAATGTACTATATGTTGAAGGATTGAAGCACAATCTTCTCAGTGTTGGTCAGTTAGTGGACAAAGGCTATGATCTCCGGTTCAAGAATGGAAAATGCAGAATCTTTACAAGCTCTGGAACTGAAATTGCATCCGGTACTCAGACAAGAGGTAACATCTTTCATCTGGTTGGTTCAAATAAAAGTTGTTTGTTTGTTCAAATTGATCAGAGTTGGTTATGGCATAGAAGAATGTGTCATGTAAATTTTGATAACATCATCAAAATAAGCAATACTCAGGCTGTGAGAGATCTTCCAAAGTTGATAAAACCTACAAACAGTGTGTGTAAAGAATGTCAGTTAGGCAAACAAAGTAGAGTCTCTTTTAAAAGCAAAGATCAGTCTTCTACCGGATTGCTGGAATTAGTACATACTGATCTATGTGGTCCGACAAGAATCAAGAGTCTGCAAGGTGATAGATATTTCATGTTGTTAATTGATGATCATTCCCGGATGATGTGGGTTACCTTTCTAAAAGAAAAATCAGAAGCTTTTGAGAAGTTCAAAATCTTCAAAGCTATGGTGGAGAATCAAACCGGATTGAAACTAAAGTGTCTAAGGTCTGATAGAGGTGGTGAATTTACATCTGGTGAATTCATTGACTTTTGTGAGAAACAGGGTATAAGGAGACAGTTGTCTGCTCCTAAGACTCCACAGCAGAATGGAGTAGTTGAGAGAAAGAACCGGACCATCCAGGAAGCTGCTAGGACAATGATGTTGGAAGCAAATGTTCCTCAAATGTTTTGGAAAGAAGCTATCAGCACTGCAGTCTACACTCTCAATCGAGTTCAAATCAGAAACAACACCGGTAAGACCCCCTATGAACTTTGGTTTGGCTTCACTCCTACTGTGAAATATTTCAGGGTATTTGGTAGCAAGTGTTATATTAAAAGAGATGAAGATCTAGGAAAGTTTGATGCTAGAAGTGATGAAGGAATTTTCTTGGGCTACTCCACTCAAAGCAAAGCATACCGGTGTTACAATAAGAGATTGAGGAAGATGATAGAAAGCACCAATGTAAAGGTTGATGAAGGAATTGAGAAGCCTTCAAGATTTTATGAATTTGATGAAGATGACCAAGATAGTGTTCAAGGAACTCAATTCTCTCCGGTGAAACAGAGTCAGCCTGATCCGGTAAATCAGGAAGAAGAGTTAGGTTTGAATGAGCCTGATCAAGAAACAGCAGTACTGGATACTCCCAAAATTCCAAGGTATGTAAAACTGAATCACTCTGAAGATCAGATCATAGGTGACAGAAGCAAAGGTGTACAAACTAGAAGGAATATTGCTCAAGATCAGAATGAATGTTGTCTGATTTCAAGGATTGAACCTAAAACAATAAATGAAGCCTGCAATGATGAAAATTGGACCAAAGCAATGGAAGATGAACTGATGCAAATTGAGAAAAATCATACTTGGGATCTTGTTCCCAGACCTAGAGACAGGAATGTAATTGGAACCAAGTGGGTCTTCCGGAACAAACTAAATGAAGCTGGTGAAGTAATCAGAAACAAAGCTAGATTGGTCTGCAAAGGCTACTCTCAAATAGAAGGAATTGACTTTGAAGAGACTTTTGCTCCGGTAGCAAGAATTGAAGCAGTCAGATTACTTCTTGCATTTGCTGCCTTCAAAGATTTCAAGGTATATCAGATGGATGTCAAGTCTGCCTTCCTAAATGGTGATCTGGAAGAAGAAGTCTACATTGAACAACCGGATGGATTTCAATTGTCTGATAATAATGATATGGTCTGCAAGTTGAAGAAAGCTTTGTATGGATTGAAGCAAGCCCCAAGAGCATGGTATGAAAGGTTGGATAAGCATCTTGTGCAGATTGGATTCAACAAAGGTACTGCTGACAGCAACTTATATTTCAAAATTGATCATGAAAACATTCTGATTGTTGAAGTGTTTGTGGATGATATCATTTTTGGAGGAAGAGATAGTATGTGTAAAACTTTTGCAAATCAGATGAAAAGTGAGTTTGAAATGTCTATGCTTGGTGAAATGAATTTCTTCTTGGGTCTACAAATTACTCAAACAAAAGAAGGGATCTTCATTTCTCAGACCAAATATGTGAAAGAATTGTTAAAGAAATTTGGTATGGAAGACTCAAAGCCTATGAACACTCCTATGGCAACCGGATGTAAGTTAAGCAAAGATGATGATTCTCCAAAGGCAGATCAGACAAAGTATAGATCAATGATTGGTGGATTGTTGTATCTCACTCAAACTAGACCAGATATAATGCAAGCTGTTGGTCTTGTGGCAAGATTCCAGGCTGATCCTAGAGAATCTCATGTTATGGCAATCAAAAGAATTTTTAGATACTTGAAAGGGACAGTTGAGTATGGTCTATGGTATCCTAGAGATCCGGATTTTTCTCTTCATGCTTACACAGATGCAGATTGGGCAGGAGATGTGGATGACCGGAAGAGCACTAGTGGTGGAGCATTCTTTTTGGGGAAGAGATTGGTTTCCTGGCTAAGCAAGAAACAAGATGCAATATCTCTGTCTACAACTGAAGCAGAATACATTGCAGCAGCAGGTAGTTGCACTCAAATCTTGTGGATGAAGCAGATGCTAAGAGACATCAAAGTTGAATATGAGGAGCCTATCACAATTTTCTGTGATAATTCAAGTGCAATTAATATTTCCAAGAATCCGGTATTGCATTCTAAGACTAAGCACATATCTATCAAATTTCACTTTTTGAGAGAACAAGTAAACAAGGAAGAAGTCAGATTGGAGTATGTTCCCTCCAAGGATCAGATTGCAGATATCTTTACAAAACCTCTTCCCAAGGACTCTTTTGAATATCTCCGGAAGAAGTTAGGGGTCATGGCCCCTCCGGTGATGAACTAAGATGCACTAATGTGCATCAGTCCGGTGGCAATCACAGTCATATCTTGTGATCCGGACTAATGGGGAGCTGCAACTAAGGGGGAGCAGCTGGTATTATTCTGATGCATGAGAGTTGCAAGTATGAGCCCTTTGCCATTGATGTCAAAGGGGGAGAGAAGACATGTGAAAAACAAGTGGTTGATGATCAAAGGGGGAGCAGCAAAGGAAGACATGTGAGGAGTGGTTGTTGATAGGGGGAGCTGTGACAGAAAAGAGAAGTTCTTGTCTTGATGGTTTTTCACATCATATGTTGCCATCAATGACAAAGGGGGAGATTGTTGCAAGTATGAGGTGAGCCATTGTTGTCATTGATGTCAACATACTCATACTGCATTGACAAGAAGGATTTGATGAGCTTTGTGCTGAGGATATTGAGAAGATTAGCTTCAGTCAGGAACAGTGAAGAACAGTGATGAGAAGAAGGTAAATATACTGTATAGGATGAGAACCGGAGGATGCGGATTAAAGGGTTAGTAGATATGAGTCTTGAGATGCTACAGTTAAGATTTCAGAGGTCCGCATGAAGATCTGAAGGAGTTATGGCTGCCGGTATAGAACCGGGTCCGGCAAGTATCCGGAGGTGACAGAGGATCACAAAAAGGTCCGGTGAGGTCCGGAATTGTATTATCATAATCTGCGGATTGGAAGGAGTGTTTGAGATGTCCTTGTGATGTGTCATCCTGATTTGTGTGTGATTTGGAGGTCCGGAAGTACCTCTTGCATTATGACAGTGGCGACAGACTGTGTTCTTGAAGTTCTGGATGAGGAAGACAAGAGATCCCAGTAAGCAGAGGAAGTGCGGATGTATCCGGACCTTCAGACAGGCTTGTGAAGGTTCTTGGATCATGTTTAGGTTGTGTTGTTGGTCCGCATTGATGGTAGAGCCCGGAATTGAAGTTATTCTTCCGGATGAAGTTATTGCTCTGTTTAGCCGACCGGATGAGTTGTTCATCCTGCGAATGTTCTTGTGATGGCCGACCGGATGTGTTATTCATCTTGCGGATACTCCTATGGTTGTTTGCCGACTTAGATGCTTGTTCCTAAGTCGATGTCTTGTATAAATAATGATTTGTGAATTCATTTCAGTGTGTGTGGCATGTGGATGAGCATGATATAGCGAAGAAAGGTGCGAAAGGCAGAGCAGAGATTGTTGGGCTTAATTGGAACTGATCCGGACATGGTAGAGATGTCATTCTCCAGTTCAAGACTGTGATTTTTATCACTTTGTAGACAGTGTGTCTCCTTGTAGGCAGTGGGCCTCTTTGTGAGCAGTGTGCTCGGGCAGTGAGCCCTTATTGGCATGTGCCATTCATTTTTCCTTATTCTTCTAACAGAGAATAATTCTTGGGTTAATCACCCCGTGGTTTTTCCCTTAACCGGGTTTTCCACGTCAAAATCTTGGTGTTCAATGTGTTGATGCTTATCTGCTCTTGTGTTTATGTATTGTGCTTCCATGAATGATTATTTGATATGCTGCTAACTAACAACAGAGAATAAAGTGTTTGAAATAGAACAAGTTCTATACAACTGATTCACCCCCCCCCCTCTCAGTTGTATGCCCTAGATCCAACAAGAAACTCTTAAGTATATATGTGAAGAAGGGGGAGTTAGTCACACCTTTCTTTGAGGTGTTAAATGCACATGATGAAACTTTATCTTGACAGTTTGTTGAGTCGTGGGATCCTCCCCATGTCCAGCTTGGTGGGATTGGCTTCGAAGTGACCAAGGAAGTCATTGGGAAAGCTACTGTCCTAAAATACAAGGGAAAGACTCTTCACAGATAGAGAAAAGTGTTGGGTATCAACAACATGACCATGTTTTTCAAAGAGGGAGAGTCTCTGGTCAAGGCATGTAGGGTGGCTTCGAGAGGGAAGACCTTCCTAAACCATGGGATAAGTTATGTATAATTATTATGAGGTATTTTACTAAATGGAAGGGTGGTTTAAATGTTACTATCATTACCATTTCTCCCTATTGAACCACTTTAGGCATAAGATCTTAATTATCTTTCCCTTTTACTTGTTGTCTTCTCTTGAGTCCTCTGTTCATGAAGCTAAGGAAGCCCATTCTAAAAACCCTGATAAACCTACTATTCCCCTTCATCAAGGGTTGATTTTCCACTTGTATCATTTCCATTTATCTCTCTCCCCACCAAGCCTATCAAAGTCTGCCTACTTGATGAGACCCCCTTGGCATTGTTGCGGGGAAATGTGTGGAAACCCCCTAAGTTCTAAAGGTAAAAGAAAGAAGTATGTCAATTTGCATTTAGATGAAATAGTCACTCCTAAGGGTCTCATGTCTAAAACTCCTCTTGACATGCCCCAAATTGAAGAGGTTGAAATGGGGGATATTCAAATGGGTTCTTCCTCTAAACCTAAACCCCCTTCTAATGGAAAAGTCACTCCTAAATTCTAGAGCAAAAAAGCTAAGGCCTAAGAGGATGCAGTTTTAGGTCTCTGCGATCTCAAATAGGGTGAAAATTCCTCTACCAAAAGGAACCTGGAAGGGGATTTGGGTTAGACTAGTAAGAATTGTAAAGGGCTCCAAATTGGGGAGGAGGTCAAGTATTCTATTGAAGATACTAGGTTTGTGGATATGGACATGCTTGTTTCGCCCAATTTTAATCAGTCTAAGGTGGAAGTTAAGACTAATGTTGAGGTTAGTGGTACTAGAGCTAAGAAAACCCTGAATGTGAGAAGGTCCAATAGGATAGCCAACATCCAAACTCCTAGCAAAAAGAGAATTGATGTTTTGAGTGACTCTCAGGATAAGGAGGAAAATTTGGATGAGGAAGACTGTTATCCCTAAGGATAATTTGCAAGGGGAGGAGGGTAACTGGTTGTTCCCGGAGATGAATGCTCTCAATTTTGAAGATGAGGTGGCTGATGAAGAGCAACCTACTAGTGAGAAGAGGTGTGATCTTTGTGAGAAAACTACTAAGAAGGTTTCCACCCTTAAAGCCAAGGTGGTTGAGCTGGAGAACAGTTAGAAGGTGATGGCACGCTTCAGCACTAAAGTCATCCACCGTTTAGCTACCACTCTTTCGATGTTGTAGGAGTTGGAGTTAAAGAAACATGGTGTTGTTATTGATTATATGGGTCAACATGAGGAAATGTACAAATTCCTCACAGAAGACTGGGCAAATATTTGCTCTTAGTTTCTCTAGTTTTTAGTTAAGTAATTTGTCAAACTCTATTTTTTGAGTTTTACTGTTAATCTGTTGTTGGAGTGCTATTTCTGGCCATTTGGTGCCTTTTTTTCTTTTTCCTTGAGGCTGCTTTTGTAAATGGATCTAGACCCTCTTTTCTAGCTTAATAAAAAACAATTTCCTCAAAATTTGTTAATGAATTGTTTCTAGAAGTTGAATAGTTTTGTGGATACATGAGAAATATTTATTATAACTTTTGAGTCAGAAATTTGTGAGAGTGTATTATTTCTGATATAAAGCAGCAAGTTTGGATTTAAGGGATTCTTAATTGCAATGTGAGGGTTCAAGTTATTTAAAATCCCATTCATTGTATAGTTTTGGAAATTTTGTGTCCTAAAGTTTGGTGGTAGTGTAGAGACCTTTGATTCAATTTAAAGAACATTAAAAATAATGAGTGAAGTATCTATTAGAGTGTTTTTATTATTTTTTAGGGAAGAGGTTTTCCTACATTGGGTCCCCTATCATTAGTTGCATTACCATGTCCAGGTGGTCAAGGTGTCTCTATGTTTATGGATATGGTCCCTCTAGGTGATCGTGGAAATAATGTACTCTTTTTTTTCTAATTTCGTAGTTATATGGTTGTGTTTTCAAATCTACATTTTTCCTTTCTCTTATCTAGGGCAGGCTTTGTTAGAAATGAAGGAAAATCACTATAATATAGAAATCTAAAATTACGTTGCAAATCTGAATTTTATAGTACAATGCCAAAATAGAGAATTAAACAAATGTAAATCAACAAAAAGGAAATAAAAAACTCAAGAGAATAACACATGACATAGTGATTTACATGGAGAAACCCTTTCGAGCAAAAACTCCACCAGAAAAGAGGACAATGTTGGCAAGAGACACTACTCTGATGAAGGATTGAATGTTGTCATTGATGGCAACAAAGAAAGGAGATTCCACTGTCATGGCAAAGAGACTTTACTCCAGAAGGATAAATGGCTAAGTATGAGTAGTATACATTACATAGTGTAAATTACAGTGTTTGTGACAATATTCCTCTATAGTTGATGGTCAAGGTATGCGGTTCAGGTATGTTATTTAGAATTGTTTGAAGGTGCTATGTTCAAGATTGCAAGTCCTAATGACTTCCAGAAGTTAAGTTGTGGTTGGTCTAAGTCCGAGTGAACACAGTGCAGAGTGCATGAGTATTTTGGTTCATATTTCTCCACAAGTGATTGTATTGGTGTGCGGTTTTGAGGCACTATGGATAGGTGTCAAAAGCATCGAGTTGAGGAGTTACAGAGAGTGAAGTGATCTGGAAGATTGCCTACAAAATTCCAAGTTCTAGCAGTTGGTTTGCCAGTATTTCACCAAGGTAGAGGAGATAGCTCTAAGTTCCGCATTTCACCACATAAGGGTATCATGATATGCAGCTGATAAGATATGATTTGTGAGGCATTAGGAGTGGTTGATGTGACTCTTGGAGTCTCATGTTAATTGTAGCAGAAGTGTTGAGCTAACAGAGTTAATGTAAGTTGATAAAGTGTTGTGTTTAGCAAGCTGACTTTGTTTTGAGATTAAATTCAAAGTTGCAGATATTTATATGTGTGAGATTTCGGTATTGAAGTAGTGGAACAAGATACGATGTGTATGAACTAAGTATGTGTGTGATCCAAAGCAAAGTTGTGACTAGAAGAATACACTAAGGGCAGAAGAGCAAAGTTTATGTAAAGCATAGTAGAAAAAGTAGAGTAGGCATTATGAAGACATTTGAGTCTATATACTGAGCTGATAATGGAACTGCACCTCAGCATTCTGAAGATGCATTTGTAACAGTCAACTCTTGGCATTGAGCTAATCTTTTCTTCTATCTTCTATCTTTCTTTCTCTATGGATAGTGAGTCCACCTGCAGTGAGCATTCCTTTGGGTAGTAAGCCCCATGGCAGTGAGCCTTATGTAATCCGGTATTTTTATCATAATATATTGTGAGCTAACACTCACCGTGCTTTTTCCCTTTTTAGGTTTTCCACATAAAATCCTAGTGTCTATGTGTTATGAATTTGTGGTTGCTCTTTCCATGTTTACTTTAGTTTCATGTTATTAAATTTGGTAAATGGATAAGTGATTGTGTAAATGAAAAGGTTTTGAGAATATTGATTCACCCCCCCTCTCAGTATTCTCTGTACTCAACAATTGGTATCAGAGCAAAGTTCCTTGGAAGAAGCCTAACAACTTGAGGAAGATCTGGGTGAGTTCACTCATGGTAGCTAGAAGACTTGGAAATTTATCATATGAAAACAATATTGAACGAGAAGCAGCTCTTATTGATCTTCAAAAATCTGAAGCAGAAATTAGGGATCTGAAGGATAATATTCAAGAAGTTGATGGATGCATTTTAAAGCTAAAAGAACAAGTCAAGAAGTTTAAAGAAAAATACAAAGAGGTTGGTGAGCAATTGATATCAACAAATGAAACCCTGGACGATTTGAAAGTAGAAGTTGTAGAAAGAGATAAAGTAGAAGAAGATCTAAAAATACTGGTAAAAAGCAAATTAGAAGAATGTGATAAACTTGAAAAAGAAGTTGTAACCCTAAAATTAGATTTGGAGAAAGTTAAAGTTAAGAGTTGTGAAGAAAAGTTTAAGATAAGCTCTGCAAAGCTTGAGGAGTTGATTACAAGTTAGAAGAGTTTAGATGACAAGGAAGGCTTGGGATTTGAGAAAGGAGAAAGTTTAAAATTAGGTGAAGCAAACACTGTGTTGAAGAAAAATGAAGGTAACTAGCTCAAGAATTAAAGAAGAAGACCTAGAAGACCTCTGGTCAAACAGCCAAATGCTCAAAGGTACCCATCTTTCAATGGCCACTATTTTAATTGCAATAAGTTTGGTCATAAGGCTACTTAGTGTAGGAGTAGAATGAATCAGAACGTTCCATCATTCTCCGGTTAATGTTTCAATTGCAATAAAAATGGTCATAAATCAAATGAATGCAGAAGTTTGGCAAGGAATGGTTTTTACAATGCAAGGAATACTCAATCATTCAATGGAAAGTGTTTTGTATGCAATAGATTTGGACATATGGCTAATCAATGTAGATCAAATCCAATCAATAGAAGAAATCAAGGACAAAGGAATGTGATATGCTACAATTGCAATAAGTTTGGACATGTTGCAAGATTCTACAGAAGCAAGATTGAGAAGAGAGACCATCCTACAGAGAATAGAAAAACAAAGCAGAGAGAAGATAAAGGCAAGAACAAGATTGATCCAATGGAAATCAAGAAGGAAATGAGAAAGGTTTGGATTAAGAAAGATATTGATAATATCAAGGATGGATCCGCACTAGTTTTGGGTGTAGATACTTCCTCAGGGAAGTAGATGGTGAGCTTTGGCTCAGGGGGAGCTGCAATGAAAATCTTAATCCCCTAGCCAGATTTTCAGTGCTGAGATCCGGCACGAAGACATGTTGTAAAGATGCATGTGATAGATCTTTTGAAAGAAATTATGGTGAAAAAGGTTCAAGTACAGAGCATTATGGAGCAATCCTAATAGACTACATTCTACAGAGATGTGTTTGATAGCTTTTTAATAGGAGAATTTATGGCAATTAGGTCAAGGCAGATAAAGAAATTAAAAAGAGGCTCATTCGATGGAAAATTCATTCTGCATTCAAACTTTCAAGTGTCTAAGGTGATCTAAAGCAAAATTCCAAGTGACTCAGTGATTTCCAAAGCAAATAAAGACAAGATCAGGGAAAACTCTAATTTGGTGAAGAGAGGTATTCTTCAGATTTGAAACCCTACTGTGAATTTATTTGAATCCTTGCAAAATATGGCAACTCCACATGTGATTGATATAACCGAAAGAGCAAGGCCAAAATTCAAGAAGCATTCATTCAAATCAACAAAGGTTAATCCAATTGGTGCACTTTCAAAAATTTTGTTTGGTGTGATGCATGCGGAAGATGTTAGGGCATATATTCATGTTCCCCTAGAAGAACACAGAGGTAATCAACTCAAATATCTATATCTAAAACATCTGAGTGACAATAAACTTGATCTGAAGGAAGAATTCAAAGTACTGGAAGAGAAGAAACTTATTCAGTATATAGATTTCCCCATTTTTTATGGAAGATGAATGGGTCTGATATGTCTTAAGCCAAATTCATGATGAGTTTATGTGGCTCAACTCTACATTCAAGATCACCAAAGATGCCATAAGGGCCATCACAGGACTAAACTCTACTAGTACATTACCTGTATTGAAGGCTGTGAAAAATGATACAGTGATTAAAGTCACCGGAGCAAAATTTGATAAAAGGGTATTAACAATCAGTGACATTTGAAGATCATGCAGTTAGATTTGCATCCATGGTATTTAGCTATAAGGTCTACTTAACAAACTAGTAAAACTCTGTCTCCGGTACAGCCATTTATACTGCCTATCAAATGGTTAAGGAAAATGCAAAATATGACCTATGTGAACTATTTTGACATCAATTAATGGAGAACGTGAAGAAAATAAAAGAAAGCAAATACCCTTTCAAATTTGGGACATTGATTCTGTGCTTTTTTTCTATTTTATGCAAGAGTTACTAGGCATGAAGAATCATTTTTGGACTAGAGACAAACCAATTGTAGCACAGATTAGAAACCAGTTGAGTAACATAGGAAATATTGATGCGCAAAACTCATCCCTATGGGGCTATTTCAAAAACTTCCAAAAGCTAATGTAATCTAGGGATAGGATCCCTAAATCAATTGTTGAAAAATATAAGGACACTATCTACTTTGTTGTGATAAAAGACTAATGCTTGATGGAGGTCGTTGAGCCTAGAACAGTATGGGTTGTGCCAATGGGCTATGAAGTAGATGGAGAAATATTGGAAAATTATGCCCAACATATGCTAAGAAAACCAAGAGATCCCAAAGAAGAAAGATTTGGAACATATAAGGAACTATCTACAAAAATACATGTTGAAGTGAGAAAACCTAAAATTTCAAAGAAGGCCCATAAGATAGCAGAAGATTATGCCCTAAAAAAGGGTTTCACCAAAGTACAAATCAAAGAGACAACAGAAAAGGCTCAAGCAGATAGAGAAGCAAAAGAGAGGAAGGAAAGTGAATCAGTTAAGGCTTCGAAAGAGCCTAAGAGACAACTAAAGAACCCAATAGTAACAAAAAGAAGAACTAGAGGTTCTACCTCCACAAAAACTACATCTATGTCCTCTGGTCCCACACCCTCTGCAAGTGTGGAAACCCGTGCAACAAGCCACAAGAGACAAAAAACCAAAGGTCGTAGAATGTATGTCAGTATAGGAGCAAATGAGGAAGTGAAGAAAATGAAAATTGAGGCCACCAAAGCCTCTGAGAGAAGCAAGAAGAAATCTTCTAGTAAGGGTAAAGCTGAGAAAAGGCCAGGGAAAGATGAGTCTCAGATAGGAGAAGCCACTATAAGTCTTGAGGATGTCCTAAAAGCTATAACTGTTGATGGCAATTTAAAAGCCATAGCCCAACTATATGATGAGTATAATGATCTAGACAAAGACCTCATAGAAGCTGTTACCATCAGATATCTGGAGATTTATAACAAAGCCCTCATTGAGGTAATATCTAATTTTCCTAAAAATCTGGCAAGCATATTAACTGCTAAGAAGGAGGAAGCAATGACCAAGGATTTTGAGGTAAGAGAAAGTTCATTGATCAAGTTTTGTCTAGATGTGACCCCTGAGGAAAAAGCAAAAGTTTTCAAGTTACTTGGAGACAAAATTGAGATAAAAAGAAGAGTTAACACTCTAATGGTAGGGAACACTGAGGAATTTGTGAAAAACATAGAGCTTACAATTTTTTAGATTCTAAAAGATATTAACATTCCAATTGTCTTCAACAAAGAGGATATAAATATTGATGTAGACACCTTTGTTCCTGAAGATAGTATGGATCAAGATTGGAAAAGACTGATGAACAGATCAAAGTAGAGAATCAAGAACTTGATCAAACTAAGAAGAGCTCTGCTCCAAAACAAAATATTGGTCAACAAGAGAAGATGGACATGGAACCTCCAGGACATAATCATGAAAAAGTGTCTAAAGAAATGACAAGAGACACTGCTACTGCTCAAAATTATTCTTTGAAAGATGTGGATGAGTCTGAGCTCCTACAGGACCAATAAATTAAGCCTCACTATCTCTTGTACAAAAATTCAAACTAGTATCAATTGTGCAAGCAAAGGCATAGGAAGAAATGTTGAAATCACACATACATGATAGTGAGTTAATTTGTAAAGTATCTGGCATACTAGAGAAGTTGATGCCCTCACACCAAAAGGACAAATCACAGATACCAATTGATCAGCTCAAAGACCTAATCAATTCTGTAAGTTCACACTTTGAATCTTTTGAAAAATCTACAGAGACAAAAGTTAGAAAAGAATTTGATGAAATGAGGCTAGTCGAGTTAAATATCATGTTAATCAATGATAAAACTCTGTTGGATAACAAAATAAAAAGCATACAGAATGCCATAAAAGAAGCATGTGATTTGTACAAATTTTGTGTATCTTGGCTGGAAGCCATAAAGGAGTTAGAGGAAAAGATCAAGGATCAAGAATTATAGTTGGTAAATATCTCTAAGTCATTTAACCTAGCAGCTAAGTCAAAAAGTAGTAAAGAGATACAAGTCATTAGTATTCATGATAACATAAGTAACCTAATAAGCAAGAGGAACCAAATAAAGAGTAGAATGTGTCAATTAAGAGGGCTAATAAGTCCTAAGCTAAACTCAATGACAAATCTTGTAGCAGAAGCATTGAATGAAAGTACAAAAATTGACACACCCTCTGATGTATAAAAGGCAAAGAAAATAATCTTTCTAATAAATGGCCACATTCAAATTTTGGAAAGTGTAAAGAAGAGTTGGGATGGAGACAGCTCAAATCAAGACTATTTTCAATGACATTCTAAAATCCACAACAAATTGAGTTGAAGATTGTACCTATACATATGCGGCTGAATATGACAGTCTTTGCAATTTTGACATAATTTTGACTCTTGTACATACACCATTGCCATTGATGTCAAAGGGGGAGAAGAAGACCAGTGGAAAATGGGAAAATATCTAAGGGGGAGAAGAAAAACAGAGTATATTTAGAAAGGGGGAGCAGACAAGCATTTTTCACTAAGTGTTGCCATCAATGCCAAAGGGGGTGATTGTTGGCAAGAGACACTGCTCTGATGAATGATTGAATGTTGTCATTGATGGCAACAAACAAAGGTGATTCTACCGGCATGGCAAAGAGGCTTTACTCCAGAAGGATAAATGGCTAAGTATGAGTAGTATACATTACATAGTGTAAATGATAGTGTTTGTGACAGTATTCCTGTTAGATTTAGGATAGACAACTGAGAGGGGGGGTGAATCAGTTGTCACCAAAATCCTGTTCCTTATTCACTTTAAAACCTTCTTATATTTCAATAGCATATTAATGATTCAATCATGAAAGTATAATGCAATAATTCAAGAGCAGAAACAAATTCAACGCATATAACAACAAGATTTTAATGTGGAAAACCCGGTTAAGGGAAAAACTACGGGGTGACTAAACCAAGATTGTATTCTCTGTTAAAAGAATAAGAAGAATAAAATGGCACTTGCCAGTTAGGGCTCACTACCCAAGCACACTGCTCACAAGAGGCCCACTACCTACAAGAGACACACTATCTATAGAAGAATATAAGTATTACATACTTGAACTGGAGATTAGCATCTTCACTATGCTTGAGTCAGTTCCATTTAAGCTCAATACCTCTACTCTATTTTTTGCTCCTCTTCACTACCACCTTCTCATCATCACCTCAAGGATGCATTTGAATGACTTCTCAATTCTTATTTATACATGACATCGACTTTGGAATGATCATCAAAGTCAGTACAACATACACTTATTTTATTACAGAGAAAATACAAAACTACAACTTGACTTATTACAAAAACTTCATGCACATCACTATACTGTTAGCCACACATAGCTGGGACTTCAATCTTCTTAGAGGAACATGCCATGCTTCACAAAACATCTTCAAGATCATCTGCAACATGTGCAAATCATCCGGTCAGCCAAGACTAGGAAGAACACCATCACCTAAAGGTAAATCTTCAATTACGAGCTCAATCTTCAATGCGGACCACCAACACGAACTAGACATAATCTAGAGACCCCCACAAGCTTGCTTGAATCACCAAGAATGTCTGCACCACTTCTGCTTACTATAATCATTCGCATCTTCATCCGGAACCTCAAGAACACAGTCGCCCATCACTGTCACATTAGAAGGATTGCTTGTGGACCTTCAAACCATGAACCAATTTAGTTGCCAATTCACATTAGCCTCCCAAACATGCCACCAGGTCTGCAGAACATGATATTGTATTTCTAGATCTCACCGGACCTATTTGTGTCACTCTGTCACCTATGAATAGTTGTCAGAACCAGTTTTACTCTCATGGCCATAACTCCTCCATATTTTCATGTGAACCTCTCAAATCTTAACTGGATCATCTTTAGACACATATCTACAAACCCTTTGATGCGCATTCTCTGATCTTCATCTAGCTGGGATCTTCACTTCATAGAGCTTCATTGTCTTCATTGATCTTATCTATTTTTGATAGGACTAATTTTCTCAATATCCTCAGCACACAACTCATCCAATCCTTGACATCAATGCAACAGGAGTATGTTGACTTCAATGACAACACCGGTTAGGCCCATACTTTCAACAATTCCTCTGCAGTTGATGGTCAAGGAATGTGGTTTAGGTATGTTATTCAGAATTGCTTGAAGGTGCTATGTTCAAGATTTTAAGTCCTAATGACTTCCAGAAGTTCAGTTGTGACTGGTCTAAGTCTGAGTGAACACAATTAAGTTAGGAATAGTGCAGAGTGCATGAGTATTTTCATCTGCATTTCTCTGCAAGTGATTTTATTGGTGTGCGGTTTTGAGGCAGTATAGATAGGTGTCAAAAGAATGTAGTTGAGGAGTTACAGAGACTGAAGTGATCCAGAAGATTGCCTACAAAATTCCAAGTTTTGGCAATTGGTTTGCCAGTATTTCACCAAGGCAGAGGAGATAGTTTTGAGTTCTTTATTTCACTAATGCATCATGATCTACGATTGATAAGATATGATCTATGAGGCATTAGGAATGGTTGATGTTATTCTTGGAGTCTCATGTGAATTGTAGCAGAAGTGTTGAGCTGATAGAGTTAACATAAGATGATAAAGTGTTGTGTTTGATAGGCTGACTTAGTTTTGAGATTGAATTCAAAGTTGCAGATATTTATATGTGTGAGATTTCAGTGTTGAAGTAGTGGAACAAGATGCGATGTGTATGAACTAAGTATGTGTGCGATCCAAAGCAGATTTGTGACCAAAAGAAGACAGTAAGGGTAGAAGAGCAAAGTTTATGTAAAGTAGAGTAGAAAAAGTAGAGCAGACATTATGAAGACATTTGAGTCTGTATACTAAGCTTATAATGGAACTGCACCTTAGCATTCTGAAGATGCATTTGTAGCAGTCAACTCTTGGCAGTGAGCCAATCTTTTCTTCTATCTTCTATCTTTCTTTCTCTGTGGATAGTGAGTCCACCTGTAGTGAGCATTCCTTTGGGTAGTGAGCCCCATGGTAGTGAGCCTTATGTAATCCGGTATTGTTATCATAATATATTGTGAGCTAACACTCACTGTGGTTTTCCCCTTTTTGGGTTTTCCACGTAAAATCCTGGTGTCTATGTGTTATGAATTTGTGGCTTCTCTTTTCATGTTTACTTTACTTTCATCTTATTGAATTTGGTAAATGGATAAGTGATTGTGTAAATGAAAAGGTTTTGAGAATACTCATTCACCCCCCTTCTCAGTATTCTCTGCACTCAATAGACAAGTATATATTATCTTCAAAAAAGATTATAATACAATCACTTCCTTCAATCTTGCATCTAATGTGACTGCACTTGTGTACTTTTAAAAAATTCAACTCATATTCTACACTTTTAAAGCTTCTATTAAATAGAAATTCAATCTTATAGAAGAATTTTCTCAAGAATGGCATGCAAACTTGGGAATATTCAATTCCCTATCTTGGGAATCCCACATTCAAGCCATTGTTAGCCTCTTATAGATGTAATAAAACTACCTTACATAATATTTCACCCAAGATCGACAAAATCCCATGTCCACCTTTGGGAAAGTCAATAATAGGCTAAAAATAGCCTCTTACACTTTCTCTTAGGTTGTCATAAGATGCTTTGTGATAACGGTCCAATTATAGTTGGTTCCTTACATGTAAGGCCCGAATGTTAGTAGATGATCTTACTGTTGTAAGGTGTGTGACCTTGGTCTCCTTGTGTTGTGCAATGTAGCACTTGGGTTCGTGACAAGGCTTAACCAACTCCTATGGATTCATCAACTCTGGCAGTTGTATCGAGCATTAACAGGTCAATCTTTTGGTGCAACGACAACCATTTTGCTAACAATTGGTATCAGAGCCTGGGTCATGGGTTTGAACCCCTTGCTTGCACTAGGGGGATTGTTGCAAGGTGTGCGCCCTTGGTCTCCTTGTGATGTACAACATAGTTCTTGGGTTTGTGACAAGGATTAACCACCTCCTGTGGATTCATTAACTTTGGCGATTGTATCAGACATTAAGAGGTCGATCTTTTGGTGCAATGACAATTGTCTTGCTAACACTTACACCTATCATAAACCATTAATAAACTTGGACACCCCACATTTACCTATTTACTATCTCTAGGTAAAATAACATAAATTACTATCACTGGAATTAAAATAAGTATTATAATCATTGGAACCTTCATCCATTATGGAGTGCATTTACATGATAATGTTAGAAGTAATTAAATATATCATATTTACAAGGTTGATGGTACCTTAATCCTAACATTATCCAACTTGACATCATAGATACAAGTAAATACATCCATTAGAAAACATAAATCAACTAAGTAAAAGAAACAAGGCTCATGACCTCCCTCCACCAAATGAAATTTTTTGTGCTCACAAGTTTAGTAAAATAATCTACAACATTCTTTTGAGTCTCAACCTTTTTCAACTTAATCTGTCCATTTACAATCATTTCTCAAACAAAGTGATTTTGAACATCCACATGATTAGTCTGAGCATGATACATAGGATTCTTAGCTAAAAATATTGCACTTTGGCTATCACAACCAATTTGAATTCTCCTGCAATCGAAACCAATACATGTGCACAATCTTTGTAACCATACTGTCTCCTTAGATACATGAGTAGCAGCCATATACTCTTTTTCAGTAGTGGATAAAGTAAATGTGGGTTTCTACTTACTCATCCAATTCACAGCTCCTCCAAGTAGAGTAAATACATACCCACTGGTGGACCTTTGACTATCCAAATCACCTACCCAATCTGCATCAACAAAACCCTATATGTTGAATGTCTTATCCATACTATTAATACCAGAATAAACCAAAGAATAATCAGAAGTACCACACAAATATATTAAGACCCTCTTCACATAGTTCTAATTCTCTCTATCAAGGTTAGTTGTAAACTTGCTCAATACTCCCGCTGCTTGGGCAATATCTAACCTAGTACAAACCATTACATACATCAAAATTCCTACTATAAGTTAGCATATATCATGTTAGACATATCCTCAAAATCATCTTCACACTTGGGAGACATATCTAATGTAATATTAGTGACAACTTATAAAGTTTCATTCTAACTAGTTTACAGTCCTACATATTAAATCTAAGCAAAATAGTATTCACATACTTACTTTGTGACAACCAAATCTTTCCATTCTCATGATCTCTTCTAATTTCCATTCCCAATCTGTATCTTACTGCCCCCATATCCTTCATCTCAAATCCATATGAAAGTTGATCTTTCAACTCACTAATCATGCCTTTGGTGTTACTGAAAAATAACATGTCATCCACATAAAAGGCAACAAGTAGTATATGATATTCAATATATCTAATGTAAACATAGTAATCCTCTTTGTTTCTTACAAAACCCAATTTCAACATAAAAGAATCAAATTTTTGATACCACATCTAGGGTGATTATTTCAAACCATAAAGAGACCATTTTAATCTACAAACCAAGTGTTTTTTTTTTTTACCTCAAAACCTTTAGGTTGTTGTGTATAAATTTTCTCTTCCAGATCTCCATGCAAAAATGTAGTCTTAACAACTCAAATTTCAAAATCATAAAGAACAACTATGGATTAAAAACATTTAACAGAAGATAGTTTACCAATAGGAGAGAATATTTCACTAAAATCAACTCCCTCTTTGGGAATAGCCCTTGGCTACTAGTCTAGCCTTGTACTTTTCGAATGAACTATTTGCTCCATATTTCTTCTTGTAGACCCACTTACATCAAATGGCCTGCCTTCCATTAGGTAAATGAACAAGATCCTAGGTATCACAAGAGTCTAAATCCATCATATCCTCCTACATGTCTAGTTTCCAAGACTCACTATCATCTGTAATAATAGATTCCCTATAGGATGTAGGTTTTTCATCAGTACTTAATAAAGCAAATACACAACAAAAATTTGGTGGGCTATACCTGTCAACTAGATTTCATTTTCTTGTGGATCTTCTCAAGGGTAGAGTAAGGGATTCTTCCTATTGTTATTTTGCATGCTCAACCTCTTTTGTACTCTCAAAGTCATACTGCTTAGAACTTCTACTTGAACCCTCTTAATCCTTTCCATCCTCAAATCCATCATTTTGTTCTTCCTTATGTGCATCTTCTTGCTTCAATTCAAAATGCACTATTTTTTTTCCTTTCTTTATCTTTTGTTTTTTGAGATTATAAATAGATCTAAGTGCCATGAAAATCACATCTCTAGAATAGACAACTTTCTTTTTTAGGGGATTCCAAAGAATATAACCTTTAACATTCTCACCATATCCAATGAAAATGCATTTCTATACTTTTGGATCTAACTTAAAATGCTTTTCTTTAGGCACATGAACAAAAGTCTCATATTCAAAAACCCTTAAATGTGAAATAAAAGGTTTCTTACCTATCCACACTTCATAAGGTGTCAAATCAATCAATTAATAAGTGGTAAATATAGCTTTCACCCAAAATATGTATCCAACTGTGCATCACATAACATACTTCTAGCTCTTTCCATTAAACTTTGGTTCATCCTTTCTGCAACCCAATTCTATTGAGGTGTGTAAGGAGTAGTCTTTTACCTTATGATAGATGCATGCTTACAAAACTCATCAAATTCCTTTAGAATAATGTTCCCCTTCATTGTCAGATCTCAATATGTTTATCTTATGTTTTGATTGATTCTCTACTTAGACTTTAAATTCCTTGAACTTAGTGAAAATCTCAAATTTATGTCTTATAATAGAAATCCAAGTATATCTTGGAACATCATCAATGAAGGTAACAAAATATTCAGATTTTCCAAACGAATATTTATCCATAGATTCAAAAATATTCGTATGAATATTTTCTAATTTACTCTTTTCTTTATTACTTGCTGAAGGAAATGATGCTCTATTTTGTTTCCCAAAAACACAATGCTCACAAAACTCAAAATACTCATCAGAATAGAAGAAACCATCAAACAACTTTTATTCATAATAGTTTTAAAAATAATTCACTTATGTGGCCTAATCTACGGTGCCACAACATACATGTGTTTTTAGACTTTTTAGTCAAATAGGTGGATTTACATAATGTGAGGCCTAGTTGGCCATATTATTTGAGACTACTATTCAGATACCTTGTTTATATTTTGTTTTATTGATTATTGTGTGATGGTGTGCTATTTTCTTCGTGTAAGGTTTATACCGTCTCCACAGGATTATGGACATTGATATTTAGATATACATATATGTGTGTCTGTGTGTGGACATTATCTTTTAGATTATAGTTATTATTGGATGGCTTAATTTAATGAAATGCTTTTAGTTATGTGATTTATGTGATTATGTATTTAAATGTTAATTGCGCAAAAATAAATGTTGTCCATAGTATTTATGAAATTTAATGAATTATTGGAAAAGAGGAAATTATTGATCTATTAACCTTTTATTCGTAAGATATTCTAAAAATTTGATATTTACTTTTATGTTGTTTCGGCTATCTTATTTCCATAATATACTAATGTTCGAAGTTGAGTTTTGCAAGTGAGCAGCCTAGACCAATTAGTTTCAGAGATATTCTTAAGACATTTATTTTTGTTTGATTTTGTTAGATTTGCCTAACCCATAAAGGGGTAGAAAGGCATTTCTTTGATTGGCGGGAATTATTTGGGTTAATTATCTTATACTCATGGCTTAATTATTTATTATATGGATTATTATTTATTTTAATTATGATGAAGGGGTTAAATCACAAAACACACAACAACAAAAATTGCACATAGAAAATAGAATATTCTTTTATTGATTTGGGATAACTCATTACATTACAAAAGCTAAAATACAATAAGAGGATGAATCCTCCACAGACTGCAACACATTACAGCTTCCTATCTTGAGACTCTGGAATCTTCTGCCTTCTATAACCCCAAATCAGCTAGGGTTTTTGTTTTCCCAACTTTTCTTGACTCTACGCTTTCCCCTTATCTCTACTACTTCTAAATGTTCCCAACAATGGTTATAAATAGCCCTTTTTGGCGGCCTCCAACCAAATTTTAAATTTTGCATCTTCCTCCAAAAATAGGTCAACTTCTAGGAGCCATAACTTTTGATCTAGGTGTCTAATTAACGAACCGTTTGAAGCACCAGAAAGCTCACGGAGTGCTCTACATGGTATGAATGATATTTTCTGGTTCTACCCATTTTTAGACTTGTACAAGGCCGTTTAGTGCCTCAAACCTAAATTTGAATAATTTTCAGGTGTTTTTCAGGAAACAAAAACTTTAATATCTTTTATCTCACAAATGATATTTGCATGATTCCTTTGCTAAAGGTCTTATTTTTCATTTACAAATCTTCCTGTAAATTTTTGCTTCAATCCGTGCCCAAATGCAAACTTTCCAAAAATAGGAGTTTTCTATTTTTAGCAATTTGGAAAAACTGAAGGTTCTACATCATTATTCAAGCGATTATGGAACCAAAAATACTAATTTTGAAAAGAAATAAAAACAACATTAATGATTTTGAATTAACATCTTTTTTGGATGATGTAAGATTACCATTACACCACTAGATGCTCCTGCATCAAACACCTAGGGTAATTTTGAGAAGTGACCTTGTCACATCTTAGGTGTTTGAGGAAAACCCCAAACAGTCCATTTCTGCCTTAGATAACCAAGAAGAATCTTCAACTGACCTTCCTTTCCACTTCACCAAGTATTCTTCATATTGTCTATTCTGAGTACTTCTTCCCACACAACTATCCGAGATTTCTTCTATCTCCTCCTCTGAAGTAGGTGCTAGGATATTCCATTGTTCTTCTGTTGGTCCATCCTCTGTGTCACCTTAATGATATTCTATTAAATCAAAAATGTTGAACATAGGTCATGCAAGAGCATCCACGGACAATGGCAATCCTTATCAACCAAAAAAAGAAAATATTTTAATTTCCTATAGTTTGGTAATTTGGAAGTTGGAAAATAAATGCAATATTAGGCCTAAATAATATATTAAATAAATTGGCATTATTACAATATTGTAAAAATAATAATGTTGCAAAAATCTAGGAGTGGGAGATAGTTTAGGAGATAATTTTGGAGTGTAAAATTAATAAAGGCAATTTGAAGTGGAAAATCAAAAGGCAATCTTGGGAGTGGATTTTTGGGGAGTTGTAAGTGGAGACAACTCATTAAATTCCCTCAACTAGAGCATGGCTAATTTGGATGCCCAATTTGTGTGGCTTTTGTCTTTTTCCAAGTTTGGAGCTATTTTATAGGAGTGGGAATTTGAGTTGTCACTTATTTTTAGCAAATTGTGGGAGTGGATTTTATTGAGCAATTAATATTATTTTTTATGATTTAAAAAAAAGAAGGATTCTCCCAATTTGGGTGTGGGAGTTGGAGGAGAGAGAAAATGGTGGTTGTGGAGTCATTATAAAAAAGGATTTTTGGCAAATTTTGAAGGGGGATTTCTTGCAGATTTTCAGAGGAAGGAAAAAGGGGTTTTAAAAATAAATGAAAAGCTGAGAGCATAAGAAAAGAGAGAAGCCATGGAATGCCAAATGTAATAAGTTTTTTTTTTTGTAATGTTGCATATTTATGTAAGTTTTTACAAGTTTGAATTCAATAAAACGAGCATTTATGTTTGTTACATATTTTGCATTTGAGTGCTTGAGTTGCGCTTCATCATTTATGCTCCTGCATCAATAGGGGAAATGTTGATTTCATTCAGCAACTCTACCTCAAATGCATTTCCTGAATCATGTTTCTTCAAAATCCTGCATGGTCCAAATTTCTTCATTTTCAACTTATTATAAGTTCCAACTGGAAACCTCTCTTTTCTCAAGTGAACCATGACTTCATCTCCTACCTAAAACTCCTTATATCTCCTCTCCTGATCTACCTTAGCCTTGTACTGAATATTCATCTTATTAATGTGCTTTCTCACCTCTTCATGCAAATTCTTCAGGTGTTCTGCAAAGTCTTTGGCTTTGGCACTTATATTTTCTCCCTTGTCTAGCTTCCTTAACTCTGAAGCATTTCTTGGACTACTCCCATAAACAATCTAGAATGGTGATTTTCCTATGATAAAATCAAATCCCATCCCTTGGGCTTATCCCCTACTAAGCATCATAGAAGGTTACCCAAACTCTTATTCACCACATCTGTTTGTCCATCATTCTATGGATGGTGTGCAGAACTGAACTTCAAATCTGTCTTCAACTTCTTCCACAATGTCCTCCAGAAATAACCAGCAAACTTGGTATCTCGATCTGAAACTATTCTCTTAGGTAAGCCATGTAGTCTCACCACCTCTCTGAAAAATAACTCTGTAATATGAACAACATCATTAGTCTTCTTACAAGGAATAAAGTGTGTCATCTTCGAGAATCTATCCACCACCACAAAAATGGAATCATGTCCTCTTTGTGTCATTGGTAAACCAAGAACAAAATCCATACTAATATCATCCCATGGCCTCTTTGGTATAGGTAATGGCTGATATAGCCCTATATTCTAACTTACTCCTTTTGCCATCTGACACACTCTGCAACTCTGCACAAATTTCCTCACATCCTACTGCAATTGTGGCCAATAATAATGCTCACCAAGAATAGCAATGGTCTTACTAACCAATGGCATGACTAACCACTCATACAAACCTTCCTTTGTCTTGAAGGTGGTCTTCCATTCATCTCCTTCCCTGATTTGGATCTGGTGATACCCACTCTTCAGATCAATCTTCATGAAGTACTTGGCTCCACTCAAACAATCCATTATGTCATCCATCCTTGGCAATGGAAATATGTACTTGATCATGATCTTATTGATGGCTCAGAAATTTGTACACATTCTCCACTCTCCATCTTTCCTTGGTGCTAGTACTGTAGGTACCACACATGGACTTAGGCTCTCCCTTATCAATCCCTTCCTTAACAACTCGTGAACTTGTCTATTTAGCTCTTCATTCTCTGCAAGATTTATTCTATGGGCTGCCTTATTTGGCAAATTGGCTCCTGGTATCAAATCCATTTGGTGACTTATTTTCCTCACTGGTGGTAAACCTTCTGGTACATTATCAGAGACAATGTCTTGAAATTCTTCCAACAGATCTGAGACTTCTGCTGGTACATCTTCACATTTCTCTTGACTGATCTTAGGAATCAATACAAAGCAATAACGCTCATGCTCCATACCCTCCAAAAATTTTCTACCATCTACCAAGCAAATTATGGTGATACTACATACTTTTTCTTCCACCTTCAAGGGCTTCAACTTATGATGAACTCCATCCTTTGTTAGGGAATATGTGTTTGCATGGCCATGATGGACAGTGCACCTATCATACTGCCACAACCTGCCCAATAACATATGACATGTATCCATTAGTATGATATCACACAACACCTCATCATGGTAGTCCCTAATCTTGAACTTGACTAAACACTGTTCATTGACCAAATCTCTATGGTCCTTCTGCAACCATGCAATCCAATATGGATGTGGATGCTTTCTTTTTGTCAACTTCACCTTGTTAACCATCTCCTCTGAAACAAGATTATCAGTGCTTCCACTATGAATAATAATATCACAACAGTTACCTTCACATTTGAACCTTGTGTGGAATAAACTCTTACTCTGACCGGGTTCTTTCTCCTCATTCAACAAGGTTCTTTTGACAACTAGGGTTTCTCCCCTTTCAGCATCTTCATTTACATGTGCAACTCGTGCATCACCTTCAAGTCTTATATTTGTCCTTCCTTGATGTTGTGGACACTCATATGCTCGATGTCCTTCTTCTCCACATTAGAAACAAGTTCCTCTAAAACCTCCTCTTCTAGGTCCTTGCCCAGGTCTACCTCTTCCTCTTCCTCTTTGCTCACCATTGTTCTGGTCATGAGGGTGGTAGGCATTATCTCCTCTTTAATTTCGATTGGTGCTAGCTTCTTCACTTTTCTTTTGATCTTCATTTCAGCCTCCATAGGGTCTTCCATTAGTCCTTCCACCTTGACCTCTTACTCTTTGCTTACTCTCAAATCTTTTATTCAGCGTATCTTCCACCTTCAGGGAAAACTAGTACACATCTTCTATGGTGGCCATTCTGACCAGGTTCAACTCCTCTTGAATACTTGGCCTTAACCAATTAATGTAATGGGCTACCTTCTCCTTGTTGGCATCTACATGGCCTGTCCTGATGGTAATCTTATAAAAATCTTATGTATACTCCTTAACAGACTTGTTACCTTGCTTCAATCCTTGTAGCTTCTTCAGCAACTCCATCTCATAGTCCAAAGGAATGAACTGCTTCTTTAGTTTTTCCACCATCTGATCCCATCTGGTAATCTTTCCTTTTCCTCTTCTATTCCTCTCTAACTAGACCTCCTTCCACCAAATACTGGCATGGCCCTTTAACTTTATTTTTGCAAACTTAACCCAATCTAAGTCCACATCTTCATACTCAAAATATTCCTCCATGTCATTGATCCAATCAATAAGTTGTTCTGGATTCAAATCTCCAGAATAGGTAGAAACTTTGATCCTAGGCCTCTTTTCAATCTTTGAAATGGCCCTCAGCAACCTAACTTCTACAGGATCTCCTGTGGCTTCTTGTTCTTTCTCAGATAGCTCTTCTTCAGCTTCATCCTTGCTTTCTTCTCTTGTCCTCAGCTCAAACCCTCTTTGCAGCTTCTCTTGCAATGCATAGATTTGCCTTTGCAGGCCTCTCAAACCCTCTTCCGTCAAAGCATTTCTCCCAACATGGTTTCTTCATGGAGGTATTTTGATCTCTACAGCAAACCCACAACCTTAGGTCCTAGTGCAAACTGCTTCATGGTCAGTGATATGTCTACACACTCAAGAACCCTCGCTCTAATCCCACTTGATGAAGGGGGTAAATCACAAAACACACAACAATAGAAATTGCACATAGCAAATAGAATATTCTTTTATTGATTTGGGACAACTCATTACATTATATAAGCTCAAATACAATTAGAGGATGAATCCTCCATAGACTACAACACATTACAGCTTCCTATCTCAAGACTCTGGTATCTTCTGCCTTCTGTAACCCCAAATAAGCTAGGGTTTTAGTTTTCCCACCTTTTCTTGACTCTATGCTTTCCCCCTTATCTCTACTACTTCCAAAGGTTCCTAAAAATGGTTATAAATAGCCCTTTTTGGCGGCCCCCAACCAAATTTTGAATTTTGCATCTCCCTCCAAAAATAGGTCAACTTCCGGGAGCCATAACTTTTGATAGGGGTGTCTGATTGATGAATCGTTTGAAATGTCAGAAAGCTCGCGGAGTGCTCTACATACTAGGAACCAACTTTCTAGTTTCACCCATTTCTAGACCTATACGGGGCCATTTATTGCCTCAAACTTGAATTTGAATAATTTTCAGGCATTTTTCGGTAAACGAAAACTTTAATATCTTTCAGCTCACAAATTTTATTTATGTGATTCCTTCACCAAAGGTCTTATTTTTCATTTACGAAGCTTCTTATAAATTTTTGCTTCAATCCGTAGCCAAATGCACACTTTCCAAAAATAGCAATTTGGAAAAACTGAAGGTTCTACATCATTATTCAAGTGATTATGGAACCAGAAACACTAATTTTGAAAAGAAATAAAAACAACATCAACAATTTTGAATCAACATCTTTTTTTGGGTGATGAAAGATTTCCCTTACACCACTGGATGCTCCTACATTAAATTATGGTGGCGTTTTGAGGGTTAAATTATTATTATTCATTTATGTTGTTTATTTTATTATGTTTGTTGAGTTATGAGTTATTTAGGAACTTGAGAAGTTATATGAAATATTGTTTCTTTTTCAAAACTTCCATTTGGGAAGTTCAATGGTTGGGAGTTGGGATTTTTTTATTTGGAATTTTTTATTTTTTGGGGGGGTGTGCGTGAATGATCTCTCTTTTGGGTTGAGAGGAAGAAATCGAAATTGATTGTTAAAGAAGAAATTTTGGGATGAAGGAGGGAATGAAGGTGAAGAAATTTTAGTTTTGAGTTGGATTTCTATTTGAATTGGCTTCAATATTTTGGGTTGCTCCTAAGCTGAAGAGCCAAGCTAGGGTTTTATATATATTTTTCATTGTTTTTGAATGCAAGTAAAAATCTATGGTTGTGGAAAAAAATGTTGAAACTAAAATGTGAGTTGTAATTTAGTTTGTATTGTTTGGTTTTGGGTATGGGTAGTGTAGGGAGCAGATCTCCCCTGAGGGGTGAGAGCCTCCCTTGTGTAGGGTTGAGAGAGGCGTGGAGCCTCTCTTGGGGAAATTTTGATGGATATTATGAATAATGGTGGATGGGTTGATTGTGGTATTTTGGGTGAGCTGTGGTATAGATGGAATGGTTGTGGTGTTGTCAGTATGCAGTGGCATGGGGGTTTGGAGGAATAAGGAGATGGTGGCTATGGCTATGAATTAAGCAAGAGAAAATGTGTTTTATTTTGTGATTTTATTGGCATTCCCCAATAGGTATGAGTATCCCCTCTCTCCCCCTTTTGTAGAATCCGGATTGGATTCTTTGTGAGTGACTCAACCATTTGGGAAATTGTTTTACTTGTATGTTTAAATCTAAATTTTATTTTTGATTGCAATGACTATTTGTTTGGGTCTTGAGAATGTCTCCCACTTGGGGGTAGGTTTATGAAACAAACCCTATGGTTGGGTGGAGAGCAGGATTGGGCTATTCATTTTGTTGCATGTATTCATTTCCAGCCAGTGAAGATAAGAGATGTGTTAAATTGTTATGAGCTCACATGCTCTGTATCAATGGAAAATTGAATCTAGTTTGCATCTGTAAATATTGTCCCATTGATAATTTTATTGAAAAAGAATATTCTGTGATTATGTAATCCCTTTGTAAACATGTTGTGTTATGGTTGAAATATTTCTCAAAATGCAACTGGGTTCATTTCCTGTTAAGGGAGAAATTTTGTTTTATCCTCTATGTTTTGTGGCTGGAAAAATACCTCTGAGTTTTGAAGAAATTTCATTATTTTGGGCATACAAAATTCTTTAGTATGTTAAAACATTGATGTAAATCCATAGTTCACAAATGTATATGGATTGGATATAATCTTAATACCTCTATTATTGAAATATTGTTGTGTTGTTCTATTGAGAAAAACATATTTATCCTGCTTGTTTTATGGTTCAAGTTTTAGAAATTTTTATAAAATAAATTATAAGAAAAATTATATATATATTGGTTAAGCCTTTAAGTCTTCCATGGAGTGAAAGTCATGGAGCTTCAACGAATCCCTTAAGAACTGTGGGAGCCATAGTCCCCCATGGAGCAGCAATGATGAAGGGGTAAATCATAAAACACACAACAACAAAAAAAATGGAACACAAAAAAAATAGAATATTTTTTTATTGATCTAGGCAACTCATTACATTACAAAAGCTCAATTACAATTAGAGGAATCAATCCTCCATAGGCTGCAACACACTATAGCTACACATCACTAGGCTCTGGAATCTTCTGCCTTATGTAACCCCAAATCAGTTAGGCTTTCTATTTTCCCACCTATTCTTGACTCTACACTTTCCCCCTTAAATCTACTACTACCCAAAGTTCCCAAAATAGTCATAAATAGTACTTTTTGGTGGCCTCCAGCTAAATTTTGAAATTTGCAACTCTCTCCAAAAGTAGGTCAACTTCCGGGAAGCATAACTTTTGATCCGGGTGTCCGATTGACCAACCGTTTTAGGCATCGGAAAGCTCGCAATGTGAACTATCACACCAAAAATCCATAAACAGATTTTTGTCAACTTTTTGTGACGTTATGGGATGTTTTAGTGCCTCATATCTCGTTTCAGAAATTTTTAAGGGCTTTTCAAAAAACAAAAACTTTAATATCTTTCAGTTCACAAATGATCTTTGCCTGATTCCTTCACCAAAGGTCTTATATTTTAGTTATAAAGCTTTCTGTAAGTTTTCACTTCAATCCGTATCCAAATGCAAACTTTCCTAAAATGGCAATAAACTTTCCAAAACTGTCAGTTTGCTATTTTTAGCAGTTTGGAAAAAAATTGAAAGTCCTACATCATTATTCAGGAGATTATGGAACCAGAAACACTAATTATGGAAAGAAATGAAAACAACTACAATGATTTTGAATCAACTTCTTTTTGGGTGATGCAAGATTGCCCTTACACCACTGGATGCTCTTGCATCAGGCAGCCTTGACAAGGCTTTAGCCAAGGCCAATCCTACCAAAGGCTCTATCGTGCCTTAAACTTACACAATGTTGTATGTGATTTGTATTATGTATTTTGATATTATTTAGGATTAAGTAAGAAAAAAACATTTAATAGTGAAGAGATGGCAGTATAAATATAAAAAAAAAATTCTGAAGGAAGAAAGATAAATATATTTAGAGAATTATATATACATATATATAATGTATGTGTATATATATATGAATATATATATTCAGTAAATATACCTATGCTGATAAATATTCTACTTGGCAGTTCCAATGGTATAAAAGTTGTAAATAATGTAGTAGATCAAGTAATTAAATAGAAGTTTCTTATTTTATTAGAAAATAAAATCATAATGCCGAAATTAATTTAGTATGTTAGAATAAATTTCCTTGGGACTTTTTATTTAATTCTCCATTCATTGTAATTATGTTTTTAATGAATTTTAAATCAGGTAAAATTTAATATGATCATATTTAATTTGGTGAGTTAGAATTAAGTGTTTTTAAATTGATTGAGATTTTGTTAGCCTAATGACAATAGAGTAAGTTGATGTGAACTTTAGTGTAATTTGACAAGTAGTTATATTAAGTGTTTTAATTCTGAGTCAAATTGTTATATTTGTTTGCTTATGTTACTTTTTCTTTAAATTCATAAAAGTACTTAGATTAACAATAATCTAGTAAATTGTCTTGATGGGAAATGTTACTATTAACTTAAGTTCTTTTCTTTCTCTAGTTATGCAAACAAAAGGAAAACCCTGAGGCACCTCTTTATCATCTAGGAGTTTTCATAAATGAATAGGTAATCTTGTCATTTATAATTTGATTATTAAATTTAATCTCCTCAATTAGTTAGTTTCTAGAAAAGAAAATTTTAGTCATTTTGTGTTCATGTCCATTTGTATGGTAATCATAAGTGTGGGCATGACATTTTGTATTAGAGCCCATGTTACCGACATTTTGGGAACTCTGGGGTAACGTTGTTGTTTTATAACATTGTTTTATGATCTTGTATTATGCCTCCTAGATGTAGACACACTCATTCTCAACCTGGGCCATCAGAATTTGTACACCCTGATGAACCTATAGATTAGGGCCCTCAGATACTCTAGAATGTGCAACAACTAGATGTTATTCAGACTAGACTTCCTCCACCAGCTCCTACCTCACCCATGATCAAGATCATCCTTGTTCTGATGAGCACTGTTCTATTCCCCATGAATGTAGTATAAGTTCTTATAGGGGTAGAGTAGAGCATGCTAAGGAAGGGGTGAGTTAATCAAGGCATCCAGGACCCCCTCCTTAGTTTTGACACTTAGACCTCTTTTTGAACCAGGAAGCATCTGTTGATACTGGCAAACAGATCAGAGAATTCCTTCGTCTCTAACCTCCAAATCTTCTAGATCCACTGAGGGTACAGAGGCAAAATCTTGGCTATTGGGTCTTGAAAAATGTTTTGGACTCAAAACTTAGGAGAGTAATCCCAAGGCTAGGTTGTCCGTCCATTTTCTTAGAGAATATGCCACTACTTGATGGCATCAAGAGGAGAGAAAAGGACATTTGCCAATAGACACTATTACTTGGGAGATTTTCTTAGACTTGTTCAGGAAAATGTACATTGTAGAAAATTTTAGGAAGTGAAAAATTGATGAATTTCATGATCTTCACCAGAAGGTTTCATTATGGTGTAATACAAGAACAAGTTCCTAGAATTGTTACAATATGTGGATTATATTCAAGATGAGAAGTTTATGGTTAATCATTTCATCAGAGGGCTTAATCATGGAATTGCAGGTCCTCTACATTTGGCAGAGCCCTTGACTTTCAAAGATGTAGTGGAGAAGGAACTTAATTGTCGAGAAGTTTAAACTAAGCATCATGAGAACTGTGATAATTTTTAGAATCGAGACCAATCTCAGTAGAACCACAACTTTTCTAGACCACCCTTGCCTCCAAGAGGTGGATTCAGGGCTAACTCTTTTCCTTCTAGATCAGCTCCTCAGTAGCAGCAACATCAAGGACAAAGAGCTAAGTCTTTTTAGGGAGGACCATCTAGGACTTGGCAGGTTTCCGCCATAGAGGAAAGATCAGAGACCAAAAATGTAGAATGTGGGACTAGTTCATTCTCAATAAAAGTTTAGAGGCACTCAGGCCAGTTCTAGTCGACTCGCATTTTAGCAGCAGACACAGGCACCACCTAGAGGACCTTGTTATGCATGTGGAGGTATGGGGCATATTGCTCATGAGTGCCTATAGAATAATTTAGTTGCAGGAGGTCAACAGACAGCTACTTTTGAGCCTACAGTTGGTGATTTGGGGAAAGCCCACAGGGTTTTTGCAGCAGTTGATAATCAACAAGCAGACCATCAGGTGTCAATTATAGAGACTATTAGTAAGATTGGTAGTGTTTCTATTTCTATACTTTTTGATTCCAAGGCTACAGATTTATTCGTATCCCCATTGATAGTGGAACAATGCAAGCTAGTATCTATTAGGCAGGATGAAAATTGGGATGTGGAATTAGCCATGGGGGCAAGAATGTTAGTTAATTCCTTGGTTAAGGATTGTCAGTTAGGACTTGGAGTTTTTACCACTTTGGCAGATCTCTAAGTCCTTCCTCTAGAGTCCTACAATGTAATTTTGGGCATGGATTGGTTGAATGCTCATGAGGCTAAGCTGGATTACCATAACAAATCAATTGAGTGCTTGGATAATGATGGTAACAAGGTTAAGATTTTAGGGGTTCAGAGGCCAGTGTCACTTAGGATATTTTCTGTCAAGAAGCTTATGCATAGTATGCAGAAGGGATGACAACTTTTTGCTATTTCAATTTGCAACAGATCCAAGGATAAGACGAAGACTTCTTTAGATGACCATCCTATTCTTAAGGAATTTGTTGATGTGTTTCCTTCAGAGCTTTTCAATATGCTGCCTCGGTGAGAAATTGATTTCCATATTGACTTGGTGCTAGGAGAACAATCTATTTCTAGATCTCCCTACAGAATGACGACTCAAGAACTTTAGGAGCTTAAGTTGCAGCTAGAGTAACTTTTGGAGAAGGGTCATATTCTCCCTAGTGTTTCTCCTAAGGGTGCACCTATCATCTTTGTGAAGAATAAGGATGGGTCACTTTGTCTTTGCATTGATTATAGGCAGTTGAACAAGCTCACGGTGAAGAATCGCTACCCGTTGCCAAGAATTGATGATTTGTTTGATCAGATTTGGGGAGCAAGAGTTTTCTCAAAGATTGATCTTAAGTCTAGATACCATCAGTTGAGGATAGCAAAAGCTGATATCCACAGAACATCTTTTTGCACTCGCTATGTCATTACGAATTCACTGTAGTTCCTTTTGGGTTGACCAATGCCCTAACAGTATTCATGAGTTTGATGAATGGAGTTTTCTGCACTTTTCTTGACTGGTTTGTGGTCATCTTTCTAGGTGACATTTTGATCTACTCCCACACAAATGAAGAGCATAAGGAGCATTTGCAGTTGGTATTGCATTGTTTGAGAGAGAACCAGTTGTGTGCTAATCTTTCTAAATGTGACTTTTTCTAGACAAAGATCCAGTATCTGGGTCATATTATTTTAGGAGATGGGATTGTAGTGGATCTGTCTAAAATTTAGGCTATGTTGGAATGGCCCACTCTAACTAATGTTGTTGAGGCTAGAAGTTTTATGGGCCTAGTTGGTTACTACAAAAGATTTGTGGTAGGGTTTTCTAGGATCTCCCATCTGATTACTTCTCTTCAGAAGTAGAGTTAGAAGTTTGTGTGGACTAAACAGTGCAAGAGACCATTCTAGATTTTGAAGGAGAAACTTCAATGCTCCTATTTTGGTGATTCTTGATCCTTCATGTGACTTTGTTGTTTGCACATGGATGCATCAATTGAGGGTCTTGGTGAGGTGCTCATACAAGAAGGACGTGTGATTGCTTTTGAGTCTCATAAGTTGAAGGTGCATGAACTCAACTATCTGACTCATGATTTGGAGCTTGCAGTTGTTGTCCATGCTTTGGCCAAGTGGAGACATTTCCTTCTTGGGCATCGATTTGACCTTCATTCAAATCACCAGAGTCTACAATACATCTTTTCCTAGCTGAACCTGGATGCTCAACAGTGTTGATGGATGGAATTTTTATGCGAGTATGATTTTGAGATTTAGTACATAAAAGGGAAAGAGAATGTTGTGGCAGATGCTCTTAGTAGATGGAAGCATGAGTTGCTCTCATTGACAGTGAAGATGGACTTGAGGGGGCATATCTTGGAGCTTTTGTTGCAAGATATTTTGTACAATGAGATAGTGCAGCTTCAAGGTCCTATGAAGGACAAGTTTGAGGGCTATTCATTTGATATTGGTGGATTTCTCAGACATTATGGTCAAATTTATGTTCCTTCCTTAGGAAATCTCAAAGAGTTTGTTCTTGTAGAAGCCCATAGAGCACCCTATGTAGCACATCCAGGAGTCAAGAAAATGCATGCAGATCTTCAGAAACTCTATTTTTGGACTGGTATGTGGAAAAACATAGAAGATTTTGTTACCCATTGCCTCGAGTGTCAAAGGTTGAAAGATGAACATCAGCATCTGGCTAGATTGTTGTATCCTTATTCTATTCTAGAATGGAAGTGGGATGTCATCTCTATGGATTCATTGTAGGCCTTCCTATGACTCCTTGACGACATGATGCTATCATGGTGACTATGGATAAGTTAACTAAGGTAGCTCATTTCTCTCCAATGAGTTCTTCTTATAATGTTGCTTCTATGGCCAAAGTTTTCTGATAGATATTTCATTTTCACTTCTTCTTTTTAGACTGCCCTACAACAAACTTTGGGTACTTAACTTAACTTCAAGATAGCCTATCATCCAAAGACAGACGGGCAAATGGAAAGGGTGAACTAAGTACTAGAGGATATGATTAGAATGTACATCATGGATTAACAATCTTGCTAGGAGGATTATTTGTACCTGGTAGAGTTTTGTTACAAATATCTGCTATCTGTGTTGTCATTGATGTCAACATGCTTGTGTTGTCATTGGTGTCAACTGTGTCTAGTGATGAGGTTGTTGCTATTTGATTGAGTTTCTTTGTTGAAGATGATTTGGTTGCCTTGAAGAAGTGCTGAAGATGTTGGGAATATATTTATGATGGTTGGTTTCCAAGTGCTTTCGAGAAAACTTGATTAATAAAGAAAATAGTGTGGTGAAGGGGCATTTTAGCTTACAGAATAGTGTTCTAGTTTTGTTCCGCATTCCCTCTATATTCAAGATCTATCTTTGCGGTCTGGATATGTTGTTAAGGGATGTTCAAAGATGTATTCTAGAATTGGTGCTCCAATTCATTGCACAAAGAAATTTGTGTTCACCAATATGAAGACTATGTTTCTAAATGTTGTAGAGGGGTCTGGGAGAAATGTCTTTGCTCCACATTTCTCTGCTAAGTGAATTTTGGTTTGTGGTTCTGGACACATACTTATAAGGTTCTTATATTTCTCTAGTCAAGGTTGTTAATGATTTGGTGCCTCAGAAGAGGACTTATCAAGTTGCAGTGTATGACAGAGATATTTGAGTTTGCTGGGTAAACAAGATAAGGTTGTACAGAAGGTGAAAGTTGTTGCAGAAGAACTTGTTGGTTTTTAGGAAGTCTCAGGATGTTTGTGGAATACTCTAGATTGTGTTGAAGTCTTGCATGTGGTCCAGAATTCATCTTTGGGTTTTAGGAAGCATGTACTTAAAAGTTCATTGTGTTAACACAAGTTTGGCCGACCTTGGGTGTTTACACTTTGCTTTGGTGATTTTGAAAGTGTGGAGTAGCATCCTTGGATGAATTTGGGTCCAAGATAAGGTGTATTATGGTTTGCCTTCATTCTTTTCCACCGTGGGAATGTTTAGGTCCAAACCTAATTTGAGTCTTCTAAGATTAAGTGATTTGCTGACCTTGGAGAATGTTCTCAAGGTTGAAGATAGTATAAATAAGTGTCAAGCGGTTGTGATCGTGTGTGTGCATAATGGATGTGATGTGAGTAATAGAGTGGTTGAGTGTGTGGAGTAGTACAAGCCTTCATGTGTTAGATTACTAGATGCAGTGAGCAGAAGGTGTCTACTATCTTTCAGTGATTCTACGCAGATGATGTTGATGTTGTGATGAATATTGAGCTTCATTGGCACTATACTCCTTGCATATGTTAGATACAATTATAATAGTTCAAACTCTGGTAGTGAGCCATGTCTTCTCTATCTTTCTTTCAGTCTAGTGAGTCCTTGGGCAGTGAGCCTTCTGGCAGTGAGCCTTTTGTAATTTGGTGTTGTTACTACTTTATATTGTGAGGTAATCCTCACCATGGTTTTTTCCTTCTTGAGTTTTCCACGTAAATCCGACATTCTCTTGTGTATAATGTTGTTGTGATTCATTTTTGTTATTTGCTTTTCATGCATAATTTTCATAACATTTTAAAGGATATTTCAATTAAAGTGGATATGAATGTGTGTGAAGGTTTTGAAATTTTTAGCTACAACTGATCCACTCCCCTCTTAGTTGTCTTGTGCATTCAACAATTGGTATCAGAGAAAGGTTCCTTGGAAGACAGCTTAACCACTTGAGGTAGATCCAGGATGGTGCACAAGAAGGATGTTCCCTAGTTTGATGGATCTAACTATGCCTTTTGGAAAATAAGGATGGAAGGTTATTTGATTTCTCTTGGATATGACATCTAGAAGTCTGCAATGAATACATATACAATACTTGAGAATGGTCCGAGCACTACAAATGGGGTCATAACCTATGAAATCGATGGAAAAGCAAGGTATGCTCTGTGAAGTGGTCTTTCTAATTATGAATTGGTGAAAGTTATGGATCTAAAAACTGCTAATGAAATCTGGAAGAAGTTAGAAAGTATTCATGAAAGAGATTTTATGGTCAAGCAAGCTAAAATGTAGAATTTATAGCTCATGTTTGAAACCATGCGAATGTCTGAAGATGAAAACATTACAAGATACTTACAGAGAGTGGTTGAAGTTGTCAATGGAATCAAAGGTTTTGGTGTAAAGATGGATGAAAAAGAAGTGATATTGAAGGTACTCAGAACTCTTCCTAAAGCTTATAGTCATAAAGTTTCTACTATTGAAGAATTACAAAATCTAGATCAGTTTACCAAAGATTAGTTGCTTAGCACCTTAACTGCTTTTGAAATAAGATAATTTGGTACAAGTAGTGCAAAGATTGACACTGTCTTTAAGGCTAGCAAATCTAAGAAGATTGTGAAATTAGATCAGGAGGATTCAGATGATTTGGAAGCTAATTTTGCAAGAAGAATGAAGTTGGGTACTGGTAAGTATAGTGGTAAGTTGCCTTTCAAGTGTTTTAGTTGTGGAAAGATAGGTCATTATGCTTCAAGATGTCCAGAAAGAATTTTGAAGAGAGAAAATAGGGAGAACAAAAGTAGAGTGCCTAAGAAAAGTTACTATGTTAGAGAAGATGTAGGCATCTTTGAAGATGAATCTTATTATGAAAATGAAGAGGATAATGAATGTCTATTCATAGCTTTAAGAGATAATATTATTTCTACTAACTTCGGGACTTGTGTGAAGGAAAATGCTCCAAAGGTAAGTCTTAATGCTAAAAGCACTATGATATCTACTTTTCATACTACATAGGAGAAGAACCTTTGGGTCATTAACAATGGATGCTCAAATCATATGACCGGTGATAAGAGTAAGTTTGTTAAACTTGAAAAATATGATGGAGGACTAGTTAGATTCAGTTATGATAATGCTACTAAGATATGTGGAAGAGACTCAATTAGTTTTGATGGAAAACATAATACTGATAATGTTCTTTATGTTAAGGGTTTGAAGCATAACCTCTTGAGTGTTGGACAAATGTGTAGCAAATCATACAATCTTATATTTTAGGATGATGGATGTGAGATCAAAAAAGAGTCTAGAGCTGTGATAGCTGTTGGAAAAAGGATAGAAGGAAATGTTTATCAAATCAAAGGTGGTGATGGTTATTGCTTCATGACTTAGATCAGTCAGAGTTGGCTATGGTATAGGAGATTGTGTCACATCAATTTTGATAGCCTAGTAAGGATAAGTTCAGATCAAGCTGTGAGAGATCTGCCAAAGATTACAAAACATATCAATGTTGTCTATAAGGAATGTCAAATTGGAAAGCAAGCAAGAAGAAGTTTCAAGGTCAAGGATCAGTCTTCTACCAAACTGTTGGAATTAGTACATACAAATCTTTGTGGCCCTACCTAGGTAAGGAGTTTTCAAGGTGACATATATTTCATGCTATTGTTGATGATTATTCTAGGATGACATGGGTTACTTTTCTCAAAGAAAAATCTGAAGCCCTGGATAAGTTTAAAGCATTCAAAGTCATGGTTGAGAATGAAATGGATATGACAATTAAATATTTGAGCTCTGACAGAGGTGGAGAGTTCACCTCCAATGAGTTTAGCATGTTCTATGAGAATCATGGAATAAAGAGGTAATTATCTACCCCTAGGACTCCTCAGTAGAATGGAGTGGTTGAAAGAAAGAATATGACTATTCAAGAAGCTACAAGGACAATGATAAAAGAAGCAAACCTACCAGAGGTATATTGGAGAGAAACAATTCATACTATTGTTTACATACTGAATAGAGTGCAAGCAAGAGCAAATAGTACAAAGACACATTATAAGTTATGGTATGGAAGGACTCTGACTGCCAAGTACTTCAGAGTGTTTGGAAGTAAATGTTATATCATAAGGGATGAAGAAAATCTAAGAAAATTTGATGCAAGGTCAGATGAAGGTATCTTCCTTGGATATTCTACTAAAAGCAAAGCTTACCAATGCTACAACAAGAGGTTGATAAGGATTGTTGAGAGTGCAAATGTCAAAGTTGATGAAGACCTACAAAGGAATTCAGAAGTTGATGGATATGAATCAGATGAGTCATCCTGTAGAGAAGAAGAAAATGTTGGTGAAAAGGAAGTACAGATTGAAGAAGAAGAAGCTCTAAAAAGGACTCCTGAAGCTCTGAAAAAGACTTCTAAAACTCCCAAGTATGTGCAGAAACATCATTCTAAAGATCAAATCATTGGTGATAAGGACAAAGGTGTGCTGACAATAAGGAGAGCTGCTGAAGAATAGATAAATATGTGTTTACTCTCTAAAGTTGAACCTAAAACAGTGACTGAAGCATGTAAGGATGAGTATTGGATTAAGGTTATGGAAGAAGAACTAATGCAGATTGAAAAGAAATAGACTTGGGAGCTTGTCCCAAGACCAGAAAACAAAAATGTGATTGGAACTAAGTGGTTATTCTGGAACAAATTGAATGAGAATGGAGAAGTGGTAAGAAACAAGGCAAGGCTTGTGTGTAAAGGTTACTCAAAAGTAGAAGGAATAGACTATGAGGAAACTTATGCTCCGGTGGCAAGAATGGAGGCTATCAGGATTTTTTTGGCCTTTAAAGCACATAAGTATTTCAAAGGATATCAAATGGATGTGAAGTTTACTTTATTGAATGATGAGATGGAGGAAGAAGTATACATAGAACAAGAAGCTCGATTTCAGTTATTAGATAAACCTGACATGGTCTACAGGTTGAAGAAGGCACTATACGGATTGAAGCAAGCCCCAAGAGCTTGGTATACAAGGTTAGACAGATGCTTATTATAGCAAGGATTCAATAAAGGCACCACATATAGTAATTTGTACATCAAAGAAGGAGAAGGTCAAATTCTGATTGTGGAAGTGTATATAGATGATATAATCTTTGGAGGAAATGAAGGTATGTGTAAGAGTTTTGCAGATGAGATGCAGAAAGAATTTGAGATTTCAATGTGTGGAGAAATAAACTTCTTCCTTGGTTTATAGATCAATCAGATAGATAAAGTTATTTTCATTTCACAATCAAAGAATGTCAAGGAATTGTTAAATAAGTTTGGAATGGAAGACTCTAAACCAATATGTACCCCTATGAAAACTGGTTGTAATCTGAGAAAGAATGATGAATCACCTAAGGTTGATCAGAGAAGGTATAGGTCAGTGATTGGAGGATTGTTATACTTAACTGCTACTAGACCGGATATTATACATGTAGTTTGTCTTGTGGCTAGATTTCAAGAAGATCCTAGAGAGTCACATGTTCACTCCAGATCATGGCTTGTGGTATCCAAAGGATAATGACTTTACTCTAAGTGCTTACATAGATGCAGATTGGGTTGGTTGTGTAGATGACATGAAGAGTACAAGTGGTGGTGTATTCTTTCTTGGAGGTAGAGTGGTGTCTTGGTTAAGTAAGAAATAGGATTCAGTATCTCTTTCTACTATACAGGTAGAATATATTGCAGCAACATCCTGTTGCACACAAGTGTTGTGGATGAAGAAAACTCTAAAGGATATCAGTGTTGATTTGATGTGCCAATTCCCATATTCTATGATAATACCACTACTATTAACATCTTAAAGAATCCGGTGATGCACTCAAGGATAAAACATAGTTCAATCCGGTATCACTTTCTGAGAGAGAAGGTTGCAGAGAATCAAGTGAAACTTGAGTATGTGTCTACAAAGGATCAGGTTGCTGAGATATTCACCAAGGTTCTTCCTAAGGATACATTTGAGTATCTTTGGGAGAAGTTAGGGGTTATTGTTCCTCCTTCTTTGAACTAGATGCATAAGGAGATGCATCAGTCCAGTGGATTTCAAGATTCATTCCTTATTTTGGACTGATGTTGGAAGCTATCTCTTAGGGGAAGCAGGTAGTGGTCATGATGATTGTTGCAGATAGGGGGAGTATTCAGAGCAGTGAAAGAAAAGATGATGTGATCTGGTATGAGTGAAAGAAGAAGTGTGTCAACCTTTTCCATTGATGTCAAAGGGGGAGAGAGAGCAATGTGAAAAATAGAAAAGTTAGTGGTTAGGAAGAGAGAGTAAGATGTGTAAAAGAAAGGGGGAGAGTAAGAAAGAAAAGAAGTCTAGTGCAGAGTTGTATCTTGATGGTTTTTCACATTATGTGTTGTCATAAATGACAAAGAGGGAGATTGTTGCAAATATGTGCTATCAGTGTTGTCATTGATGTCAACATGCTTGTGTTGTCAATGGTGTCAATTGTGTCTACTGACGCGGTTGTTGTTGTTTGATTGAGTTTCCTTGTTGAAGATGATTTGGTTGCCTTGAAGAAGTGTTGAAGATGTTAGGAATATGTTTCTGATGGTTGGTTTCCAAGTGCTTTTGAGAAAATTTGATTAAAAAAGGAAACAGTGTGGTGAAGGGGCACTTTAGCTTATAAAGTAGTGTTCTGGTTTTGCTCCGTATTCCATCTATATTGAAGATCTTCCTTTCCTGTCTAGACATGTTGTTAAGGGATGTTTAGAGATGTTATATTCCAAAATTGATTCTCTAGTTTATTGCACAAAGAAAATTGTGTTCACCAGTACGAAGACTATGTTTCTAAATGTTGCAGAGGGGTCTAGGAGAAATGTCTTTACTCTCCATTTCTCTACTAAGTGAATTTTGGTCTTGTGGTTCTAGATGTGTACTTATAAGGTTCCTATCTTTCTCTAGTCAAGTTTGTTCATGATTTGGTGCCCCAAAAGAGGACTTATCAAGTTGTTGTGTATGACAGTGATATACCCAATTATTATTTTGGCTGCGCTAGTGAAAGCACTTCCAACCTTCTACTATGCAGTACTTCATACCACTGTTGACATCAATGACAACCTTATGCAACAAGGTTTTCCACCATTATCACCACCTCTGCATCCTCCATGCTCATAGTGACCTAAGACTCAACCCTAGTAGCCTTAATTCTATGCAACATAACTCTAATTCTAGTTTAGTACATCATAACCTTGACTCTTCTACAAATTGTATCCTTGATTACTTTACACAAGCTGGGTAGTTTTCATCACTAAGATTCCACATTGATCTTGTAGTATTTGTGTCACTTTGCATGATTTGGTGTCATTGGTGATGCATTAGTAAAATTTGCACCAAAAATTAACGTTCACCTCTTGCAATTTTTATACAAGGGTGAAAGATGAGGTTGCATGCCTATCATGGAATATGGCGCATTTCTAGGATATGTAAAATTTAGAGAAATGATGTAACACCTGCCACCTAGGATCCCATTACTAGACAATCATTTGTAGTGTGACCTTCAATTCAACATGTTATGTACCAAAGGCTTCACTCTATTTGAGATTTACTATCCATTTGTTCAATCCATATAGCTATCCATCCCATTTGTGCTTTAAGTTCAATGTTGGAGCCATAAGAAGGCTCACCTTACATATCAAGAAACAATGCAACATCCAAAGATTTTTCTATGTTAGGAGTGTGTGTTGAACTAGTTATCATTGAATATGCACAATTAGGCCTCTAATGAACCATTCATTTTTTATGATGTCATCTAATGGTTTGAGGAATCTTTAAACACAACTCATTGAAATGCTAGTAATATTTGTGTAGTCTCTCCAAGAAGTTGTTTGATCTATTTGAGAATAGTGATGTATTAGTGAGACATCTCTGGATAATCAAACTCCATAAGGAAGTTCATCTAGACATCATTCAAGTCCACTTTTATGTCATTTTAGTCAAAGTGCAAGTACCAAATCTTGTGCTTATCTAGTAAGTGTGGTTGTAAAGAGTTGAACTTTCTAGACATCATCATTGATATCCTTTTCACTCCAAGTGATCTTGAATTCCTACCAATTCTTAGAGGCATCTTCATCTCTAGTCTAGGGATTTACTATAGTGAACACATGCTTATAAATGAGTATGGGAATCTACATGTTAGTATTTACATCTATTGTTGTATGTGCAATTACTTTGTCTACTTAAAAAGTAGTAGATCAAAAGAATTTTTTAAGTTTGGAAACAATGTTATAAAATTAGTATTATGAGAAATAGTATCGTAGGAAGGTTCAACTACCTCTCCTAGACTACCTTCCTAAGTCTATCGATGAAGCATACACATTGCAAATTCATGTGCTTCTTCACAATAACTTAGGGATTCTCTTATTTTCATGTAATTCACATAGAATGGTGGTCTTAGGAAATAAATTGGTTCATCAGTATGAGAATGTATACTCTACCTTAGTAGTAGTGACTTTGGGTTCATAAATTGGGATTCCATTCAACAACATGTCAATCATCACATAGGTTTGTCTAACCCATCCATCCTCAAAAGATACCTCTACATTGTTAGTTTCAAGACAGACAACTGAGAGGGGGGGTGAATTAGTTGTCCCAAAACTTTTCTTTTGTTAACCACTTAAATCCTTCTTGTAATTTAGCAGCATAATAATAAATCAATCATGAAAATACAATGCAATAATTCAAGAGCAGAAACACATTAACACATATGACACCAAGATTTTAACGTGGAAAACTTGGTTAAGGGAAAAACCACAGGGTGACTAACCCAAGATTGTATTCTCTATTAAAATAATAAAAGGAACAAAATGGCACATGCCAATTAGGGCTCACTACTCAAGCACACTACTCACTAGAGGCCCACTGCCTACAGGAGACACACAGTCTATAGAATAATAAATATTACATACTTGAATTGAAGAATAGCATCTTCACCATGCTTGAGTCAGTTCCATTTAAGCTCAATACTTTTGCTTTGCTTTTCGCTCTTCTCCTCTCTACCACACTCTCATCTTCACCAAGTTCATTTTGAAATGACTTCACAACTCTTATTTATAGAAGACATCAACTTTGAGATAATCATCAAAGTCGGCACACTTTATTTTATTATAGAGAAAATACACAAATACAACTTGACTTATTACAAAAGACTTCATGTGAATCACCACTCTGTCGGCCACACATATCTGGGACTTCAATCTTCTTTGAGGAACAAACCATCCTTCGTAGAACATCTTCAAGCTGAGGAAGAACATCATCATCTAGAAGTAATTCTCTAATTGCAAGCTCAATATTCAATGCGGACCACCAACACGAACTGGACACAATCTAGAGACCCCCACAAGCTTGTCTGATTCACCAAGAACATCCACACTACTTCTGATAACTGAAATCATTTTCTTCTTCATCTGAAATCTTAAGAACACAGTCTGTCATCACTGTCATATTGAAATAGATGCTTGCGGACCACCAGACCAGGAACCAATTGAGTTGTCAATTCACATTGACTTCCTAAACACTCCACCAAATCCGCAGAACAAGATATTGCATTTCCAGATCTCACCGGACCTATTTGTGTCACTCTGTCACCTCTGAACATCTGCCAGAACTAATTTTACTCATATAGCCATAACTTCTTCAAATCTTTATTGGATCACCTTTAGACACATATCCATAAATCCTTTGATTCGCATCCTCTGATCTTCATCTTAGCTTGGAACTTCACTATCTTCATTGTTCTCTATTTCTGATAGGACTAATTTTCTCAACATACTCAGCACACAACTCATCCAATCCTTGACATCAATGCAACAGGAGCATGTTGACATCAATGACAACACCAGTTAGGCCCATACTTGCAACATACATGACCTTCAGTACCAATGTTTTCACATTTGTGCCATCTCATTTACACATAGTGTATCTTCTTGGGTCCCTCTACCATCACTTTGGCTAAAATAGCCCCACTACTTCATTAAATTCTCCTGATGTACTTTGTGCACGATATTGTTGTTGGTCTCCATTTTTGCATTGCTTTATGAAATAGCCATTCATTTGACCATGTGGCCTTTAGTGCATTATGGGTATTACTCCATGACAAGAGATTTAACGAACTTTTCCACTAGTATCATTTTTGTTGAAAGTGAAATTTCTTTAAATAATTTATGACATAAAGGAGTTAGAAAATTACTCAAAGCTTCCTCAATCAATAAATAGGTTGTCACCACAAACTATAGAATTTATTAATCAACAACCCCTTTCAAAAATACTTCTATGGTGCATGCCCATACTAGATTATTATTCTTCAACTAACTAATTAACTTAGGCATCCAACTAACAAGCCACCAATAAACACTTTAGCACTAGTGATGCCATCAGAACAACTAGTTGAATAGATGCTCAAATAACTCAACCCCAAATTATTCATACAAATTATTATCAAATAACTCCTTGTCTCACCATTGAAATATATTTGTACCACTAGGTATTTAAGCTTTAATGAACTCTACTTTCCACAAGAACCATTTAGAAATCTTATCGCATGTTATTTGCCAAGGCATTTTTTTGAACAACATAGAACCTCATAGGTCTCAAAAATGGAACCAAATGTTAACTATTACGTCTACTCCTAAAATTCCTCCAATTTACTAAGGTTAAAGCATCATTTTAGCTTCTATTCATGTTGACTTATAGTCACAAGTCTTACCTAAAGTATGAGAAGGGATTGGTACTTTTGTTAGAAACTCATGTGATGAACTAATGGATAAAGCAAATAAATATGAAAAAATGTAGTAAGCATTATAAAAAATAAGCATGCACACAAATAAATAGAACAAATTAATCTATGTAATAAAACAATATATCTATTACATTAACACAAAGAAATTGACTTTGTATTAAGAAAAGAGCTCAAATTGTCTATACAATTAATATTCAAATGTGACATTTTATAAGCATTTCACCCTAGTACTTACAGGATTCTACCAACTAATTTTACACAAAGCACAACACACTTCACATGAAATATGGTTCACTTACAAATTAATTTAGTTATCACTCACAAATGGGCATGAGAATTAATTAGTATTGTTTAGTGGAAATTGGATTTGTTAATGTTTTAATGTTTAGGTGTTAAAATCTGCCTCTCCACTATACATTGAAGGATCTAGGGTCGAATGGCAAGCACTATCATACCCTAGAGTCACTTTCAAATGTAGGGAAACTTGGATTAGGGAATTAATTATCAATTTTTTCTTCTCCTATGCTCGATTCACCATTAAAACCCTAATTATGCAAATACAATAACAAATTAATGAATTATGGAAAAAACCTCTTACAAACAGGAGTAAAATGTAGAATTACAAAGTACCTATTTTTGGGGTTCCGAAGTGGTACAGTCAGGGACACTAGAGCAGGTGCCCAAGTCCAAGGTACCTACTTTTTCAGGGAATCTGGACCTCCTTCAGACATTGATCAGCCCTGTAACTTCTATTTTCTGGAAATAGTCTGTGGAGGACACTGGAGCGGGCGCCGTAGTCCCAGAAGTGTTGTTTTGTCTGTCTTTTCTTCAGATCCTGAATCCCTGATGTCTTTCTAGCCTTCCTGTAACTCCACTTTTCCTGGATGCGACACCTATAACCTACAATCGCAAGACTTGGTTTGGGGGTTGTGGTGTTTAGAGGTTTGTCTCAATCAAACCCCGGAGGACACTTAAGTCTCTTAACACCGTTGTCAGATAAAGAGGGCATGCCCTTGTGAGGCAGAGGCCAAAAACTAAAGGAATCAATGATAAAAACACAATGATATGTCACCTTTGTAGTGAAGCTTTCATGGAGGAAGATGCTCTTCATGCCATGAAGGAATTGATGCTCAAATCTGTAAATATCAACACACAAGCCTGCTCTTGCAACGCAATAGAAATCCTTGAATCACCTTAGAATGCCTAAAGTTCACAATGATCATCTAATTGAAATCTCTAGTTTACAAATGAATGCCTACACTTGCTTATATATGCATCTACAAGCACTCCTGCTAAGATATTTGAAATTAAAACTTACCGTGTCGGCAAAGGGACCTAATAACAGTCACTAACCGACACCCGCAAATTGAGGCTGCCCTAAAATAGGGCAGGACTAGGGCGCAGGTGCCCAAGTCCTCCCCCCTATTTTAGGTAGGGTATAATACAAGGGGTCCACCTAGGTCCTATTTGCCATGGGACTTACGTCTCAATCCATCAGGATGCTAAAATATGAACTAAAATGTCCTGAATGCACTCTAATGACCTAGGAGCTAAACCTTGAGGGAAAAGTCCCCAAGGGGACATTTTCTACATTACATTTAGCCCCCACTTTAATGTATGTATGAACACGAGGCCCATACATGCATTAAAGTAAGGTCACAAACACAGCAAACACACCAAGCACAGAGAAGACACGCTAATCACATAGAAAATAGTAACACGCACGCAAAACATGGAGAAGATAGTTATAATCACGCAAAACACAGAGCAGACAGTTAATGCATAGAAGACACATTAATGTATGGAAGATAGAAATTATATCTTTTCTTTTCTTTTTCTTATATATATGAAATGCAAATACAAGTACTGGAAAGTAAACAAACCTCCCAAAATGCAGGAAGCACTACTCGATGGCGCTGGTCTCTGCATATGGGGCAACACACACGCAATACACACAAAACCTCCCAAGATGCACGAAGCACTACTTAGTGGCGCTGGTCTATGCATATGGGGCAACAAACACACCATAGAAAACAAGCACACCAAAACACACACACTTGAAGACACGGAGAAGACACGGCATACAAGCGATGGTGTATTCCCTATTTCTAGGCTCATCACCATCTCAGGCACATTACAGGCACACACCGATAATTGGACTTCGTCACAACAATCGCCGAAGACACACTTAAGGGTTGAGTTAGTCATAGAACCACTCCCTGCCTCCACAGAGGACTTTTGAAAATGATAGCATGATGCAATCTACTCTGAGAAATACACCATCCTCGCCTCCACAGAGGGCTTAAGATAAAAAGGATATATGTGATATCCCGTGTCCGTAGAGGGCTTACATGCTTGATTGATTGATTGCAAACAAAATCAAGATACATGATGCACTACTCTGGGGTGCAAGTCTTTGCATCTAAGGTCAAACACATTGCTAACATATATAACAAATAGTTTGCCTTATATATGCCCCCACCTTAAGGTGGTTGATATCAAGCATCGATATCAAGCACATTAAGGTAGGAAGAAAACACACAAGAGAACACTGACTTTCGCAAAGCCCATGCCCCCCGGAGGTGACATGTACTTTATGATCACCAAATGTTCCCACAAACACATCCCTGCATGAAACATGTTAGTGTCTACAAGATTATGATAAACAACAACATCAATGCATATGATTAACCACACAAAGAGCCAAGGTTATACAACGATTAAGTTTAAAATCCAATGATTAAGTTTAAACCTTAACAACAAAATCAATGCATATGATTAACCACACAAAGAGCCAAGGTTATAATGCCAAAATGTATTTCACAACACACCTATGGTGCAGAATTGGAGAGTCGATAAGGCCAATTTTAGTGAAAATTGTCATTTTTGAAGCCCTAGGTTTGAAATTTTGGAACAAATGCTATGTGAATGATTTGATGTCTAATTTATGATGGAAATTAAATACTCTAAGATCTGAAAATGATTTTTAAGGTTAATCATGCCAAATTCCCATGCAAATTTAATGAAAATGCACCAAAATTGCTAGTTTTTGTTGAAATTTTCAATGCAAAAAAATTAAATTTAAATGCAAATTCACACTAAAATGCAAGACTACAGCCAAATGAAAATTTGAATGAGCCTTTAAATCAGTAGGAAAATATGATAAAAGATTTTGCCTACACACCTTAGATTTTGGAATTACTAGGTTATATAAAATTGACAAAAATTCTACAAAACCCTAGCAATTAAATGATGAAAATACAATACAAGATCTTGAATCTTTTGTATTTTTCTGTAATTTATATCAGATCTGATGCAAAAATCATGAATTAGGAAAATTTAGGAAGAACTGACACAATTTAGTAAGCCCAACAATGCAATTTTTTTGTATTTTCCCAATTTTTCAAATTTCTTGAAATTTTCTCAATGTAATAAGGTAAATGACCAAATGAATGAATGAAATCACACCAAATCTGTAGACAAACACTCAGAAAGTTGCAATTTAAGTTCAAAGACACGGGTTCACCAAAATGTTTAGTGGAAAATTAGATTTGTCAATGTTTTAATGTTTAGGTGTTAAAATCTACCTCTCCACTATACATTGAAGGATCTAGGGTTGAATGGAAAGCACTATCATACCCTAGAGTCACTTTAAGATGTAGGGAAACTTGGATTAGGGAATTAATTATCAATTTTTTCTTCTCCTATGCTCGATTGACCATTAAAACCCTAATTATGTAAATACGACAACAAATTAATGAATTACAGAAAAAACCTCTTACAAATGGGAGTAAAATACAGAAATATAGAGTACCTATTTTTGGGGCTCCGAAGCGGAATAGTCGGGGACACTGGGCTGGTGCCCAAGTCTAAGGTACCTACTTTTTTAGGGAATCTGGACCTTCTTCAAACACTGATCAGCCATGTAACTTCTATTTTCTGGAAACAGTTTGCAGAGGACACTGGAGCGGGCGCCCTAGTCCCGAAAGTGCTCTTTTGTCCATCTTTTCTTTAGATCCTAAATCCCTAATGTCTTTCAAGCCTTCCTACAACTCCACTTTTCCCAGATTTGACACCTGTAAGTTGTAATCACAAGACTTGGTTTGGGGGTTGTGTTGTCTAGAGATTTTCCTCAGTCAAACCTAGAGGACACTTAAGCCTTTGAACACCCTTGTCAGATAAAGAGGGTGTGCCCTTGTGAGGCAGAGGCCAAAAACCAAAGGAATCAATGATAAAAACACAATGATTGTTGGCAAGAGACGCTATATGGATTCATGAATGTTGTCATTGATGGCAACAAAGTTCATCCCACACATCCGCAGGACATGGTATGTCTATACCGGAAGTCAGAGTGAAGAATATTGTGGTCCGGTAAACAAGAACAGAGCAGTCAGTAAGGTCCGACAGACAGGTCTGGATCTCTCAGCAGAAGTATCTCAGTGAAGTACAGATTTGGGGAAGTCAAGAGGAGTATCTTGACTGATAGATTCCAAGGTTTGAGCCTCCGGTGTGGAAAGGATAAAGAGATATGAATGCTTGAGTGTCAGGTTCTCATGTGACAGTGTGAACAGAGGAAGAACTGACTCGCAAAACATCAAACATTATTCTGGATGTGTTACTGATGTTGATAAAGGTTATGAAGGCATGAATTATGTTTGGCCGACATGATTAATGATTTCCACAAGTATATCCTTGATCTGCATTACTTGCTAAGCAAGGATTTAGCTGACAGATCAGAGTTTATGGAAAATATTGACTATTCTGGGTGCCGACTAGAAAGGTGATGAAATCACTTGTGCAGATATATATACAAGATGGATTTGGTTATGAGATGTGTCATGGTTATTGGTGATGTATGACTAAAAGCAGAAGAGCAGAGATAAAACAGTAAGGAAGGTCTGGTATGTGAAAGGAAAGCAATATAAAAGAAAAAAAAAGATGAAGTGTAGCAGATCAGTGTACTGAGCCTAACCAGAACTGAACTCCAGCATATGTAGATGCTCCCAATCAGTTCAAGTATTGTATAACACTCTTTTGTAGATAGTGAGTCTCTTGTAGGCAGTGTGCCTCTTATGAGCAGTGTGCTCAGGCAGTGAGCCCTAATTGGCAAGTGCCATTTTGTATTTCCATTCTTCTAACAGAGAATACAATATTGGGTTAATCACCTCGTGGTTTTCTCCCTTAACAGGGTTTCCACGTCAAAAATATTGTGTCATGTGTATTTCCATTTCATGGTTATGTTTGCTTATTTGAATTAATGTTACATTGATTACTAATAAAGTTCAGAAAGTAGAAATAATTAGGATAACTGATTCACCCCCCCTCTCAGTTATCAATAATTGGTATCAGATCTAAGTTCCTCCTAACAGAAGTCTAACAGCTTGAGGAAGATCTGGGAATTCAAATGGATGCATATGGTTTAAGGGAGCAACTCAAGACTGCCCTTGACGATCTTGAGCAGTCAAACTCTGAAGTCAATGAATTAAAGGAAAGACTCAAACAGGCTAATGATTTCATGAGAGAACTAAAAGACAAATTAAGTCTCTCTATGAAAAAGAGAAAGGAGCTACTTCAGTAATTAGCAAGTCAAGGTGAAGCAAATAATGCAAATGAAGATCTGAAGGAGAAAACCAAGTTATGTGAAAAGCTATCAAAAGAAATCATTATGGTAAGACATGAAATGGAATCAGGAGTTACAAAGTTTACCCAAGAGATTGAAGAGAAAAGAAAAACTGAAGATAATCTAAGACAATCTCTCAAGGAGAAATCAGAAGATTGTCACAAGATGGATAGAATTATCAGTCATCTTGAATCTAATCTTGAAGATGCTAAAGATAATGAAGAAAAACTTGAGGATCAAATTGTCTCTCTCAAAAGAGATCTTCAAACAGCAAATGAGTATAAAGAGAAATTCAAGATAAGTTCTGCTCAACTTGAAGTTCTTCTTGGAAGTCAAAAGAGGGTAGATGACAAGTGTGGTTTGGGTTATGAGAAAGGAGAAGGCTCCAAATCCAGTCAGAAGAATTTTGGATCAGAAAATCCAAGGAACAGGCCTAGAAGATCTCCGGTAAGGCAGCCTAATGCTCAAAGATATCCATCCTCCAATGGTTACTGCCACAATTGCAATAACTTTGGTCATAAAGCTAATCAGTGTAGAAGGAGAATGAATCAGACTAATACATCCTTCTCTGGATAGTCCTTCAACTGCAAAAGGTATGGTCACAAATCTCATGAATGCAGAAATATGCAAATGAACAATTCATTCAATGGTAGATGCTTTGCATGCAATAGAATGGGTCATATGGCTAATCAATGTAGATCAAGAGGATATTAATCAAATATGCAAAGAAATGTTATTTATCAAATTTGCAATAGATCTGGTCACATTGCAAAATTCTGTAGAAGCAAGAATCAGGACAAAAGAGGTCCGGTATATCATAATCAGAATCAAGATAAGGGAAAACAAAAAGTGAATACGGATGAAGTTCAAAGTGAGATGAACAAGATTTGGGTGAAGAAAACTACAGAGAATGTAGAGGATGGATCCACACCAGACTCTGGTGTTGATATTCCTTCCAAAAATTAAAAAGTGAGCTCTGGCTTAGGGGGAGACTCAAAGAAAACCTTGTTCCCCCGACCAGTCAATTGGTGCCGGAACTGGCACAAGAAGAGTTGCAGATTGAAGGGTTCATAAGGGAAACATCCAAACAAACTATGGTTAAGATTTGGAAGATCCACATGATGTTTAAAGATCAGGGCTGATTCGGTTCTTTAAGTCATCCAAATAAGGCCAACCGGAATAACTTAGTTTGAGCATTTATTACAACCTGACATTAGGGTTTGCGGAGCAATATAAGGGTTTTCTCATCAATCACTTGTTCATTCTACATTCAAGAAGAAGAGAGAAAAGGAGCTCTGCAACTACTTCTCCCAAAGATCAAGACGATTCTTCATACAGCTCAATCTGGATTTCATTGTGTGTGCCCTAAACAATGTAAAAGGTATTCTTCATTCTTGATATCTCTCAGTAAGATTCTTTGATGATGGCTACTCCAAATATAGTAAAGATTTCTGATAGACCTCGCCCCATATTTAAGAAGCATCCATACAAATCCTTGGAGGTAGATCCCCTAGGAGCCTTCTCTAGTGTTCTGCATGGTGTTTTGCACATCGAAGATATTAGGGTTTACATACACGCAAATGTTGAAGAGTTTGGGGAATTCAAACTAAGAGATATCTATCACAAACAACTGTTAGATGATTCATTTGAGCTCAAACCCCAATACAAGGGGCTCCGGAATAAACACTTTGTACAATACATACATTTCCCCTGTTTTACTGAGGATGAATGGGTCAGGTATATTTTGAGTAGAATACATGACAACTTCATGTGGTTAAACAGACCATTCAAAATCACAAAAGATGCCATCAAGGTAGTTACCGATTACACTCATCCAGTGGGATTCCTATTCTTAAATCTATGAAGAATCAAACTGTGAGTGAGGCTACTAGATCCAAGTTTGACAAAAGAGCAATGATAGTAGATGACATCTCTGATTCGGATGTCAAGTATGCCTCCATGATCATTGGATATAAAATATATCATTCTAGCAGGGAAAATTCAGTACCTAGAACGGCCATCTACACCGCTTATGAAATGCTAAGAAAGGATGCAGACTATGATCTTTGTCAGCTTCTCTTGAACCAACTCTTGGAGAATCTACAGAAAATAAAGAAAGATAAAAAGAATTGATTCAAGTATGGTGGATTAATATTGTGCTTATTCTTCTACTTTATGAATGAGCTTCCCAGATCTAATGGCTGGGTGTGGGAGAATGATAGACCAATAGCTATCCAAATCAGAGATTATCTGCATGGACATGGTAATGACAAAGCACAAAATATAGCCTGTGGGGATACTTCAAGAATTTCCAAAACATGATGCATGTAAGAGAAAGGATTCTCCAATCTCTTGTTGAGAAATACAAAGACACAGTATGTTTTATGGTAGAGACTGATCAGTGCCTAATGGAGGCAGTAGAACTAAGAACTGTATGGATCATGCCCATGGGGTATGAATTTGATGAACAAATTGTGGAGCTGCATGTTCAACACATGCTAAGGCAGCTAAAGGATCCAAAGGCAGAAAGGTTTGGAACCTTTGAGGAGCTGAGTGTAAAAATTCATGTGGAACTTAGAGAACCAGAGATCAAGAGGAAGGTAAGAAAGAAGTAGAAAATGTTGCCAAAGGCCTTGGCATCTCAAAGGAGGCACTTGATGCCCACAGGAAAAAGACAGAAAGGGCTGAGGAAGAGAAGAAGAAGGCAGAAAAGAAAAATGAGGAAAGTGCTCCGGCAAAACCTTCCACCCGGACCAGATCATCAAAGGGATTTGCACCTACCACTACCAAAGGCTCAAGGACATCAGAACCGAAAGCACAATCATACAGCAAAGGAGAGAAAAGAACAAAGACAAAGGCTACAAGAGCTTATGCCAGTCAAAGGGATGAAGAGGAGACTGAATCTGATGAAGACATCAGGAAAATGAAGAAAAAGAAGAAAACATCTTACCAACCCTCTACGGGACAGAAGGAAGAAGAAAAGACAGAGGAATATGTTGAAAAACCCACTCTTAACATTGATGACATAATCAAATCAGTCACAGTGGATAGAAATCTTCAGCCAATGGTTGAGTTCTATGATGATTATGGTGAAGCAAATTAGAAAATATTGCAAGATGCCATAGTCAGGTACCTAAATATCTACAACAAAGCATTTATTGAAATTATATCTCTGATCCCTAAAAGCTTGGAGAAGGAACTAGAATCAAGAAAGAACAATGCCCAAGCAAAAGACCTAGAAATCTGGGAATAGATAGCAATTCAGCTATATCCTTCAATCAACCCCAAGACAATGAATATGGTATTCAAAGATTGTAAGGATGAATTCAAAAGCAAAGCAAGGATGAATCAACTAATGCTTGGTGAGACTGACAAGGTAGCCAAGGACACAGAAGAGATCCTCCGGAAGGCCTTCAAAAGATTTAATCTTCCTATTATAGAGGACTTGGGTACTGACCCCTCAACCACTAGTGTTGCAGAAAAATCTACTGAGAAAATGATAGAAGAGGTGGGCCCTGAATAGACTAACATTTCTCCTCTGGTTTCACCTACAGTCTCTGGATCTAAAGGAGAAGAAAGAATACAGGAAAAAGAAGCAAAGGTGAAGGAAAAAGAGGTTGACAGTACCAAGGCTGCAGAAGGAGAGAAGACTTCAACAGAGAAGACCACAACTGCTAGTGGTAAGAATGTAGAAGGAGAGAAAGCTTCAAGAGACAGCTCTAAGAATGCAGAAGAGAAGAAACATCTATCTCCGGCAAGAGACACTGCAAAAACTGTCCAAGAATTCTTGAACAAAGAAATAATGGAGATTGATGAACCAGAGCTTCTACAAGGACCATTTAATTTTGATTCTCTTTCTCCAATACAGACAATGAAGATTGCTTCATTTGCAAATGCGAAGGCCAAAGAGAAACTACTGAAATCTCACATGGAAGACTGTGAGCTTATAGAGGTAGCCTCTGGAGTTTTGGAAAAGATCATGCCATCTTTTCAGAAGGATCCCACAGCCTCCTCTTCTGGTAATCTCAAAACTCTAGTAAACAGTGTTAGTACACATTTTGATTCTCTAGAGAAGTCAGCTAAAGACAAGGTCCGGAAGGAGTTTTTGGATAAGAGATTCTCCAAAGTATAGGGTTTGATAACAAATGATAGGAAAGTTATGGATATTGGGATAAAGAGCTTGGAAAATGCTCTTAAAGATGGCAGAAATATGTACAAATTTTGCTTATCTTGGCCCACAGTGACCAAAGATATTGAGAGGAAAGTAAAAGAACAAGAGGATAAACTATTAAGTCTATCTCAAAGTTTTGATCCTCTCTCATCCTCTATAGTAAATCAAGAGTGTTAGACTATTGCAATCACAAATGCAATAAAGAATTTTGAGAAGGAAAGGAAGAACATAATTAGCCAGATGGGTGAACTTAGAGGGCTCATTATGTCTAAGTTAGAGGCCATGCATGAGGCCATAAGTGAAGCTCAAATCACAGCCCAGACCAATGATCCAATAGATCTAAAAAGGGCAGATGCATTTGCATTCCTGTTGAGCAGTCATATTTCAATTTTGGACAGAATGAAGCAAAGTTGGGCTACAAAATTTATTCAATTGAAGACAACTTTTGCAGACATACTTAAGTATATGTAAGTATGCCATATGTATATACTTATGCGGCTAAGTATAGTTGAATTTTTGAATGTTTTGATATGCAGACCCTACCCTTTGCCATTGATGTCAAAGGGAGAGTGAAGAGCAGTGAAAAATGAGGAATCCAACTAAGGGGGAGCTCCGGAAAATGTATATAAAAATAGAGCATCAGCCAAGGGGGAGCCTAGTGTAAACACTTAGTCATTTTTCACTAAGTGTTGCCATCAATGCCAAAGGGGGATATTGTTGGCAAAAGACACTATATGGATTCATGAATGTTGTCATTGATGGCAACAAAGTTCATCCCACACATCCGCAGGACATGGTATGTCTATACCGGAAGTCAGAGTGAAGAATATTGTGGTCCGGTTAACAAGAACAGAGCAGTCAGTAAGGTCCGACAGACAGGTCTGGATCTCTCGACAGAAGTATCTCAATGAAGTGTGGATTTGGGGAAGTCAAGAGGAGTATCTTGACTGATAGATTCTAAGGTTTGAGCCTCCGGTGTGGAAAGGATAAAGAGATATGAATGCTTGAGTGTTGGGTTCTCATGTGACAGTGTGAACAGAGGAAGAACTGACTGGCAAAACATCAAACATTATTCCAGATGTGTTACTGATGTTGGTAAAGGTTATGAAGGCATGAATTATGTTTGGTCGACATGATTAATGATTTCCACAAGTATATCCTTGATCCACATTACTTGCTAAGTAAGGATTCAGCCGACAGATCAGAGTTTATGGAAAATATTGACTATTCCAGGTGCCGACTAGAAAGGTGATGAAATCACTTGTGCGGATATATATACAAGATGGATTTGGTTATGAGATGTGTCGTGGTTATTGGTTATGTGTGAATAAAAGTAGAAGAGCAAAGATAAAGTAGTAAGGAAGGTCCAGTATGTGAAAGGAAAGCAGTATAAAAGAAAAAGAAAGATGAAGTGCAGCAGATCAGTGTACTGAGCCTAACCAGAACTGAACTCTAGCATATGTAGATGCTCCCAATCAGTTCAAGTATTGTATAACACTCTTTTGTAGACAGTGAGTCTCTTGTAGGTAGTGTGCCTCTTGTGAGCAGTGTGCTCAGGCAGTGAGCCCTAATTGGCAAGTGCCATTTTGTATTTCCATTCTTCTAATAGAGAATACAATCTTGGGTTAATCACCCCATGGTTTTCTCCCTTAACAGGGTTTCCACGTCAAAAATATTGTGTCATGTGTATTTCCATTTCATGGTTATGTTTGCTCATTTGAATTAATGTTACATTGATTACTAGTAAAGTTCAGAAAGCAGAAATAATTAGGATAACTGATTCACCCCCCCTCTCAGTTATCAACAATGATATGTCACCTTTGTAGTGAAGCTTTCATCGAGGAAGATGCTCAAATCTGCAAATATCAACACACAAAACACACAAGCCTGCTCTTACAACATAATAGAAAGCCTTGAATCACCTTAGAATGCCAAAAGTTCACAATGATCATCTAATTGAAATCTCTAGTTTACAAATGAATGCCTACACTTGCTTATATATGCATCTACAAGCACTCCCGCTAAGATATTTGAAATTCAAACTTACCATGTCAGCAAAGGGACCTAATAACAGTCACTAACCAACACCCACAAATTGAGGCTACCCTAAAATAGGGCAGGACTAGGGTGCGGGCGCCCAAGTCCTCCCCCCTATTTTAGGTAGGGTACAACACAAGGGGTCCACCTAGGTCCTATTTTCCATGGGACTTAGGTCTCATTCCATCGGGATACTAAAATATGAACTAAAATGTCCTAAATACACTCTAAAGACCCAAGAGCTAAACCTTATGAGGGAAAATCTCCCAAGGGGACATTTTCCGACGTTACAAGTATTTACACCAATTTTGCTTGCAAGATTCAAATTTTGTTACAATGGTGCTAAAACAAGGGAGTGACTTATATTAGTTCCAACAAGATAATTACCCTTACAAATGCCTTATAATATTACTATTAAATCCTTTGACTTAATATTAACAAATATCTAATCCTCCATTATTCAACCTAAGAAAATTGGTTTCATCACATGGATATACATCTTTGGATAAAAAAAAGTTTTGGTAGGGTATGGAATGAGCCAAAAAATCTAGAGGGCCCATGTTATTCATCAAAATTGACTTTGAAAAGGATTATGATAGGATTGAAAGTCCTTTCATCTTAGCCATGCTCCACATTGTTTATTAAGGTAATGCAAACTATCTTTAATGACATTTTTTCTCAGTTTACTATCAACTCTGAAATATAAGGGCTTTGATTTTGTCAAATCAAATATACATAGTTTTCCTCTTTCCCTCTTAGTACTAGAGTTGATCAATAAGAGATAGACTCCACTACATTTTCACCGATGATCATTCAACTAAATATTTATTTAATACTCTTAAGTCCTAACAATATTTGAAGCACATCAAATCTATTAAAATTGTATATTCCTACCTTTGAATTATTTTGCAAACTTTCCAAACATTTGTTGACATTATAAAGGTGTTTCTACTACCCATGCCACCACCCCTAAGCATGAAAAATCTCTAAAAAACTACCTTGAAGTTATGCTTTATAATATTTTTATTTCTAGGACTTTTGATTCTCCACTTTCCTTAAATGAGATTTACAATGCTCTTACTATGATGGAAAATAACAAACCTCCTAGTTTAGATGGTTATCCTTGTGAGTTATACAAAAATATTTTTCTAGTGTTGGCCCTGATGGTTGGTCTTCGATTCATTTTCTATTTGCTCCATTTTATCGTCAAAATTTTATTAGGAAACATGCTTTATTTGGACTTTTTTCTTATTCTTATAAAATTTTAAAAAGTGGTATCTTTTTAGAATTGAAACTTTCCTTTCCATCTTTGGAAAAATAGAAATGAAGCTATATTTTCTAATCCTATGGTCATATCTCATTTTCCATGGAATTATAAAGTGGTTCTGGTATCTATTATGCTATTATAAATCTCAAGCCCAATGAACAAACTTTGGGTGCAACTTGATTATTTTAGTATTAGATTTTTGGGGCAATGCTCCTTGCACAACCAGCAAAGAAGGGTCTATGTATTATCCTCTAGGTTTTCATGGAAATCAAAACCATTCTAGGATGTGTTACACATATGGTTCCTAAGGTTGTCATTAATGTCAACACTGTCACAAGGTTGTCATTGATGTCAACACTATCATGTATGTGTGATGGTGTTCATGGTTGGATGTCATGTCCTATCTAGTAGAGAAGATACAGTTCATGGTTGGATGTCATGCCTTGATCAATGTAGAGTTGAGTATTAAGTCATATTAAAATGGGAATTAGAAGCATCAAGAAGATACATTAATATGAGAATTAGAAGCAGTAAGATGATCAAATGTGTTGCTGATGTTAGGAAGATGTTATTGGTGGCCTGATCCAAGTTTCATGGTGTTTGGATTACTGGAAGAGTGTTTTGCAGTTGATAGTCTGAAGACAATGTTGTTTCTATGAAGGTGTTCTTAGTAGGGAAATGGAATGCTCCACATTACTCTATATTTGTAGTTATGGCTATGTGGTTCTAGAATTGTGTTCAGGGTGTGGTGAAGGTGATAATTCCCAAAGTTTCAGATCATCTGTCCTTTCGCTGTGAAAGTTATGCATGATAGAGTACCGACATGTGTTCTAGCAGAACAAGATGGTGTTGAAGGCCTATTGGAATGTTTCACATTCCTCCGGATGTGAATGTTTGTCTTTGTAGTTTTGTGGACATGTTTATTAATGTGCATTACATTCTTTCTATTAGTTTCAAGTTTCTTGGTGATCTGCAAGCTCAGTTGTTTAATGATAGTATGTTGCAGTGTGTTCTAGATGACTTGTTCTCAGAGTTCATGGTTGAAGTTGTGCGGCACAAAATATTTGATGTGTGGAGGTAAAGGAGTGTTTGGATATGTTGTATGATTCATGTAGACTCATCTAGAAGAGTTTCATGAAGATCTTTCTTGTTTCCAGTACCGCACAAGGTCTTCAAGTTGTTGTGGTCGTTATGCTTCAAGTTTCATATGTCTTTGCTTAAGGATGTCCTATTTTCAAATGAGCAAAGTGTGCGGATGTAATTCCTTGATCTTTTATGTTGTGAATAATGTTTTGGACCTGGTTAAGCAAGTTTTGATGTCTGCAAGGCATGGGTCTTCTGCTGGTGTAACATGTAGTCTTGTTTAGGACTTGTCCTCTACATGTTTCATGTCATGTAGTCTGGCTGACTTGTAAATGTATTTTTCATGTTGTCTCTAGCTGACAAGCAATGTAATCAATGTAATATCATGTATAAATTGTGAATCAAATTGAGTTAGGTAAGGTGTGATTGATAAGGTTCGCAAGTAAGATAAGGAGCAGAATGAATGCATTATGATGTGAGACTATACGAGAAAGAGAAGATGTGTTAGATGTCATCTTGATTCATCTTGAAGATATTTATGTGATAGAAAGGAAGTGAAGAGTGTTCTTAATTGATTCATCTATTAGAAGAAGCATAATTGCAATCATCAAAGGTGTGAATTTCAATGTCAGTTTTCAGGCAGTAGAAGGACTGTCACACTGTAATCTTTTCTGAGTTTGTTCTCAACTTAGGGAGTAGTTGCTTCCTTGGGAGTGACCCTAAAACAAAGTCTTTAGGGAGTTCTAGCTTCCTTGGGAGTAACCCTAAATCAATTTTTTTAGGGAGTAGTATCTTCCTTGGGAGTGGTCACCCAAAATCAAACTTTTTAGGGAGTAGTAGCTTCCTTGGGTTGTAGCCCTAAAACAAAGTTCATATATTGTGAGTTAATCCTCATCATGGTTTTTCCCTTCTTGGGTTTTCCACGTATATCTAGTGTTATGTGTTGATGTGCATTGTGTTAATCTTTCATGTTTATGTTGATGTTGTAATGCTTAAGTTTTAATCTTCTCTGGAGGACTTGAAGTTTGATTAGATACTAATTCACCCCCCCTCTCAGTATCTTGGTGTGTTCAACAATTGGTATTAGATCCAAGTTCCTCTAAAGGAAGATTAATCGCTTGAGGAAGATCCGAGATGGTACATAATGGATCCAACAAGATACCTAGGTTTGATGGAACAAATTATGCTTTTTGGAAGCTAAAAATGGAAGCCTATATCAATTCTCTAGGGTGCAGCATTTGGGACTTTGTCAAGACTAGTTACAATGTTCCTTCTACTACTCCTACAGACTTAGATGAAGTTAAGAAGCATGATAATGATGCTAAGGCAAAGTTTGCTATCATGAGTGGGTTAGCTATTTCAAAACTTTCAAAGGTAATGAGTTGCAGTTCTGCTAAAGAAGTTTGGGATAAACTTGAAACCATTTATGAAGGAGATAAGAAATTAAAGCAAGCAAAGATGCAAATCTTCAAAACCAAATTTGAGACCCTAAAAATGACAAAGGATGAAGACATTGTTGGATATATGCTCTCAGTGAATGAAGTGGTCAATGACATCATAGGTGTTGGTGGCAAAGTGGAAGATGATGAAATTGTGAAGAAGGTTCTAAGATCTCTTCCCAATCTTACAATCATAAGGTATCTGCTATTGAGGAGAATGCGGACTTGGATACATACACTATAGACAAATTGTTTGGTACCCTTACTACTTTTGAAATGAGAGAGTTTGACAGTGATGCTCCAAAGAAAGAAGTTGCTTTCAAAGTCAGTATGAAGACAAAGGATGAAATTGCTAATGAAGATGAGACCTTTGATAAAGTTGAAGCAAATTTTGTGAGAAGACTAAAGAAAGGCACTGGAAAATACAAAGGTAAGTTACCTTTCAAATGTTTCAATTGTGGAAAGGTTGGTCACTTTGCTTCTAAATGTCCTTTTAAAGAATCAATGGGTAGTAACAAGAGAGACAAGTTCAAAAGAAGTTTGTATTGCATAGAGAGTAGTTGTTCTTCAGAAGATGAGGATTATGATCATTCAAATGATGAAACACTTTTCATGGCCTTGAGTGTTGGTTAAAAAAAGGATGATGTTGGAAAATGTGATAAGATTGATGCCTTGCAAATAGACTAAAACAATGATAGATCAATGGTTGTATGGACTGCCTTTCATGTAAGAGAAGAAGCCAAGGCTTGGGTAATTGATAGTGGTTTCTTAAATCATATGGATGGTGACAAGGAGAAGTTTATTATCCTTGAGAAGTGGGATGGTTGAGTTGTCAAGTTTGGTGGTGATGAGTCAGCACAAATATGTGGAAAGGGTGCTATAACTATTGATGGGAAGAAAAGGACTAAGGATGTCCTCTGTGTCAAAGGGCTAAAGAACAATCTTCTCAATGTTAGTCAGATGTGTAGCAAAGCTTGCAATCTCACCTTTCATGCCAAAGGCTATGAAATCAGGTAGGGTCCAGAAAACTAACTGCAGAAGGTATCAAGTCATATGGTGATATCTATCATCTGAGGAGGTAAATGGAAGAACATTTTTGTTGGCTCAATCTAGTGAGTGTTGGTTGTGGCACAAAAGAATGGGACACAACAATTTTGATAATATGGTAAGGATCAACTCTATTCATGCAGTGAGAGACATGCCCAAGAAAATCAAGCCTACAAACACGGTATGCAAGAAATGTCAAATAGGAAAGCAAACAAAGACAAGTTTCAAAAGCAAGGAGTATTCTTATTCAATGCCACTGGAGCCAATTCACACTTATCTGTGTGGCCTACAAGAGTAATAAATCAACCAGGTGAGAGGTATTTTACTTTGCTCATTGATTATTATTCTAGAATGATTTGAGTTACTTTCTTAAGAGAAAAATTAGACGCCCTTGATAAATTTAAGGTGTTCAAAGCTATGGTTGAAAATGAAATGGATGCTAATATCAAATGTTTAAGGTCCCATAGAGGAGGTGAGTTTACTTCAAATGAATTTGAAAGGTTGTGTGAAGACCATGGTATTAGGAGACATTTGTCAGCTCCTAGGACCCCTCAACGAAATGGGGTGGTTCAAAGGAAGAATAGGACTCTGAAAGAGATGTCAAGGGCAATGTTGAAAGATGTAGATTTGCCTGATATGTACTAGAAGGAAGCAGTTCACACTATTGTCTATCTAATTAACAAGGTACAACTGAGGGTCAATAGCACTAAGACCCCTTATGAGCTATGGTATAGAAGACCTCCCACTATCAGATACTTCAAGATCTTTGGCAACAAATGCTATATCAGAAGAGATGAAGAAGAAGAAGTTAAATAAGAAAAGGAACAAGAACTAGAGCAGATGCCTAAGACTCCAACAAAATATGTTTAGAAGAACCACTCAGTAGATCAGATCATTGGAGATAAAAATGAAGGTGTGCAAACAAGGAGAAGGTTTGCTAAGAGACACGAGCAAGTAAACTTGTGTTTGTTATCAAACGTAGAACCCAAAACCTTTGTTGATGCTAGCAAAGATGATGGAGGGATAAAAGAAATGGAAGAAGAACTGGATTAGATAGAGAAGAATTTGATATGGGAATTGGTTCCCATACTAGCCAACAAAAATATCATAGGAACAAAGTGGGTGTTCCAGAACAAGTTGAATGAAGAAGGCAAAGTTGTGAGGAACAAAGCAAGACTAGTGTACAAAGGATACTCACAAGTTGAAGGCATTGATTTTTAGGAGACTTTTGCTCCGGTAGCTAGGATGGAGGCAATCAGAATGTTCCTTATCCTTGTTTCTAATAAGAACTTCAAGGTATATCAGATGGATGTCAAGTCAACATTTTTGAATGGTGATCTAGAGGAAGAAGTCTACATTGATCAACCAGATGGTTTTTAGATATCAGAAGATCCAGACATGGTGTGCAGACTTAAGAAAGCTTTGTATGGTCTCAAGAAAGCACCTAGAACTTGGTATGCTAGGTTGGATAAGTACTTACTTCAGCCAGGCTTCAAGAAAGGTACTACAAATAGCAATCTTTACATCAAGGAAGAAGGAGACATGATATTGATAGTTGTAGTATATGTTGATGACATCATCTTTGGTGGAGATGATGATATGTGTAAGAGGTTTGCAAAGGAGATGAAAAAAGAGTTTGAGATGTCTATGATTGGTGAGATGTCTTTCTTCCTTAGACTTCAAATTACTTAGCTAGATGATGGTATCTTTATTTCTCAAGCTAAGTATGTCAAAGAGTTGTTGAAGTTTAGTATGGAGGATTCAAAACTAGTGAGTATGCCCATGGTCAATGGATGTCACTTAAGCAAGAATGATGAGTCTTTAGAGGTGGATTAAACTTCCTATAGATTTATGATTGGAGGATTATTGTATCTAACTGCTTCTAGACCTAATATTATGCATGCAGTATGTGTGGTTGCTAGATATCAAGCCAATTCCAAGAAAACACATGAGAAGGCAATAAAAAGGATATTCAGATACTTGAAAGGAACTCTAGATTATGGTTTATGGTATCCAAAAGGTAATGACTTTGATTTGAGTGCCTACACTAATGTTGATTGGGCTGGTTGTATTGATGATAGAAGAAGTACAAGTGGTGGTGCTTTCTTCTTAGGAAGCAGATTGGTTTCATGGAAGAGAAAGAAACAAGATTCAGTGTCCTTATCAACTGTAGAGGCAAAGTATCTTGCAGTAGCATCTTGGTGTACACAAATGTTGTGGATGAAGCAAACCCTAAAGGTTATAAAGGTATTGTATGATGATCCTATTCCTATTTTGTGTGATAATACAAATACTACCAATATTTCCAAGAATCCAATGATGCATTCTAGAACCAAGCATATACAAATCAAATATCACTTTTTTAGAGAGAAGGTTGCAGATAAGAAAGTAAGGTTGGAATATGTTCCAACAAAGGATCAAATTGCAGACATTTTCACAAAGTCTCTTGTAAAGGACACCTTTGAGGATCTCCGGCAGAGGTTAGGGGCAATTGCCCCTCCTTCTTGCTAGATGCATAGTGGTGCATCTATCCAGGTGGAGTGGTTCATGTTATATCTTTTTCCTGGACTGATGGTGGTTACCTCTCAGGGGGAGCAGGTAGTGGTTGTTGATGATAGGGGAGTCTGGTTATTACAAGAAGTTATGCCCTTGTTGAACACCTAGAATACTAAGAGGGGGGTGAATCAGTATTCTCTTAAACCATTTACACATCAAACACTTTAATCCATTTAGCATATTCAACTGTAGTAAAGGAAATTAAGCATAAAACATATAGCTACAATTCATAACACTGAACACCAAGATTTTTACATGGAAAACCCAAAAAGGGGAAAACCACGATGAGGATTAGCTCACAATATATTATAATAAGGCAACTAGTTAAGGTTGATACAATTGATGGACTCACTGTCCAAGAATGCTCACTACTTATGGTTCACTACCAAAGGACTCACTGTCCTAAAAGAAAGAGATAGAAGAGGTGGCTCACTACTAGATTTGAACTATTATAATTACATCTAACATATGCAAGGAGTAAAATTCCAATGAAGCTCAAAGTAATACTCATTACACTGTTCACAAATACCAAACTGTATTGTTCTGCATTCACTCAATTTTCATCCAAAGGCACTTTTCGCATAACATAGATCACATCTCTACTCTTGCATTAATAAAACATTGAAAATAATCCTTCATATATATCTGCTTCTTTCACAACATCAATCTGGTCAATCTAATTAGATGTAACATGCAAAAACATGCCATATATAACATGTCAGCCCAAAACCTTCACACACACACTTCACACCAAGATTCAAACTTTGAAACAAGTTGAGATAGGTCAGCATGGACCTAAGATAGCTCCCACTTAACTTTGCAAAGCATATTTATCCTCCGTATAACTTCACACTTGATGGGTCAGCTCCACTGGTAAGGAAAACAATAGCATGATCTATCGTTAGTTCATAAATCAATATGCAGATATCAAAAATGCCTAAATTTTGGAATAGACATGCTATAGACATTCATAGTTTTATCCTCAAATCTACATAGAAAACCATTTACTTGCGGTGAAACGTAGAGTATCTCAAATCATCATTGGCACTGTCCATATAGAGTGTGATACACTGTCAACTCTAACTCTCATTCCAGATGACTTCAGGACCTGAAACTTTGGATATATCATGTCACTTCATAATATAAGATGCCATTAGAACTACATGGCTAAATATGCAACTACGAAGGAATGTAGAACATTCCATCACCCTACTAGGAATACCTTTACAAAACCAACACTGTCTACAAGCTTATCAATAGAAAAACAACCTTTCGGTGATCAGATCTTGATGAAACTTGGAACATACACAATGTGACACTTTATAAATCTTGTTCCAAAACACAACTAAACATTAGTATGATGGAAATGTAGAGAAATATTCCAGACAGTCTTCAAAAGAGTAGTCATCTTGAAACAGAGACAAACACCAAGTTCTGGAGACCAAATCTTCTTTATATCAACCCATGAATCTTATTTATGGCAACATATCTTGTCTTCTAAAGAATTCAAACATAACTCTATACTGATCAAGGCATGACATCCAACCATGAACTTTCCTTCTTCTTTAGGAACATAACATCTCATCTCTTGATAATCTTCGTGACATCAACCTTTCTCACCTTGTGATAGTGTATGAAATCAATACATACTATGTTGACATCAATGACAACACATATGGCCAACATCCCTAAGAGAGAATAAGTTTCCCTTTGTCCTTGATGTCAAAGGGGGAGAAATGTGTAGGTATGTGTTGCCATCAATGCCACAGGGGGAGATTGTTACACATATGGTTCCTAAGGTTGTCGTTGATATCAACAATATCATGGATGTGTGATGGTTTTCATGGTTGGATGTCATGTCCTATCTAGCAAAGAAGATAAAATTCATGGTTGGATGTCATGGATTGATCAATGCAAAGTTGAGTATGAAGTCATATTAAGATGGGAATTAGAAGCATCAAGAAGATACATTAATATGGGAATTAGAAGCACTAAGATGATTAGATGTGTTTCTAATGTTGGGAAGATGTTACTAGTGGCCTGATCCAAGTTTCATGGTGTTTAGATTACTGAAAGAGTGTTTTGTAGTTGATAGTCTGAATAAAGTGTTGTTTCTATGAAGGTGTTCTTAGTAGGGCAATGGAATGCTCTATATTCCTCCACATTTGGAGTTATGGGTATGTAGTTATGGAACTATGTTCAAGGTCCAGTGAAGGTGATAATTCCAAAGTTTTAGATCATCTATCCTTCCGCTATGAAAGTTATGAATGATATAGTACCTACATGTGTTCTGATAGAACAAGGTGGTGTTGAAGGCCTGTTGGAATGCTCCACATTCCTCCAAATGTGAATGTTTGTCTTTACAGTTTTTTGGACATGTTTATGGATGTGCATTACATCCTTTTTATAGTTTTAAGTTTCTTGGTGATCCACAAGCTTAGTTTTTCAATGATATTATGTTGCAGTGTGTTCTAGATGACTTGTTCTCAGAGTTCATGGTTGAAGATGTGCAGCACAAAATCTTTCATGTGTGGAGGTAAAGGAGTGTTTGGAGATGTTGTTTGAGTCCTACAGACTCATTTGGAAGAGTTTCATGAAGATCTTTCTTGTTTCCAGTACCACATGTAGAGTAAAAGCTCTACATCTTGAATATTTAAAGGTTCATGGTAGATTCATTTTGATTCAGGAGAAGAATCATCAATAGAAACAATGGTTGATTGTTGGTATTGCGAAGATGGTGTCAGAGACACAAAACATATATATCTATGTTTCAGGATTATACAGGTTTTCTTTTTTGGGGAAGTATTGAAGATCCATGTGTCTAAATGAGTTTCTCTAAGGCGGTAATAGTTTTGACAGTTCCTTCTTGATGCGCCATTGGCTGAGAGACCCACATGTTGCCTCCACGTATATTTTGAGAGCCTCCAGTTCTGATAGCCTTTTTCTATTGCACCATTGGTCAATGTATCCACGTGATACATTTTCACCTTTTGGCGAGGCCCACGAGCTGTGTCACCCTCACACACTTTCTTTAAGGTCTCAGTTTTGACAGTTTCTTTTTGATGCGCCATTGGTCGACGAATCCAAGTGTCACCCCTACACATGTTTTGAAGGTATCTAGTTCTAACAACTCCTTCCTAATGCACTATTGGATGGTTAAAATATGTGGCACTTCTACACTACATAAAAGATTCATTAAGGAGAAATGGAATAAAGGAAGGTGGGTCTGAGCAGATTTAGATAAGAAGGGACACTTGGCAAAGCCATGCTTTTTGCAAGCGTGAGTTTTCTGACGGTTGCTTCCTATTGCACTATTGGCCCGATTATCTACATGGCGGCTTTTCTTCATGCAATGATTTAAGTTCTTTTATAGGTAGTTTTGTGATGTAACTCAGGCTTTAGTGAGCTTTTTGTATTAGTTATCTTTTGTTTCTCTAGGGTTTTCTCTGTTAAGTAGTCTATTTAAAGAGCGTGAGTTTTTATTGTAAGTGGTTGGATATTATTCAAATACAGTAGAGAAGAAGACTTAAGCCTCTGTGAATTTTTCTTAGAAAGGATTCTAAATATTGTGTATCTGTGCATTTATCTAAGAGCCTTGTATACTCTGTGCTCCTTTCACCAATGAAGAGAAATAACATTCTGTGCTAAATATTGAGTCTTTTATCTATTATATTTGCAATATTATGATTCATTCTATCCATTTACTAAAGTAATAAGATGCAGCCTTCTATAAAATCATGCATTTATGCTCTTTGAATAGTTGTGATTGTTCTATCTAGTTATCAGTAAATAGAGAAAGTGAGTCCTTTCCCCCATAAAAAGTCTGAATCAATTCAGCGCATTGCCTTAGTATAGTTTCAATTATCAAATATTGTTTTAAGCTTCTTCTCTCCTTTTTCTCATAACATAAAGAAACAAAGAAGACATAGCTTCTTAAAAATCAGAGATTATCTCAGAATCAAGTCCCACATTTTGAGATTTCCCATTGTTGCTAGTAAAGTGCAAATTTTACCATCAATAGTTTTTGGCATGCTCAGTGGGACACTTTGAATCACCTGATCAAGATATTTGTTTACATACACCAGGGGTCTGTAACAAGAAGTCACTTGGCAAGTAACCTGGGGGCTTTTAGTTCCACCGTTAGTATATGTCGCTTGTAGAAGAATTGCAGCAAGAGCACCAGCAACATAGATGGCTCAACCAGTACCACCAAGGAACTTTGTTGATTGGAATAGTGGTAGCACATTGATTCCTCCAACGCCACCAGATACTTGGAACCCTATCCCAACGAATGCCTTAAAAGCACTTCCAAAGTTTACTGGAGAGGGGTTTAAGATCCCCAAAGAACACTTACAAGATGTAGCAGATGTATGTACGGTGCACTATGTGACAGATCAGAGTGTAGCCCTATGACTATTGGTGGCATCTTTCAAAGGAAAGGCCTTAGATTGGTATTAGTCTCTTAGATCGAATTCAATCAATACATGGGACTAGCTGGGTGAACTGTTCTTCATTAGATTCAATGAGAAAGGAGATAGATCCTTATTATAGCAGTTAATTACCATCTGAAAGGCTCCCCAAGAAGCCATAATAGATTTCAACACTAGATTCCAAAAAACATGGTAGAGGATCCCAGTGATAGCTCGTCCCCCAGTAGCTATGCCTATCATGTATTATTTAAAAGCCTTCAATTTAGATATAGTTGTAATGATTCAATCACTAGGAGGCTTCTCGATGCATATGATTTAGCCATTCTAGTCGAGAATAATTTGATAGATTCTAGGAAACTTCCCCTGAGACCTCCTTTGCCTGTGTTCCTAGAATTATCTATACCCATTCAAATGGAACTACCTAATCCTCTACAGGCCAATCCCTCCATCTATGTCTATCCAGTAGCTCAGGCCTCACCTGTCCCAGTGCAAGTGCTGCAAGCCTCTGAAATAGAAGATGTGAAAAGCATCTTACGAAGCTTTTCAAATGAGATCATAAATCTCAAGAGACAACAAACCAGTTATCCTAGAGCTATTTATCAAGGATTCTAGGGAAATAAATAGCCTTATGAGCCTAATTACCACCAATGTATCATCCTAACCAGTATCAAGGGAACCAGAGGCCAAGTCTGGCACAACCTTCAAATCAAGTTATCCCAGTCCCAACTCCATTACAAACAATTGCACCTAATCCTCATCATGAGTTGGTAGCTAGCCAAAATAATCTAAGTGAGGAGTCAAATGCCTAGTGTTTCCCATGTAATAATGCTCACATGCCTAAAGATTTCCCTAGGGGAAATTTATAGCAAAAGGTGGCTAAACAAAGAAGGAAAAAACCGCAAACAAAGGCTCAATAGGGACAATACCAATATCAGTCACCTAGTATGCAGAATGCAGTCTTGGTGGCTTAGATGCAAGGGATGTCTATTGAACAAGAGGCAGATACTGCTCTAGAACATGCACTTTCTCATGGGTGGAGGAGCCGGAGTATTTGTGAATGAAGAAACCACTTCACAGGTCCCCCAGGTACAATTAGACTATTACACTCATTCAAAGAAAAGAGTTATTGAGGATCCCATAAGTGCTCCGTAGTCAGAAATTACTTTCTAGAAAAATTCAATGTTCCTAGCCACTCAACCATCAATACAAAGATCAAAGGTGAACTCTCTTGTGGTACCAAATGCTAGTACTACAACTCGGCTAATTGAAAAAGTAAGATTCCCTGGACCATACCAAAGAATGCCAGCACCAAGCCCCCTAAATGTAGTAGAGCAATTAAAAAGGCTCCAGCTAATGTTTCTCTTTGGGACGTGTTTTCAATCCCTAAGCAAAAGACTTTGCTACAGAATGTGTTAAATGCATTGGAGACACCTATGGATCCACTATTCTCGAAGGATACCGGTGTGAAGAAGGTGACATTTGAGAAACCCACTTAGGAAGATTCCAAGATCTCACTGGTGATTCTAAAGGCAGGAGGTAAGGCGAAACCTACCCCATTCTATTTGACTTTGATAATAGGCAAAAGGTTGTTGCAGAATTCCATGATAGACTCAGGTGTAAGCACCACTGTAATTCCAAAGTAAATAGCTAATGCTCTTCAGCTTAAATATGAGCCCATGGAGAAAGAGGTGATGCAGCTAGATGGAAAAAGGGTATAGACCATGGGATTCCTTAAGGAACTACCTCTTATTCTATATGCATGTCTAAATTTCACTGTAAAGCAAGACATCTTTGTCATAGACATTCTGTTGATAACTGAGAGGGGGGGTGAATCAGTTATCCTAATTATTTCTTCTTTCTGAACTTTCTTATTAATCAATGCAGCATTAATTCAAACAAGCAAATATTAACATGAAATGAAAAACACATGACACAGTATTTTTGACGTGGAAACCCTGTTAAGGGAGAAAACCACGGGGTGATTAACCCAAAGATTATTCTCTGTTAGAAGAATAAAGAATTACAAAATGGCACTTGCCAATTAGGGCTCACTGCCTGAGCACACTGCTCACAAAGGAGGCACACTACCTACAAGGAGACACACTATCTACAAAAGAATGTTATACAATACTTGAACTAATTGGAAGCATCCACATATGCTGGTGTTCAGTTCCGGTTAGGCTCAGTACATTGATCTGTTGCACTTCATCTTTCCTCTTCTCTTTATTCTGCTTTACTTTCACATCCCAGATCTTTCTTACTGCTTCTGTTCTACTCTACTCTTATTCGCATATCACATCGCATAATATTGCTTCTCATAACTAAATCCATCCTATATATATATATCCGCACAAGTGATTTCATTATCTTTCTAGTCGGCACCCAGAACAGTCTATCTTCTCACAAACTCTGTTCTGTCGGCTAACTCCTTGCACATCAAGTAATGCGGATCAAGCATATACTTTTAGATATCATTAATCATGTTGGCCAAACATGATTCATGCCTTCACAACCTTTACCATCATCAGTAACACATCCAGAAAATAGTCTGATGTTCTGTCAGTCAGTTCTTCCTCTATTCACACTGTCACTCAGGAATCCGGTACTCAACTATTCATATCTTTTTCCTTGTCCATCACCGGAGGCTAAATCCTTGGAATATACCACTCAAGGTAGTCCTCTTGACTTCCCCAGATCCGTACTGCACCAAGATACTTCCTTTGAGAGATCTAGACCTGTTTGTCAGACCTTGCCACATGCTCTGTTCTTATTCACCGGACCACAATAATCTTCATTCTGACTTCTGGTAGAGACACACCATGACTTGCAGATATGTGGGATGACCTTTGTTGCCATCAATGACAACAACCATGAATCCATATAGTGTCTCTTGCCAACAATCTCCCCCTTTGGCATTGATGGCAACACTTAGTGAAAAATGACTAAGTGTTTACACTATGCTCCCCCTTAACTGATGCTCTGTCTTTATATACATTTTCTGGAGCTCCCCCTTAGTTGGATTCCTCATTTTTCACTGCTCCTCACTCCCCCTTTGACATCAATGGCAAAGGGTAGGGTTCGCACACCAAAATTTTCAAAAATTTTACTATACTTGGCTATATATTACATATTCACATAAACTAAAGAATATCTGCAAAGGATGTCTTCAACTGGATGAGTTCTGTAGCCCAACTTTGCTTCATTCTATCCAAAATTGAAATGTGACCACTCAACAAAAATGCAAAAGCTTCTGCCCTCTTAAGATCTGTCGGATCATTTGTGTGGGCAGTAGTCTTAGCATCACTTATGGCCTCATGCATGGTCTCTAACTTAGGGATAATAATCCTTCTAAGTTCTCCCATCCGGTTAATTATATTCTTCCTTTCCTTTTCAAAGTTCTTTATTGCATTTGTGATTGCAATAGTTTGACATTCTTGATTTACTATGGAGGAAGAGAGAGGATCAAAATTTTGAGACAAACTCAGTAGTTTGTCATGTTCCTCTTTTATTTTCTTCTCAATTTCTACTGTTGCTTTTGACCAGGAGATACAAAATTTGTAAATGTCACCACCATCCTTAAGAGCATTTTCTAAGCTCTTTATTCCAATACTCATATTTCTCCTATCATTAGAGATTAATCCTAGTACCTCTGAGAATCTCTTATCCAAAAACTCCTTCTGGACCTTTTCTTCAGCTAATTTTTCTAGGGATTCAAAATGTGTACCAACACTGCTGACTAAGGTTTTGAGATTACCAGAAGAGGAGGCTGTGGGATCTTTCTGGACCGATGACATAATCTTTTCAAGCACTCTAGAAGTAGCTTCTATCAACTCACAGTCTTCCATATGAGACTTTAGGAGTTTTTCATTTGCCTTAGCATTTGCAAATGAAGCTATCTTCATTGTTTGTACCAGAGAGAGGGAATCAAAATTGAATGGACCTTGTAGAAGCTCCGGTTCATCAATCTCTATTGTTTCTTTGCTCAGAAATTTTTGTATAGTTTGTGCAGTGTCTCTTGCTGGAGACAGATGTTTCTTCTCTTCTGCAGTCTTGGAGCTGTCCTTTGGATTTTTCTCTCCTTCCACATTCTTACCACTATCAGTTGTGGTTTTCTCTATTGGAGTCTTCTCTTTCTCTGCAACCTTGGTACTGTCAACTTCTTTTTCTTTTACCGCTGCTTCTTTCTTCTGTAATTTCTCTTCTTCTTTGGATCCGGAGACTGTAGGGGAAACCGAAGGAGAAATGTTGGTTTGTCAGGGCCCATCTCTTCTGTTGCTTTCTCAGAAGTTTCTTCTGCAACACTTGTGGATGAGGAATCAGTACCCAAGTCCCCTACAACAGGAAGATTAAACCTTTTGAAGGCCTTCCGGAGGATCTCTTTTGTATCCATGGCCACCTTGTCAGTCTCACCAAGCATGAGTTGATTCATCCTTGCTTTACTCCTGAACTCATCTTTGCAGTCTTTGAATATTATGTTCATTGTCTTGGGATCAATTTGGGGATATAGTTGAATAGCTATCTGCTCCCAGATCTCAAGATCTTTTGCCTAGGCATTGTTCTTTCTTATTTCTAACTCCTTTTCTAGGCTTTTAGGAATTAGAGATATAATCTCAATGAAAGCCTTATTGTATATGTTTAGATACCTGATTGTGGCTTCCTACAGGATCTTTTGGTCAGCCTCATTGTAGTCATCATAGAATTCAGCCATTGGTTGAAGGTTTCCATCCACAGTGACTGATTTGATTACACTCTCTAGAGATAGGGTGGGCTTTTTAACAAATTCCTCTGCCATTTCTTCCTTGTCTAGGCCTGTGGAGGGTTTACTAGATCCTTTCTTCTTCTGCTTCTTTATTTCCTTTACCCCCTCATCTGATTCCGTTTCCTCTTCATCTTTCTGACTTGTATAAGCCCTTGTGGCTTTTATTTTAGACCTTTTCTCTCCTTTACCGAATGTCTAACCTTCCGATTTTGATGTTTTTGAGCTTTTGGTTGTGACAGGTGTAGATCCCTTTGATGATCTGGTTTGGGTTGAGGTTTCCACCAGAGTACTTTTCTTGCTTTTCTTTTCTGCCTCTTTCTTCTCTTCCTCAGCCTTTCGCCTCTTTTCCCAGTTGGCATCAAGTGCCTCCTTTGGGATGCCTAGGCCTTGAGCAATATGCTCTACTTCTTTTCTCACCTCCCTCTTTATCTTAGGTTCTCTGAGTTCCACATGGATCTTCACACTCAGCTCCTCAAAGGTTCCAAACCTTTCTGCCTTTGGATCTTTGGGCTGACTAAGCATGTGTTGAACATGCAGTTCCATAATCTGTTCATCAACCTCATACCCCATGGGCATGATCCAGACTGTCCTTGGCTCTACTACCTCCATTAGGCACTGATCAGTATCAACCATAAAGCAAACTGAGTCTTTGTATTTTTCAACAATAGACTGGGGAATTCTTTCTCTTGCTTGCATCATGCTCTGGAAGTTTTTGAAGTATCCCCACAGGGCTATATTTCTTGCTTTGGCATCCCCAAGCCCATGTAAATAATCTCTAATCTAGACTTCTATAGGTTTGTCATTCTGCCATACCCATCCACTTGATCCGGGCAACTCATTCATGAAGTAGAAAAATAGACATAATATAATTGTACCATACTTGAAAGAATTCTTTTTTTCCTTTTTGATCTTCTGTATATTTTCCATTAATTGGCTTAAAAGAAGTTCACAGAGATCATAATCTACATTCTTCCTTAGCATCTCATAGGCAGTATATACTGCAGTTCCGGATACAGAATTCTCCCTACTAGAGTGATAAATCTTGTATCCTATTATCATAGATGCAAATTTGACATCCGGTTCAGTGATGTCTTCAATTGTCATAGCTCTCTTATCAAATTTTGATTCGGTTGCATCACTAACTGTCTGATTTTTGACAGACTTGAGGATAGGTGTTCCACCGGATGAGTGCAGACCGGTTACAGCCGTAATTGCATCTTTGGTGATCTTAAAAGGCTTGTTCAACCATAAGAAATTGTCATGCACTCTACTCAGTACATGCCGGACCCATTCATCTTCTTCAAAACAGGGGAAATGAATGAATTGATCAAAATGTTTCTTCTGGATACCCTTATACTCTGGTTTAAGCTCAAAAGCATTGTCTATCAGTTGTTTGTGATAGAAATCTCTCAATTTGAATTCCCCAAATTCCTCAATACTTGCATGTATGTAAACCCTAATGTCTTCTATGTGTAAAACGCCATGTGGAACACTAGAGAATGCTCCTAAGGGATCTACCTCCGATGACTTGTAAGGGTGTTTCTTAAATTCAGGTCGGGGCCTATCTGAGATCTTTACTATATTCAGAGTAGCCATTTTTCAAAAGATTTGTAGTGAGATATCGAAAATAGAAAATACCTTATGCACCTTCGGTTACACGAAGTGGTTGGATTGATTTCTATATGTAATGACTTCTGCAAGAGATCTTCGGTGAACTTGATGAATTTTGTTGCAGAGCTCCACTTTTCACTTCTTCTTGAGTGCAGAATGAACAAGTGATTTATGAGAAATCCCTTATATTGCTCCGTAAACCCTAATATCTAATTGCAATAAATGCTCGACCTACATTATTCTGATTTGCCTTATTCGAATGACTTGAAGAACTGGATCAGTCCTGATTTATGAACGTCATGCGGATCTTCCAACCATGAACAAACCAAGATGACACATCACAAGGACATCCCAAATACTCTGTCCAATCCGCAGAATAAGACAATGCACTTCCAGATCTCTCCGGACCTTTTTGTAATCCTCTGTCATTTCTGAGCATCTCCCAGAACAGGTTCTACATGATCGATCACAACTTCTTCACATCTTCATGCGGACCTCTAAAATCTTAGCTGGATCATCTCAAGACTCATATCTACAAACCCTTTACTCCGCATCTTGTGCCTAATCCGGCACCACTTGATTGGCTGGGGGAACAGGGTTTTCTTTGTGTCTCCCCCTGAGCCAGAGCTCATTTCTTAATTTTTGAAAGGAATATCAGCACCAGAGTCTGGTGCGGATCCAACCTCTACCTTCTCTGAACTTTTCTTCACCCAAATCTTGTTCATCTCATTCCTAACTTCATCCGCATTCATCTTTTGTTTACCCTTGTCTTGATTCTGATTATATATCGGACCTCTTTTGTCCTAATTCTTGCTTCTGTAGACTTTTGCATTATGACCGGACCTATTACAGATTTGGCAAACAAGATTTCTTTGCATATTTGACTGATAACCTCTTGATCTGCATTGATTAGCCATATGACCTACTCTATTGCATGTAAAGCATCTACCATTGAATGATTTGTTCATTTGCATATTTCTGCATTCATGAGACTTATGTCCATACCTTTTGCAGTTAAAGCATTGTCCGGAGAAGGATGAATTAGTCTGATTCATTCTCTTTCTGTATTGATTAGCTTTGTGACCAAAGTGATTGCAGTTGTGGTAGTATCCATTGAAGGATGGATATCTTTGAGCATTGGGCTGTCTTACCGGAGGTCTTCTAGGCCTATTCCTTAGATTTTCTGATCCAAAATTCTTCTGACCGGATCCGGAGCTTTCTCCTTTCTCATATCCCAAACCACACTTGTCATCTGCCCTCTTTTGACTTCCAAGAAGAACTTCAAGTTGAGCAGAACTTATCTTGAATTTCTCTTTATATTCATTTGCTGTTTGAAGATCCCTTTTGAGAGAGACAATTTGATCCTCAAGTTTTTCTTCATTATCTTTAGCATCTTCAAAATCAGATTCAAGATGTCTGATAATCCTATCCATTTGGTGGCAATCTTCTGATTTCTCTTTGAGAGATTGTCTTAGATTGTCTTCAGTTTTTCTTTTCTCTTCAATCTCTTGAGTAAACTTTATAACTCCTGATTCCATTTCATGTCTTACCATAATGACTTCTTTTGATAACTTTTCACATCACTTGGTTTTCTCAGTCAGCTCTTCATTTGCATTACTTTCTTCACTTTGTCTTGCCAATTGCTGGAGCAGCTCCTTTCTCTTTTTCATAGAGAGACTTAATTTGTCTTTTAGTTCTCTCATGAATTCATCAGCCTGTTTGAGTCTTTCCTTTAATTCATTGACTTTAGAGTTTGACTGTTCAAGATCCTCAAGGGCAATCTTGAGTTGCTCCCTTAAACCATATGCATCCATTTGAACTCCCAGATCTTCCTCAAGCTGTTAGGCTCTATTAGGAGGAACTTAGCTCTGATACCAATTGTTGATAACTGAGAGGGGGGGTGAATCAGTTATCCTAATTATTTCTTCTTTTTGAACTTTCTTATTAATCAATGCAGCATTAATTCAAACAAGCAAATATTACCATGAAATGAAAAACACATGACACAGTTTTTTTGACGTGAAAACCCTATTAAGGGAGAAAACCACGGGGTGATTAACCCAAAGATTATTCTCTGTTAGGAGAATAAGGAATTACAAAATGGCACTTGCCAATCAGGGCTCACTGCCTGAGCACACTGCTCACAAAGGAGGCACACTGCCTACAAGGAGACACACTATCTACAAAAGAATGTTATACAATACTTGAACTGATTGGAAGTATCCACATATGCTGGTGTTCAATTCCGGTTAGGCTCAGTACACTGATCTGCTGCACTTCATCTTTCCTCTTCTCTTTATTCTGCTTTACTTTCACATCCCGGATCTTTCTTACTGCTTCTGTTCTACTCTACTCTTATTCGCATATCACATCACATAACATTGCTTCTCATAACTAAATCCATCCTATATATATATTCGCACAAGTGATTTAATTATCTTTCTAGTCGGCACCCGGAACAGTTTATCTTCTCACAAACTCTGTTCTGTCGGCTGAATCCTTGCACATCAAGTAATACAGATCAAGCATATACTTGTAGATATCATTAATCATGTCAGCCAAACATGATTCATGCCTTCACAAACTTTACCATCATCAGTAACACATCCAGAAAATAGTCTGATGTTCTGTCAGTTAGTTCTTCCTCTGTTCACACTGTCACTCAGGAATCCAGTACTCAACTATTCATATCTTTTTCCTTGTCCATCACCGAAGGCTAAATCCTTAGAATATACCACTCAAGGTAGTCCTCTTGACTTCCCCAGATCCGTACTGCACCAAGATACTTCCTCTGAAAGATCCGGACCTGTCTGTCGGACCTTGCCACATGCTCTGTTCTTGTTCACTGGACCACAATAATCTTCATTCTGACTTCCGGTAGAGACACACCATGACTTGCGGATATGTGGGATGACCTTTGTTGCCATCAATGACAAGAACCATGAATCCATATAGTGTCTCTTGCCAACACATTCCACCTATTTTCAGCCTCTGTTTATCTAGGGATTTCGAGGCCAAAATCAAAGGATACCTTTCCTTAGATTGGTCCTATTGGTTCTCAAATTTACAGTTTGCAAAACCCTAAAAGGATTCCAAGATTTATAATTAGGTTTCGCAACCAATTTGGCCAACTGATAGAATTAACCCCAATGGTTAAGATGCTTTGTACTTTGGGCTCTGCTTTCCTAGGTGGGTGTTACCTTATATGTCACTAAATCGATAATTTATCCTCAAACTTGTTGGTGACTTCAGAGCAGATTAAGGGATTCATATAATTTTATCAATTAAATCATCCAATTCACCATAATCCAAACTAGCATATGATTTGAATTAGATTTTTTTATATTTTTTCTATTCTACTGCTACTCCTACTCCTACAAACAAAAAATTAAAATTGGAACTTTGAATATGATTCAAGGAAATGATTCTAAAAAATAATTGATTGGTGCCTTTCTCAATAGTTGGGTAATGGAGTTTTTTTACAAAAAGATTTGTGCTTTCTATCTAGCCACAACTCGAATTACTTGGCATGGAATTGTTTATGCCTAGCATAAACATGCAAGGTTATTTTTACCCAACTCTTGTTAATTATCCAAATTGAATCCACCTAATTACAATGATCTATCCAATGGAATTTAATTCCTCCTTGAGGAAACACAATTAGACAAACCACCCAAAACAACAAATGTGTTTTGAAGAATTAAAGCATACCCTTGATATATTAATTCAAATAACCAGGAGAAACAAATATGGATACAACCATATAAAGTAAAACATGAACTTTCAACAAGTAATTGAGAACTAGATATATGGCACCAGAGAAATGCAGTTTGCTTTTATTGATATATCTTTGAAGAGCAAGCCTTACAATGTCTTTTTCCAAAATCAAACTCCCAGAGAGCTTTCCCAAGGTCCTAGTTTCCTTCTTATAGGGGTGAAGGAAGCTACAAGCTTCAAACCTTACACATTCCAAAAGATGACTTTTGATAGACCCACCCCTTATTAGACCTATTACAATATAGACAAATCATCATCATTTTTATGCAAATTATTCAGAGTTTGGTCTTGTTTAGTCTGCACTTATAGAAAGACATTTTCTGCTTCTTTGATATGTGCATTATTATCCATCACAATATTTCCAATTATGTGAACATTGTTGTGAATAATAGCAACTGATTCTTTTAAAGACAAAATATCTTGACAAAAATCATCTACATTTTGTTGCAGATGAGCATAGAACCTGGTAATATAATTTCTCTGTTTAAACTCGAGAGAAGGTTCCTTTTCTTCAGAAGTCCTGGGTTGAAAAGCATATTGAAACATACTTATTTGACCATCGGATGACTTACAATTTCCTTTTAGGGGTGGCCATCTACCATTTTTATAATAAGACACTTCTTGTTCCTTATACCATTCAAGAGTTTTAGCTCTTGGGAGTGTCTGGACCATATTACAAAAAGGATGGTCAATCTAGACTACTTTTCCCTTTTCTTTTTGTCAATGTTGGCTAGATGGTTTAGGACCAGTATTAATTGGTTCATCTTCTACCTCAACATAAAGTTGATCTTTCTTTCTTCCAGAAGAACTACTAAAAGAATATCTAGGAGTAGCAAAATTTTCCTCAAAAGGATTTGTATTATATCTCCTAGAGGATAGGCTTCTAGGGATAATATTGATCTGGTTCTGTTGAATTTCATGAACAGGACGAGTATTTTCTAGCAATCTAGGTGCGACATGCTGCATCCAGTCAAGTTTCCAACCTGCTAGTATTTTAATAGTGTTAATATGACCTTTCTGGAGTTGGACTTTTCCATGAAGGGTTTTAGCATACGACAGGTTTTCTAATATGTTTGGATTGTTTGTATTCATCATGGAATACAAGACCTGGATATGAACAAAGGCATACTTGAATCAACCAAACATATTTAATCCATACAAAGAACTAAATACTCCCCAACAATTAAGAGCACCCTTTTTTACTTATGAACAACCTTTATCTCTTGCGGCTATTGTAAGATTAGGGTAATAAGTGAAACACAGAATTCTTGGTAAGTCTAGAAAGACTGGACAATTGACAAGCGTGGGAATATTCTACTTGATGTCTATCACACAAAGCAAGATATGACACATGTTTAATATTATCAGGGACACACAACCCAATAGTGACTTGAATAGCACCAAAATGAACAAAGTTAACATCCTTATGACTTCGAATATATTCTATTTCTTCCGAAGGAAGAATTGACAATATTTTGGTTTGAAAAGTTTGCTAGGGTCATACTCTAGTGTTAACTCAACAATTTTCATTCTAGGAATAAAAAAAGGTTTAAAAGTAGACTTAAATATCACATTTTTTAATAGACTAGGACGCAATGTACTCTTCTTATAGATTGAATCAGCTTTCAGAAGAGGAGATCTATAATTACTTACTTGTCCTTCCATAATATCTTCTGAAGTATCTATATTAGGAACTTCTTCTATTTTCAGATCACCTTCCATTGGCTGTACAGGAGAATGCTCAAAAGTTCCTTCGACACATGCTTCAGTAATTCTTTCAACACCAGTATGAGGGTGAGAAAATCCTTGGAATTCAGCCATTTCTTTCAAGAAAGAGAAGTTGGATGAACCTAAGACAACTTACAGTGGTTTTACAGAAGAGATAAATAGAACCCTTACACAACCAAACAAAAACTAGGTATAAATCTCAAATCCCAACACCGAAGTGCAACCCTACAGAGCTAGGCTCTTCGCTTCTTAGATAATTGCTCAAAACTTTACTAGAAATGGGAGATTGCCTTCTCAGGATATCGTCGTAGGCTCTGATACCACTTTTATAGGAACCAAATGGAAGAATTATAGAAAATAGTGACTTTTACAGGAACCCAATGGAAGAATTACATAAAATAGTGTTGGAGGCTGGCGGCCGAATGCTTACAGCTTCTGATGTTACTAAATAACTACTTTAGATTACATGCAGAGTAACAAACTTATATGCAAGAATCTTTCTGATATCTCAAATCACACTAAGTGCAGAGATAGAGCATACTCAATCTTTGCAAATCTAAGACTCTCTAAGACTCAGACTTCTAAGACTCGATGCCCACAATGCTTCTGCATCGTCTTATTTATAGCAAATTCTTGACCGGAAGAGAAGGTAGAAAAGAATCTAACCGACAATACCAGGTAAACTGGTGGATAGAAAAGGAGGTATATCATGCCAAATGGATGACAGTGACAGCCCTTACAACTTTACTTTGTCAAAGAATCTTATCTTCCCATACCATCACCGATATGAAAACTAGCTCCATCCAAGCTACCACATGAACTAGAACCTGGGGATGATGATTCAGCAGGGTTGTCAAATCCGTAATCATAGATTTCTTACCATCCAACTGGTCTCCATCTAGCATGAATTTGGAATTGGTGGTGAATGTTCCAGTCTTGTTGGTCATTATCAAAATGCATAGTAGGAGAGAAGTATGATTCCCATCTTAGCTTCATATAAATAACAATTCTGGTGACCAAGTCTTGACAAATAGGTTCATCTGGATTGACAACTGAAGGTCCTGCATATTTGAAGAAGTCTTAAATTTGTTTGGTTATGGGAGTTGAGCAGGTGATTGACCAAGTGAAAAATGGTCTTCTTACAAGATTGAGCAACAAATAATACATATGATCAGAATTTATCTGAAGGATTTCAAACTGACCATAACCTTCTTCATATATATCTGGAGTAGAGATGCAACCAATGTGCTCCAGGGTATCTACAATTGAAATTGCATTATCTAAATAATGATTATTAATACCTTTACTAAGGATGTTTTGTTGGACTATACGATTCATTTTTCTAAAATGAACATCATAAGTTTTATCCTTAATAACTCCTGGAACATGGAAGATGATGCAGGATTCTGCATAAAGACTCCAGGGAGAGAAGGTCTACTAAGAGTATCTGCTACAATGTTTTGCTTGCCTGGAATGTGCTGGACTTCATAATTATATTGGTTTAATTATTCCTGCTAGCAAAGATATTTACCTTGACCATATTTCCTACCATGATCCTTTTCTTTGAACATGAGAAACCTAGTACAGTCTATTCTAATAATGAAATGTTTTAGATGCATAAGTTTGAGAGCAAACTTCTTCAGGTTCTTGATGACACTATAGATTTATTTGTTAGAAGAAATCCATTTTTGAACATCTTCAGGGAATACTCCACTTGCATATTCAACAATAAATTCAACACCATCTTTGACAAAACATAAATGTCCTCCCCAAGCATAGTCAGATGCATCTGTATACAAGATAAATTCATCAGTTGTAGGAACATTAAGAACAGGCAAATTTTGTAACTTTTGTTGGATTAAATAGACTACATCAGTATGTTTCTGAGACCATTGAGGTTTCTTCTTTGTGAGTAGCTATTGCAGAGGCTCTCGGTCAAAGCCAACACCTAGATAGAAATTATTTACATAGTTTAATATACCCAAAAATCCTTGCAACTCCTTTGTATTTAATGGAGGCTGAAATTCAAGGATTTTTGACTTAATATGAGGTTGTACCTCAAGTTGTCCACCTTTAATAATCATACCTAAGAATTTACAAGAGTTTGTACACCATTGAATCTTAGATAGGGACAGAACAATCCTAGAATTTAATGCTAACCTATAAAAAGTTTCTAGATGAGACTTATGTTCATCAAAGTTCTTGCTAAAAATTAGAATATCATCAATATAAACAAAAAGAAAATCTTCACAACCACTGAATATTTTGTCCATTCTCTCCTAAAAATAATATGGTGTGTTCATTAAGCCGAAGGACATGACTCTCCACTCGTAATGTCCAAAGGGGCAACTGAATGCAGTTTTGTATTGATCTTCCTCTTTGACTCGAATCTGATAAAATCCTAATTTGCAGTCAAATTGGGAAAATATTTTAGAATTATCTACCTTTTCAAGAAAATATGATTTCTCAGGAATTGGATAAGGAAATGGAAGACTAATAGCATTTAATGGTCTATAATTGATAACCATTCTTTTTTTCTTTCTTCTTTTCTCAGCTTGTTTGCAAACCATGAAAGCATAACAGTCATTTTCAGACTGAGAATGTTTAATATACTTCCCTTCCTTAAGTTCATTAATTGCTTGAGCCATGTTTGGATAATCATGTGTAGGGATAGGTATGTGCTTCCCTATTTTTATCTTTCCACCATGTTGAAGTCTTATCTCCATCTCAGGCATTTCTTTTTCCCAAAATTTTTGTGGATCCTCTAAACAAACTGCTTCAATGAGTGCAACTTTTAATTCAGGCAATAGTTTGACTGTCTGAATCCTATGAATGGTTGGATATTTCTCAGAAGCATAGATTAGTCTAGGAGTACTAATATTTTCTCCATTTAAGGTGAACATAATACTCTTTTTTGTGCATCTATATGGAGTATATCTATCAATAAAGTTACCTCCCAATAGTACATCTATTGGCATCTATTTCATGGCAAATAAATCACACTTAAACTACTTGCCTTCAACTTGTAGGGGTTGTTGATGGCTATATTTATCACAGAGAAATTTATTTCCTTGGACATCGCAAGCTGTATAAGCAGTTTTTTGTGTAAGTTGTTCCCAATTATTCAAAATAGGCTCTTTACAAAAAGACAAGGATGCACCAGTATCAACTTGAGCATCATACTATTTTCCATTGATATTAACAGTAATATATTGGGAAAATTTGCCAGTAAGGAGATGGACTAAGTGGGTAGGTTCAAGCTGAGGCTTTGGATTTGGTAAGACGGACATTACTAGCTTGACTTTGCTGGGATCAGCCATTGTCTTAGGTAATTCTAGTTTAGTCTCTTGTTCATCCTCATACAATTGTTGGATTTGTTCCTAGAATTCAAAATGATCTAGGAATGGATAATATGAAGTAGATGGAATGTCTTCATATACTAGAGTTGAAAAGTATGGGTTACATGGTTGTGGGAAAGAGGCATTTTGTGTTTGAATGGAAAAATTAGCTAAGGCTTTTGTAATAGAATCCTCTTTTGGTTCCTGTCTTTCCTTTCAGCTTTTATAATAGGAAAATTAGTAGAAACTACTTGTACTTGTTCTGGCACAAATTGACAAGGCATTGTTGAATTGACTGCAGGAGGTCTAAAAATAGGAGGGTACCTAGACTGTTGTGTCATAAAATCTGGTTGTGGAAATTTTGTTTGGAATGGACTCCTTCCTCTTCCTCTTCCTTTGCCTCTCCATGTCTAATTCATCATTATTGTGGGAGCATCATAATCAACATCTTCTATTTGTTGTTCAGCTTCAAGTAGTGTGTCTGCAAGATCTTCTAATGCTTCTTCATCTTCATCTTCATATTCATATTCTTCAAGAAAAGGTTCATAAATATTATCTTGAAGATAAAGATCTTCTTCTTCATCAATAACATCCCACCACGCAGCTGCAGTAGGACCAGCATAAACAGCTTTAATAGCTTTATTCTTGTAGTGACAGTCAGGGGCTTTATGACCAGCTTTGTTACAAATATAGCAAATAATTTGATTACTTTGGGAACGTGGCTAAGAACGCTTGTGCATGTATTTATGCTTAGGAGCATAGGAATACTTTTTTGGGAAAGAGCGCTTATGGAAATTGAGATGGTGCCAGAGCCTATGGTGATATCCTGAGAAGGCAATCTCCCATTTCTAGTAAAGTTTTGAGCAGTTATCTAAGAAGCGAAGAGCCTAGCTCTCTAGGGTTGCACTTCGGTGTTGGGATTTGAGAGTTATACCCAGTTTTTGTTTGGTTGTGTAAGGGTTCTATTTATCTCTCCTATAAAACCCCTGTAAGTTGTCTTAGATTCATCTAGCTTCTCTTTCTTGAAGGAAATGGCAAAATTCCAAGGATTTTCTCACCCTCATACTAGTGTTGAAAGAATCAATGAAGCATGTGTCGAAGGAACTTTTGAGCTTTTTCCTGTGTAGTCGACGAAAGGTGATCTAAATATAGAAGAAGTTCCTGATATAGATACTTCAAAAGATATTATTGAAGGACAAGTAAGTAATTATAGACCTCCTCTTCTGAAAGCTGATTTAGTCTATAAGAAGAGTGCATTGCATCCTAGTCTATTAAAAAATGTGATATTTAAGTCTACTTTTAAAACTTTCACTACTCCTAGATCTTCTTTTAGTAGTTCTTCTAGAAGAAAGAAAGCTCAACTTTATGTTGAGGTAGAAGATGAACCAATTAATACTGGTCCTGAACCATCTAGCCGACATCGACAAAAAGAAAAGGGAAAAGCAATCTAGATTGACCATCCTTTCTATAATATGGTCTAGACACTCCCAAGAGCTGAAACTCTTGAATGGTATAAGGAACAAGAAGTGTCTTATTATAAAAATGGTAGATGGCCACCCCTAAAAGGAAATTATAAGTCATCTAATGGTCAAATAAGTATGTTTCAATATGCTTTTCAACCCAGGACTTCTAAAGAAAAGGAACCTTTTCTTGAGTTTAAACAGAGAAATTATATTGCTAGGTTCTGTGCTCATCTGCAACAAAATGTAGATGATTTTTGTGAAGATATTTTGTCTTTTAAAGAATTAGTTGCTATTATTCACAACAATGTTCACATAATTGGAAATATTGTGATGGATAATAATGCACGTATCAACGAAGCAGAAAATGTCTTTCTACAAGTGCAGACTAAACAAGACCAAACTCTGAATAATCTACATAAAAATGGTGATGATTTGTCTAATCTGATTAACCTTGTACAACCCTTAGGTAATCAAATAGATAATATTGTTCATAGATTTGATCATGTAGATATTGCCTTAGATGATTTGTCTTAGTCTTTAGATTGGCTTGTAAATAATTAGAAAAAGCTAGTTTCACATGCCATAGTTGTTTCACAACCTCTCCAATCAAAAGAAAAGAGAGCAAAAAAGACTTCTGATTCTTTTCTCATGATGTAGACCACTTGTCCTATCACTCCATGGTATTTAGTTATTGATCAATTAGAAGACCCATTTCATCTCATCAATAAATGGGTAAATACTTTTATTATTATTGCATCTTTGTCTGGGACACCTCAAGAAAATATTGCAAAAATGGTTGTTACATATTGTTGGGGAATTTTAGTAGATTGGTGGCATGGTATTTCTGATCAAGAAAAGGAAGCAAGAGTCTTCAGAAATATTGTCATTACTACAAACACTGCTACTGGCCAACAACATCAACGGTAATTACCTGCTATGAATTGTTTGCTTGAATGGTTGACTGATGAATTTTGCCCTGAAACTGTTTGTAGGAAAGAGAGATTGATGAAAGATATCTTATCAATGAAATGTTGTGATCTCAATGATTTTAAAGCTTATTCTATGAATTTCAGAAAGTTGATCTATCAAATTAAGGATCCCAAGAAAATTGAATTTGCTAAAAGAAAATACTTAGAAGGTCTTCCTTACAACATTGCTGACAAAGTTATAAGATATCTTGAGACTAGAGAAATTTCTCTTGAGGACTCTCCTATAACTGATCTTATTTAGTATGCCCGTGATCAGATTCTTCAATTTCTTGAAGAATGTAAATATCAACAGAAGTTTACTAAATATGAAGCTAGACACATTGCTCCCTCTTTCATAGAGACCTATGGTTGTAATCCTTTCACTAAAGCACAGTGCAAGGCTACAAAGAAATATAAGAAGCGCCATCTCAATTTCCATAAGCGCTCTTTCCCAAAAAACCATTCTTATGCTCCTAAGCATAAATACATGCACAAGTGTTCTTAGCCACATCCCCAAAGCAATCAAATTATTTGCTATATTTGCAACAAACCTGGTCATAAAGCCCCTGACTATCACTGCAAGAATAAATTTGTTAAAGCTATCTATGTTGATCCTTTTCTAGCTATGTGGTGGGATGTTATTGATGAAGAAGATCTTTATCTTCAAGATAATATTTATGAACCTATTATTGAAGAATATGAATATGAAGATGAAGATGAAGCATTAGAAGATCTTGCAGACACTTTACTTGAAGTTGAACAATAGCTAGAAGATGTTGATTATGATGCTCCCACAGTCATGATGAATCAGACATGGAGAGGCAAAGGAAGAGGAAAAGGAAGGAGTCCATTCCAAACAAATTTCCACAACCAAATTTTATGACACAATAGTCTAGGTATCCTCCTATTTTTAGACCTCCTACAGTTAATTCAACAATGCCTTGTCAATTTGTGCAAGAACAGGTACAAGTCTTTTCTACTGATTTTCCTATTATAAATGCTTAAAGGAAAGATAGGAATTATAGCAAGAAGGAACCAAAAGAGGATTCTATTACAAAAGCGTTAGTTGATTTTTCCATTCAAACATAAAAAGCCTGTTTCCCACAACCATGTAACCCATGCTTTTCAACTCTAGTATATGAAGACATTCCATCTACTTCATATTATCCATTCCCAGATCATTATGAATTCCAGGAACAAATCCAACAATTGTATGAGGATGAACAAGAGACTGAACTAGAATTACCTAAGACAATGGCTGATCCCAGCAAAGTCAAGCTAGTAATGTTTGTCTTGCCAAATCCAAAGCCTCAGCTTGAACCTACCTACTTAGTCCATCTCCTTACTGACAACTTTTCCCAATATGTTACTATTAATATTAATGGAAAATAGTATGATGCTCAAGTTGATACTGGTGCATCCTTATCTTTTTGTAAAGAGCCTATTTTGAATAATTGGGAACAACTTACACAAAAAAATGCTTATACATCCTACGATGTCCAAGGAAATAAATTTCTCCGTGATAAATATAGCCATCAACAACCCCTACAAGTTGAAGGAAAGCAATTTAAGTGTGATTTATTTGCTATGAAACAAATGCCAATAGATGTACTATTGAGAGGTAACTTTATTGATAGATATACTCCATATGGATGCACAAAAAAGAGTATTATGTTCACCTTAAATGGAGAAAAGATTAGTACTCCTAGAATAATCTACGTTTTTGATAAATATCCAGCCATTCATAGGATTTAGATAGTCAACACTCATTGAAGCAGTTTGTTCAGAGGATCCACAAAAATTTTGGGAAAAAGAAATGCCCGAGATGGAGATAAGACTTCAGCATGGTGGAAAGATAAAAATAGGGAAGCGCATACCTATCCCTGCACATGATTATCTAGACATGGCTCAAGCAATTAATGAACTTAAGGAAGGGAAGTATATTAAACATTCTAAGTCTGAATATAACTGTTATACTTTCATGGTTTGCAAAGAAGCTGAGAAAAGAAGAAAGAAAAAAAGAATGGTTATCAATTATAGACCATTAAATGCTATTACTCTTCCATTTCCTTCTCCAATTCTTAAGAAATCATATTTGCTTGAAAAGGTAGCTAATTCTAAAATATTTTCCCAATTTGACTGCAAATCAGGATTTTATCAGATTCGAGTCAAAGAGGAAGATTAGTAGAAAACTACATTCAGTTGCCCCTTTGGACATTACGAGTGGAGAGTCATGCCCTTCGGCTTAATGAATGCACCAGCTTATTTTTAGGAGAGAATGGACAAAATCTTCAGTGGTTGTGAAGATTTTCTTTGTGTTTATATTGATGATATTCTAATTTTTAGCAAGAACTTTGATGAACATAAGTCTCATCTAGAAACTTTTTATAGGTTAGCATTAAATTCTAGGATTGTTCTATCCCTATCTAAGATTCAATGGTGTAGAAACTCTTGTAAATTCTTAGCTATTATTGTTAAAGGTGGACAACTTGAGGTACAACCTCATATTAAGTCAAAAATCCTTGAATTTTAGCCTCCATTAAATACAAAGGAGCTGCAAGGATTTTTGGATATATTAAACTATGTAAATAATTTCTATCCAGGTGCTAGCTTTGCCTGAGAGCCTCTACAACAGCTACTCACAAAGAAGAAACCTCAATGGTCTCAGAAACATACTAATGCAGTCCATTTAATCCAACAAAAGTTACAAAATTTCCTATTCTTAATGTTCCTACAACTAATGAATTTATCTTGTATACAGATACATCTGACTATGCTTGGGGAGGACATTTATGTTTTGTCAAAGATGGTGTTGAATTTACTACTGAATATGCAAGTGGAGTCTTCCCTGAAGATGTTTGAAAATGGATTTCTTCTGACAAATAAATCTATAGTGTCATCAAGAACCTGAAGAAGTTTGCTCTCAAACTTATGCATCTAAAACATTTCATTATCAGAACAGACTGTACCAAGTTTCTCACATTCAAAGAAAAGAATCATGGCAGGAAAGATGGTCGAAGTAAATATCTTCGCTTGTAAGAATACTTAAATCAATATAATTATGAAGTCCAGCACATTCCAGGCAAGCAAAACATTGTAGCAGATACTCTTAGCAGACCTTCTCTCCCTAGAGTCTTTATGTAGAATCCTGAGTCATCTTCCAATGTTCCAAGATTTTTTAAGGATAAAACTGATGATGTTCATTTCAGAAAAATGAATCATATAGTCCAACAAAACATCCTTAGTAAAGGTATTAATAGTCATTATTCAAAAAATGTAATTTTAGGTATAGATACCCTGGAGCACACTCGTTGCATCTCTACTCCAGATATATATGAAGAAGGTTATGGTCAGCTTGAAATCCTTCAAATAAATTCTGATCATATGTATTATTTGTTGTTCAATCTTATAAGAAGACCATTTTCACTTGGTCAATCACCTTCTCAGCCCCCACAACCAGACAAATTGAAGACTTCTTCAAATATGCAGGACCTTTAGTTGTCAATCTAGATGAACCTGTTAGTCAAGACTTGGTCACCAGAATTGTTATTCATATAAAGATAAGATGGGAATCATACTTCTCTCGTTCTGTGCATTTTTATAATGACCGACAAGGTTGGAACATTCACCACCGATTCCAAATTCATGCTAGATGGAGACTAGTTAGATGGCAAGAAATCTATGATTACAGATTTGACAACCTTGCTGAATCATCATCCCCGGGTTCTAGTTCATGTGGTAGCTGGGATGGAGCCAGTTTTCATATCAATGATGGTACGAGAAGATAAGATTCTCTAACAAATTAAAGTTGTAAGGACTATCACTGTCATCCATTTGGCACGATATACCTCCCTTTCTATCCACCAGTTTACCCGGTATTGTCGGTTAGATTCTTTTTCTACCTTCTCTTCCAGTCAATAATTTGCTATAAATAAGCTGATGCGGAAGCATTGTGGGCATGAGTCTTAGAAGGTTGAGTCTTAGAGAGTCTTAGATTTGCAAAGATTGAGTATGTTCTATCCCTGCGCTTAGTGCGATCTGAGATATCAAAAAGATTCTTGCATATAAGTTTATTACTCTACATGTAATCTGAAGTAGTTATTTAGTAATATCAGAAGACGTAACCATTCGGCCACCAGCCTCCATCGGTGTTTTCTATAATTCTTCCGTTTGGTTCCTATAAAAGTCATTGTTTTCTGTAATTCTTCCATCTGGTTCCTATAAATAGAGTGCATTGCATCCTAGTTTGTTAAAAAATGTGATATTTAAGTCTACTTTTAAACCTTTTGTTATTCCTAGAATGAAAATTGTTGAGTTAACACTAGAGTATGACCCTAAGTAAACTTTTCAAACCAAAATGTTGTCAGTTCTTCCTTCAGAAGAAATAGTATATATTTGAAGTCATAAGGATGTTAACTTTGTTCATTTGGGTGTTATTCAAGTCACTATTGGGTCATGTGTCCCTGATAATATTAAACCTATGTCATATCTTGCTTTGTGTGATAGACATCAAGTAGAATATTCCCACACTTGTCAATTGTCCAATCTTTCTAAACTTACCAAGAATTCTATGTGTTTCACTTATTACCCTAATCTTATAGTAGCCGCAAGAGATAAAGGTTGTTCAGAAGTAAAAAAGGGTTCTCTTAATTGTTGGGGAGTATTTAGTTCTTTGTATGGATTAAATATGTTTAGTCGGTTCAAGTATGCCTATGTTCATATCCAGGTCTTGTATTCCATGACGAATACAAACAATCCAAACATATTAGAAAACCTGTCGTATGCTAAAACCCTTCATGGAGAAGTCCAATTCCAGAAAGGTCATATTAACACTATTGAAATACCAGTAGGTTAGAAACTTGACTAGATGTAGCATGTCGCACCCAAATTGCTAGAAAATACTCATCCTATTCATGAAATTTAACAAAACCAGATCAATATTATCCCTCAAATCCTATCCTCTAGGAGATTTAATACAAATCCTTTTGAGGAAACTTTTTCTACTCCTAGATCTTCTTTTAGTAGTTCTTTTGGAAGAAAGAAAGCTTAACTTTATGTTGATGTAGAAGATGAACCAATTAATACTGATCTTGAACCATCTAGCCGACATTGGCAAAAAGAAAAGAGAAAAGCAGTCCAGATTGACCATCCTTTCTGTAATATGGTCCAGACACTCCCAAGAGCTGAAACTCTTGAATGGTATAAGGAACAAGAAGTGTCTTATTATAAAAATGGTAGATGGACACCCCTAAAAGGAAATTATAAGTCATCCGATGGTCAAATAAGTATGTTTCAATATGCTTTTCAACCCAGGACTTCTAAACAAAAGGAACCTTCTCTTGAGTTTAAATAGAGAAATTATATTACTAGGTTCTGTGCTCATCTGCATCAAAATGTGGATGATTTTTGTGAAGATATTTTATCTTTAAAAGAATCAGTTGCTATTATTCACAACAATGTTCACATAATTGGAAATATTGTGATGGATAATAATGCACGTATCAAAGAAGCAAAAAATGTCTTTCTACAAGTGCATACTAAACAAGACCAAACTTTGAATAATCTACATAAAAATGGTGATGATTTGTCTAATCTGATTAACCTTGTACAACCCTTAGGTAATTATATAGATAATATTGTTCATAGATTTGATCATGTAGATAATGCCTTAGATGATTTGTCTCAGTCTTTAGATTGGCTTGTAAATAATGAGAAAAAGCCAGTTTCACATGCCATAGTTGTTCTACAACCTCTGCAATCAAAAGAAAAGAGCACAAAAAAGACTTCTGATTCTATTCTCATGATGCAAACCACTTTTCCTGTCACTCCATGGTATTTAGATATTGATCAGTTAGAAGACCCATTTCATCTCATCAATAAATAGGTAAATACTTTTATGATTATTGCATCTTTGTCTGGGACACCTCAATAAAATATTGCAAAAATGGTTGTTACATATTTTTCGGGAATTTTAGCAGATTGGTGGCATGGTATTTTTTATCAAGAAAAAGAAGCAAGAGTCTTCAGAAATATTGTCATTACTACAGACACTGCTATTAGCCAACAACATCAACAGCAATTACCTGCTATGAACTGTTTGCTTGAATGGTTGACTAATGAATTTTGCCCTAAAACTATTTGTAGGAAAGAGACATTGATGAAAGATATGTTATCAATGAAATGTTGTGATCTCAATTATTTTAAAGCTTATTCTATGAATTTTAGAAAGTTGATCTATCAACTTAAGGATCCCAAGAAGATTGAATTTGCTAAAAGCAAATACTTAGAAGGTCTTCCTTACAACATTGCTAACAAAGTTATAAGATATCTTAAGATTAGAGAAATTTCTCTTGAGGACTCTCCTATCATTGATCTTATTCAGTATGCCCATGATCAGATTCTTCAATTTATTGAAGAATGTAAATATCAACAGAAGTTTACTAAATATGAAGCCAGACGCATTGCTCCCTCTTTCATAGAGACCTATGGCTATAATCCTTTCACTAAAGCTCAGCGCAAGGCTACAAAGAAATATAAAAAGTAGCATCTCAATTTCCATAAGCACTCTTTCCCAAAAAAACATTCCTATGCTCCTAAGCATAAATACATGCACAAGCGTTCTCAGCCACATCCCCAAAGTAATCAAATTATTTTCTATATTTGCAACAAACCTGGTCATAAAGCCCCTGACTGTCACTGCAAGGATAAAGTTGTTAAAGATGTTTATGTTGATCCTATTGTAGCTACGTGGTGGGATGTTATTGATGAAGAAGAAGATATTTATCTTCAAGATAATATTTATGAACCTGTTATTGAAGAATATGAAGATGAAGATGAAGATGAAGAAGCATTAGAAGATCTTGTAGACACTGTACTTGAAGCTGAACAATAGCTAGAATATGCTAATTATGATGTTCCCACAGTCATGATGAATCAGACATGGAGAGGAAAAGGAAGAGGAAGAGGAAGGAGTCCATTCCAAACAAAATTTCCACAAGCAGATTTTATGAAACAACAGTCCAGGTATCCTCCTATTTTTAGGCCTCCTGCAGTCAATTCAACAATGCCTTGTCAATTTGTGCTAGAACAGGTACAAGTCTTTTCTACTGATTTTCCTATTATAAATGTTGAAAGGAAAGATAAGAAGTATAGCAGGAAGCAACCAAAAGAGGATTCTATTACAAAAGCCTTAGCTGATTTTTCCATTCAAACACAAAATGCCTCTTTCCCACAACCATGTAACCCATGCTTTTACTTTTTAACAAGTCTTAAAAAGACCACCAAATATATTTTGAATACATATTTGGAAAGCATAAAAAAAAGAAAAGACAAAATAGGGGGACTTCCAAGATTTGTTGGTGCCATGTTGATGCCAGCTCAATGCTTATTGCTCCTTTGCCTACTCATTCTTCAGTTGTCAAATATTTTTTCTCCCATTGATATATAGAAAAATCACTAGGCCACTTATAGTCTTGAATTTGGAGCAAGTTGGCCTGGTCATCTTTCCATCTCTTGTCCATCAATACTTTGACATCAACAATGAACTCTGTGTATCCAGCATCCAGAGAAATTACTCTATCCAAAATGATATTGAAACTGAGAATATTTATGTTTTCATCTTTCTTCAGAAAATCAATGACCAGAGAAACAGTTTAGCCATATTCACTCTTCCATGAATCAAAATCTTTGATCTTTTCATCTTCTATCAAAATGGAAGGAATAAAATGGTGTGTGAAGGTGGCAAAAGAATCAATCTTCACCTGCATTTTTTGACTCTTGCCATTCACATATAGAAATTTATCTAAGATCAATTTCACCATCTTTTCTGTTGGCTTGAGTGAGGAAGGAGCACCTAGAACTCTTTGTAGAACCTTGCACAAGGTCAGCAATGTATGGTGTGTAGGTTGTCATTTCTTGTATATTGGATCCAAAATAGAAGGATTGGCCTTCAACTGACCAATGGCCTGAGATAAGGAGAAATAGCATTTACGCACATCTTTCAACTTATCAACAACCAATTTTACTCTGTATTCCAAAATCTTTTCAAACACCTCAAGGATCTTCAATCTGGTTTCCCCCTTTTCCTTCTCATTTTGCTCTTTGAATTCTTCAATCTCCTTTTCCAACTTCAATTTCAATGCATTGAATTTATCATTCCAACAGTATCATCTCTGGTTTGTTGTGGCACATGGGCTTGAAATGGTACAACTGCCAAGCTCTGAGAAGAACTAGCACCCTTCATTTGTTGCTTGAGTTTGACATTTTCTAGATACAATTTGTTCACTTCATCATTCAACTTAATCTGAGTTTTCTCATAATCAAGCAATCTTTGCTCTAACTTCTTGACAGCGGTTTGAGTGAACATTACAAAGTGCACGGTAAGAGTGGTTTCTTCAAGCACTGATGTATCTTGGAATGTTTTATTATGGCTATTCCCTTCTTCTCTTGGACTACATCAAGAAATCTTGGCTTGTTGGTGCTCTTTTGTGTAGCCCATATTGCTAAGGTCTCTATTTTTGGGTTGAATCCACATCCACTGACACCATTCTCGTAATCGAATTTGGAAACCCTCATGGGATCATATTGGCTTCTTACTTGGTCAAGAAAAAATATCTTCTTCAACTCAAGCCCAGGGATGATTAGCATGTTACGTTTTAGCACCATTTATCTAGCCTCATCAGGGCAAACATTTATTTCATCAATCTTCATCTCTTTGAGAGTTTGTGCCACAATTTGGTTATGTTGTGATTCATCAGCACCCATCTTATTTATTTCAACCTTTTCATCAAACTCCTTCATTTTTCATTTTCAACCAAAAATCTTTGGATTCTGGAGTGTTAATGAAGTCATCATTTTCAATGAACCTCATTGAGGCCACAACTCTTTCATCTTCTTGCAACTCAGGGTCACCTTGTGCCTATTCCTCCATCCTTGCTTCTAGTTTATGTGCATCTATTTCTTCACCAACAAGAGGTTGATCAACCTCTTCCTCTCCTCCCATGTTCTTCAGAACGTTGGCTACTTCCTCAGTGTCACCGATTCCTTCAAACATTTCATATGGTACAAGTGGGGTAACATCTTAAATCATGTGCCTTTTGGCAAGTAGTGAATCAGGGACAGTTGGATCTTGTATTGACATTGCATCTGGTGTAGGCTCTTGGATTACAACTCCAGATGGCTTCTTTACTGGGAGCATGGTAGCCTTTGTAGGCTCCTTCATAGACTTTGCCATATATTCTCTCAAAATTATCAATTATCAAGTCTATTCTCTTCAATGGGTCCTTTTCTTTAGCAAAAATCCAAAAAAATGAGGGTTTTCCTTCTTTTTGTCATCTTCAATTCTCTTCAAAACTTCCCAGTTCCTTTTTCTATTATACACTTCATCAAAGGTGACAATATTTCTAATTACATCCTCATCAAAATTAATTTTATGGGATATCCCCATTCTGGTGAGTATGACTTGTCTTACAAGATTCATGTGACCCTCTAGATCACACACCCTCTTTGTTGATGATTTCAAAGAATAGCCTACTTTCAAGTAGGCTTGCAACTCTTCCAAAGTATCAGACCAAACTAACCAATCACCAAACATAGTAGATTCAGGAAGGAATGTGCCCTTCTGTTCTTTTTTCATCACATCCTTCTCCATCCAAAGCATCTGCTAATGAACTCAAGGAATGCAATTCTGTTTGACACAAATTTGAGCAACACATGGGGTGGCTAAGTACACCCATAGACTCTGATTATTTTATGGTCAAGGAGAAAATACCAATAAGCAAATTTATGCTTATGTCCTTGTACTAGCCTATGAGCTAGAGGCCTCAATATTTTTCTGACCTCTTTGGTCAGTCTAGGAGAAGGGCAACCAAGTGAATTCATTACCCTGACTGAAAATTCATCAGGGAACACAACATAGTTATAGTTCTTGGAATGTGTATCCCACTTGTAATACCAACATTATGTGGGAAATCTTTGTTTCTTTTGGTCAATCATGCTCAAATCCATTTTGCTGGGTCACTTTCCCCTATTCTGATACAATATCAAGTTACACAACAAATAATAGTGTTTGAAATCAAGGGGCTTCTTATTTTCTATGATTTGCAAAAGACCATCATGCAACTTCTTTTCAATGTATGATGCAAAATCCTACTACATATTCACTTATGGATTATGAATTCTCATGGCCATCATCATTAGGCCAACTAAAATTTTACCTTGGGCATCAATACCCAGCACTTGACACAAAGCAAAGTATGTCCTCTTGAAATAAACAACAAAATCATCAATAGTAAAAGGCTCAATAGCAGTTGAAGAAATTTTAATTCTTCTGTTATTAGCCCCTTTCCTCATGTACATGGGCAATTCATCACTTCTATGTGTTTTTCTTAGGGAAGTGTATTCTTGTTCACTCTTCTTCAAGTCCACCTATGTGAGGGCTTACCTGTTTAGCATGAAACAATTAATGATTGCATTTCTGTCTACAGTCACTAATGGTGATCCATTAGGCAACTTGACTGTCCTAGTGGTTGGTGTTGGGAATTGAGGTGTCTCAACCTTGATAATTCTCTACATTTCTAATGTTTGTATTTATTATTTAATTGCCTATGTTGTAAATATTTGGAAATTCCATATTGTCATGTTGTGGGATGTGGCACGATGATGTGTCAATCCTACATGGAATATGACAACTTGTTATTTTGTCCTCACATGAGGAGATAGGCATCCCACTTAGTGGTAGGAATATTCTGCCATGTGTCAGCATCCTCCATGTTGTGTAATGAATGTTTGACCGAAATGGTTATGACAGATTCCTATGACAAATCTATGACATGTAAGACTCAGAAATAGAAGGTTGTAAGACAGGTGATGACATGTGTCATGACGCATCTTTGAATAAGGCATATTTGGGTGCCCCAAGGTGAAATATGACATGTTGTAAGAGAATATGTTATTTATATCATGTGTATGACAGATTCTCTTACAACTGTAAGTTGTAATCGCTATGACAGATTCTATGATGGTCGTAAGTGTCGTAAGATCATCTGTCATAGCCCATTTTGGAAATAGGTGACCCCTTTGGGATGGGAGCTGTGGACAAGTGTCAGGTACATTCTACAATGTTGACCAGGTGTCCTTGGGCATGGGTTTTGGTCCATGAAGCCATGTTGGACGCCCATTCCAAGAAAGGTCCAATATTGCCATGTATCTCCTATTTAAACAGGTGCTTGGAGATGGAGTTTGTATCACAGGTTTACAGGTACTGTTATGCTGTTGGATTAACTCTAGACATGAGTGTCGAAGACCATTAAAGCTTGCATTGCAAGTGTATTGTAAACAACTTTCAGATTTATAATACATTGTGCAGGTTTCTAAGTGTGGGGTTTTTCACCCGATAAGGGTTTTCCCCACCGTAAATCTTTGTCTCTCTTCTTTTTCTACTTTCTAGCTCTTGTGTTTTTCTACAATATCTCATGTTAATGGTTTAACATTGCTGTAATAATTAGGATAAATTTGAATTTGCATAGCCCTCTCCTCATTTGATTAGTGTAGGAAGTGTTTTTGCACACCTAGCTTCCTTTCAGTTGGTATCAGAGCTTGATCACCTTTGGTCCTAGTTGTTGGGTAGGGGTTTTTTGAGCTAATCTTAAGTTGAGTGGGAGTCTACGCAGAGCATTCTGTATCTTATTACAGCAAGGAGATGGTAGGCACATCAAGAAGGTTTGAAGTAGAGAAGTTTAATGGCAGTAATTTTGAGTTGTGGAAGCTCAAGATGGAAGACATGTTAGTTGACCGAGACCTTTGGGATAGTGTGAACGGAACTAAACTAGCTGCAATGTCACAAGCTAACTGGGATCTCAAGGATCAGAAGGCTAAGGGTCTCATAAGACTTAGTCTTATTGATTCTGTGTTGTTAAATGTCCACAAGGAGACTACTGCAAAACTCCTTTGGAAGAAGTTGGGGGATGTGTATCAAGCCAAATCCCTAGTCAATAAACTTTTCCTGAGAAAGAAGTTGTATTCTCTTCGAATGGAAGATGGAGGATCTGTTGCTGAGCATATGAATGCTTTCAACATGCTGGTTGCACAATTGACATCTATTGGTGTAAAAATGGAGGAGGAGGATTGGTGTATGACCCTGCTTTGTTCTCTACCAGACTCATGGGATCATCTTATCATGGCAATTAGAAGCACCACATCCACATTCAAAATGGAAGAGGTGGTTTCTTCACTATTGTCTGAAGAGATGCGGAGAAAGTCTTCTGAGGCAACCAAAGAGGCCCTTGCAGTTCATGGAAGACCCAAGGAGAAAGGGAAGAAGAAGGACAAGAAAGCTGAGAAGGGTAGATCCAAATCCTGTGGGAGATCCAAATCTCCTGGAAAGCCCAAGGCTCTTTGTTGGAACTATGGCAAGACCGGGAATTTCTGAAAGGAATGCAAAGAGGAGAAGAAGAAAAAGAAGAAAGCTCCTAATTTAGATTCTGACAAATCACAAGATGATGGTGATGCTTTCATCGCAGCCCTGGCAACCCATGCATCTGATGATGTGTGGCTAATCGACTCTAGTGCATCATTCCACATGACCTCGCATCGAGACTGGTTCACTAAGTATGAGGAGTTTGATGGTGGAAAGGTGTATTTGGATGATGATTCTCATCTGAAGATTGTTGGTCGTGGAAGAGTCTCTATCCGATTCCGTGATGGTCAAGTGAAGGGGATCTCTGGAGTTATGCACATCCTAGGCTTAGCACGGAACCTGCTTTCTGTAAGTAGTTTGAATGATGCAGGTGTGCAGGTTGTCTTTTTGAAAGAAGGATGCAAGATGACTAGAGGATCTATGGTGCTTGCTAAGGGTACTCGGAGAGGTACTTTGTTTCAGATTGAAGCATGCATTTCACAATGCAATAGTTCTTCTGACTCAAGGAAGAGGGAAGCAGTCACTTCATCCCCACCATCTAAATGAGTAGTGAAGAAATCTGTTGTTTCTAATCTTGATGGTTGTAATCATGCATTGGAAGTTAAACTTCCTACTAAAAAGACAATGTTATGGCATAAGAGATTTGGCCACATTGGTGATAAGGGTCTACGTACCTTGAAAAATAAGAACATCGTTGAGGGGTTAGATGATTGTAATCTTGAGTTTGACTTTTGCGAACATTGCATTTATGGAAAATAAAACCATGTTTAGTTTTACTCGAGTTCTCATAAGTCTTCTGGTGTGTTGGACCTCATTCATTCTGATGTGTTTGGTCTTGTTAATGTTCTTTCATTATCAAAATCTATATTTTTTGTATCTTTTATAGATGATTATAGTAGAAGGACATGGATTTATTTTCTTAGAAGAAAATCTAAAGTCTATAGCAAGTTTAAGGAGTTTAAATCCTTTGCTAAAAATTAGACTGGTAAAAAGATTAAATGTTTGAGAACTAACAACGGTGGTGAGTTCTATTCTACAGAATTTGATAAGTATTGCAAGGAACTTGGAATTGAAAGGCATAAGACAACTCCATACACTCCGCAGCAAAATGGAGTTGCAGAGAGGATGAACAAGACACTGATGGAGAAGGCTAGGAGTATGCTTAGTGGAGCTAGCCTAGAACAAAAGTTTTGGGCTGAAGCTGTTACCACTACTTGCTATATGGTAAACAGATCTCCTACATCAGCTCTTATTGGAAAGACACCCATGGAGGTGTGGTCTGGTAGAAAGCCTTATGTAAGGCATCTTCATGTTTTTAGTTGTGAGGCATATGCACATGTGCCTAGGGAGAAGCGGTCAAAGTTGGAGAACAAAGATGTTAAGTGTATCTTCATCAGCTATGGTGTTGGTGTGAAAGGATACAAGCTTTGGGACCCCGTGGCTAAAAAAATGTTGTATAGAAGAAGTGTCATCTTCAGAGAGATTACACCTTCTTCCACTATTTTGCAGCCAGAAGAAAAAGAAAAGAAAGAGGATGTTGTTTAGTTTCCTCTCACCCTTGAGAAGACTTAATAGAAAGACAATGTTGGACCTAATGATGAGAAGAGCTCTAGCAGCTCTGAAAGCTTAGATGAAGAAGCTAAACCTCAACCTTAGCTCTTGAGGAGGTCTACACGGATAAGAAAGCAACCTAAAAGGTTTGGTTTTACATTGCTTGATTCTAGTTGTGCTTATGCTTTGCTTACTAACAGTGATGAACCTAGAACTGTATCAGAGGCTTTGGATATGAAGGATGCAGGTTCCTGAAAGGAGGCCGTGGAGGAAGAAATGACTTCTTTGGAAAAGAATCAAACTTGGGACTTGGTTCCTTTGCCTCCTAGACGGAAACCCGTTGGATGCCAATGGGTGTTCAAGAAGAAAATCGGTGCAGATGGCAGTGTTGAGATGTATAAGGCCAGATTGGTTGCGCAGGGGTATTTACAAGTGGGGGGTATAGATTATGGTGAGATCTTCTCTCCCATTGCAAAACTGACATCCATTCAATTCCTATTGTCTCTCGTAGTAGCTTATGACTTGGAGGTAGAACAAATGGATGTGAAGACAACTTTCCTTCATGGTGACTTGGAGGAAGAAATCTACATGTCACAGCCAGAGCATTATATGGTGAAAGGTAAAGAAAATTTGGTTTGCAAACTTAAGAAGTCTTTGTATGGTTTCAAGCAATCCCCTAGGAGATGGTACTTGAAGTTTCATGCCTTTGTGTTGTCAATTGAATTTGTGAGATCAAAATCGGATCACTGTGTGTATTATAAATTTGTTGGTAATCGTATTCTCATTGTTGCACTATATTGTTATGATATGTTGCTCATTGGGAAGGGCAAGAATATGATTTCTGATTTTAAATCTTAGTTGTTAGCACAGTTTGAAATGAAAGATTTAGGGGCAGCCAGGTACATTCTAGGAATGGAAATCAGAAGAGATAGAATCAACAGAAAACTTTGGTTAAGCCAGAGTAAGTATGTGAAGACCGTGTTGGACAGATTCAGCATGGCAGATTATAGACCATTGTGTGTTCCCATTTCTTTGGGGACAAAATTGTTTGTTGAGGATTGTCCAAAATCTCCTAGTGAGGTGGAGGACATGAGCAGAGTACCTTATGCTAGTGTTGTTGACAGTTTGATGTATGCTATGGTCTGCACAAGACCAGACATTGCCCAAGCAGTGGGAGTCCTTAGTCGATTTATGGCTAATCCTGGACGAGTTCATTGGGATGCAGTTAAGCGAGTGTTTAGATATTTGAGGGATACTTCCAAGTATTCCATTTTCTATCATGGTAATGTTTCAGGACCTCCACATTCTGTTGATATTCGTGGATTTGTGGATTCAGATTGGGTAGGTGACATTGACAGCAGGAGATCCACCAGTGCTTATGTTTTTACACTGTTTGGTGGTGCTATTAGTTGGATGAGTAAGCAACAACCTGTTGTTGCTTTGTCCATGACAGAAGCTAAGTACATGGTAGCAACTCATGCTTGTAAGGAAGCCATCTAGATTAAGAGATTATGTTTCAATATTGGTGTTGATGCAGGTCAGATCATGATCAGTTTGTGACAGTCAGAGTGCAATTTGCCTTGCAAAGAATCCAACTTTCCATGCTAGAATGAAGCACATTGATGTTCAGTTTCACTTCGTGAGAGACATGGTTGAGGATGGAAGGTAAATTTTGAGAAGGTAGATACCTTGAAGAATGTTGCAGATGCATTGACAAAACCAGTGAGCACAGAGAAGTTCAGATGGCGTTCGGAGTCTATGGGCCTCTCAGCCTATAGCAGTTAAATCCTATTTTACTATTGGCTCTTACAAGGTGTTCGACAAGTGGGAGAATGTTGGGAATTAAGGTGTCTCAACCTTGATAATTCTCTGCATTTGTAATTTTTGTATTTATTATTTAATTGCCTATGTTGTAAATATTTGGAAATTCCATATTGTCATGTTGTGGGATGTGGCATAGTGATGTGTCAATCCTACATGGAATATGACAACTTGTTATTTTGTCCTCACATGAGAACATAGGCATCCCACTTAGTGGTAGAAATATTCTACCATGTGTCGGCATCCTCCATGTTGTGTAAGGAATGTTTGACCAAAACGGTTATGACGGATTCCTATGACGAATCTATGACATGTAAGAGTCAGAAATAGAAGGTTGTAAGACAGGTGATGACATGTGTCATGAAGCATCTTTGAATAAGGCATATTTGGGCGTGTTAGACTTAGGGCAAACAACTGAGAGGGGGGGTGAATTAGTTGTCCAAAACTTTCTTCCAATTAAACACTTAAATCCACTTTGTAATTCAACATCATAATGATAAATCAATCATGGAAAAATAATGCATTAAGTCAAGAGTAGAAACACATTAACACACAGGACACCAAGATTTTGATGTGGAAAACCCAGTTAAGGGAAAAACCACGGGGTGATTAACCCAAGATTGTATTCTTTGTTAGAAGAATAGAAATAACAAAATGGCACATGCCAATTAGGGCTCACTGCCCGAGCACACTACTCACAAGAGGCTCACTACCTACAGGAGACATACTATCTACAAAATAATAAGTATCACATACATGAACTGGAGAATAGCATCTTCACCATGCTTGAATCAATTCTATTTAAGTCCAATACTTTTGCTCTACCTTTCGCTCTCCTCCTCACTACCACACTTACATTTCCACATGACTCACTTTGAAATGACTTTACAATCCCTTATTTATACAAGACATCGACTTAGGAATAATCATCTAAGTCGGCAAACATCTATAGGAACATCCATAGGATGTGTAACTCATCTGGTCGGCCAGTCTCAGGTAGAACACTATCATCCAGAAGTTATTCTTCAAGTGCGAGATCCAACTCCAATGCGGACCATCAACATGAACTGGACATGATCCAAGGACCTTCACAAGATTGCCTGAATCACCAAATACATCCACACTTCATCTGCTTACTGAAATCCTTCTCTCCTTCATCTAGAACCTCAAGAACACAGTCTGTCATTACTGTCACAAAGGAATAGATGCTTGCAGACCTTCAAACCATGAACCAATCAAGTTTACACTTCACAAAGACTTCTTCAACACTCCCTCAAATCTGCAAAACAGGATAATGCATTTCTAGATCTCACCGGACCTGTCTATGTCACTCTGTCACCTCTGAACACCTGCCTGAACTAGTTTTACTTGAGCAATCACAACTTCTTCAAGTCTTCATGCGGACCTCTGAAATCTTTACTAGATCACCTTAAGACACATATCTGAAAACCCTTTAAACCACATCCTCTGATCCTCATCGTATCTTGGACTTTTACCTTACTGTCTTCACTGTTCCTGATTAGGACTAATTTTATCAATATCCTCAGTACACAGCTCATCCAATCTTTATCATTAATGCAACATGAATATGTTGAATTCATTTCTACAAGCATGGACATCTCAAATTCACTTTTCATTTGATTTGCAAAATCTTTACACATACTATCTCTTCCTCCAAAAATGATATCATCAACAAACACTTCAACAATCAAGATGTTTTCATGATCAATTTTGAAATAAAAATTATTGTCAGTAGTACCTTTGTTGAAACCAATCTTCAAAAGATGCTTATGCAATCTTTCATACCAGGCTCTTGGGGCTTGTTTTAGTCCATACATGATGTGAAAAATTGTTTTAACATCAAGACAAGAACTCCTTACTGACACAACTCCCCCTATCAACAACAACCATTCACATGTCTTCTCTTCCTTTACTGCTCCCCCTTTGATCAGCAACCACTTGTTTTTAACATGTCTTCTCTCCCCCTTTGATATCAATGGCAAAGGACACATACTTGCATCAATTCAGAATCATACTAGCTGCTCCCCCTGAGTAGCAGCTTCCCATCATCAATCTGGACCACAAGATATGATTGTGAGATCCACCGGACTGATGCACATTAGTGCACCTTAATTCAGAACTGGAGGGGTAATAACCCCTAACTTCTCCCTGAGATACTCAAAAGAGTCCTTAGGTAGAGGTTTAGTAAAAATATCTGCAATCTGATCCTTGGAAGGCACAAACTCCAATCTAACTTCATTCTTGTTCACTTGCTCTCTCAAAAAGTGAAACTTGATGGATATATGTTTAGCCTTTGAATGCAACACCAGATTCTTTGATATATTTCTTGCACTTGAATTATCATAGAAGATTGTGATAGGTTCTTCATACTCCACTCTGATATCTCTTAGCATTTGCTTCATCCACAATACTTGAGTGCAACTACTTGCTGCAGCAATATATTCTACTTCTGTAGTGGACAGAGATATTGCCTCTTGTTTTTTGCTCAGCCAAGAAACCAATCTCTTCCCCAAACAGAATGCTCCACCACCAGTACTCTTCCGGTCATCCACATCTCCTGCCCAATCCGCATCTGTATATGCATGAAGAGAGAAATCATGATCTCTAAGATACCACAAACCATACTCAACTGTCCCTTTTTAGATATCTAAAAATCCTCTTGATTGCCATGACATGAGATTCTCTAGGATCAGCTTGGAATCTAGCAACAAGACCAACAACATTCATAATGTCAATTCTAGTTTGAGTGAGATACAATAAGCCTCCAATCATTGACCTGTACTTTTTCTGATCAACCTTAGGAGAGTCATCATCTTTGCTCAATTTACATCTGGTTGCCATGGGAGTACTCATTAGTTTTGAGTCTTCCATCCCAAATTTCTTCAACAATTCTTTCACATATTTGGTCTGAGAAATGAAGATTCCTTTCTTTGTTTGAGTGATTTGTAGACTCAAGAAGAAATTCATTTCCCCAAACATGGACATCTCAAATTCACTTTTCATTTGATTTGCAAAAGTTTTGCACATACTTTCTCTTCCTCCAAAAACTATATCATCAACAAACACTTCAACAATCAAGATATTTTCATGATCAATTTTGAAGTACAAGTTAATGTCAGTAGTACCTTTGTTGAAACCAATCTTCAAAAGATGCTTATCTAGTCTTTCATACTAGGCTCTTGGGGCTTGTTTAAGTCCATACAGTGCTTACCTCAACTTGCAGACCATATAACCATGATCAGACAATTGAAATCCATCTGGTTGCTCAATGTAAACTTCTTCTTCCAAGTCACCATTCAGGAAGGCAGACTTGACATCCATCTGATATACTTTGAAATCCTTGAAGGCAGCAAAGGCAAGAAATAATCTGACTGCTTCAATTCTTGCCACCAGAGCAAAAGTTTCTTCAAAATCAACTCCTACTTGGGAGTAACCCTTACAGACCAATCTAGCTTTATTTCTGACTACTTCACCATCTTCATTCAGTTTATTCTGGAAGACCCATTTGGTTCTAATCACATTCTTGTTTTTAGGTCAGCAAACAAGATCCTAAGTGTGTTTTTTCTCAATTTGCATCAGCTCTTCCTCCATTGCTTTAGTCCAGTTTTCATCATTGCATGCTTCATTTACTGTCTTAGGTTCAATCTTTGAAATCAGACAATACTCTTCTAAATCTTGAGCAATCCTTCTTCTTGTTTGAACACCTTTTCTTTTATCACCTATGATCTGGTCTTCAGAGTAATTTAGTTTTACATACCTAGGAATTTTGGGACTTACTTGCACTTCTATTTCTTGCACATGTTCATTCAAACTTATCGCTTCTTCCGGATTCACCGGATCAATTTGAATCTGAATTCAGAAGGGGCTTGGACTTCTTGGATCAAAACATCATTCTAATCATCTTCATCATATTCATAAAACCTTGAGGCTTTTTCAATACCTTCATCAACCTTCACATTTGTAATTTTTATAATCTTTTTCAATCTCTAGTTATAACACCGGTATGCTTTGCTTTGAGTAGAATAACCCAAGAATATTCCTTCATCACTTCTAGCATCAAATTTGCCTAGATCTTCATCTCTTTTAATGTAACATTTTCTACCAAAGACTCTGAACTACTTCATAGTGGGAGTGATGCCAAACCAGAGTTCATAAGGAGTCTTACCAGTATTGCTTCTGATTTGAACTCGATTAAGAGTGTAGAATGCAGTGCTTATAGCTTCTCTCCAGTAGATCTGAGGAACATTTGCTTCCATCATCATGGTTCTAGATGCCTCCTGGATGATCTAGTTCTTTCTCTCCACTACTCCATTATACTGTGGTGTCCTTGGAGCAGACAACTGTCTTTTTATCACATGTTTCTCACAAAATTCTATGAACTCACCGGATGTGAATTCTTCACCTCTGTCAGACCTTAGACATTGTATGTTCAATCCGGTTTCATTTTCTACCATAGCCTTGAATATTTTGAATTTCTCAAGGGCCTCAGATTTCTCTTTGAGAAAAGTTACCCACATCATCTGGGAGTGATCATCAATTAATAACATGAAGTATCTATCACCTTGCACACTCCTGATTCTTGCCGAACCACAAAGATCTGTATGAACTAAGTCCAATATCTGGTAGAAGATTGTTCTTTACTTTTGAATGTGACTCTGCTCTGCTTACCCAACTGATATTCTTTGCACAAACTATTAGTAGGTTTCACCAGTCTTGGAAGATCTCTTACAGCCTGAGTGTTGCTTATCTTGATGATATTATCAAAATTCACATGACACATTCTCCTATGCCACAACCAACTCTGATCAATTTGAACAAATAAGCAACTTTTACCAGTACCAACCAAGTGGAAGATATTACCTTTAGTTTGAGTACCGGATGCAATCTTTGTTCTGAAACTTTCAAAGATCTTGCATTTTCCATTTTTGAATCGAAGATCATAGACTTTGTCCACCAACTATCCAACACTGAGAAGATTGTGCTTCAGGCCTTCAACATATAGTACATTACTAGTTTTGTTCTTTCCATCAAAAGAAATAGTTCCTCTACCTTTGATTCTGCCAGCAGAATTATCACCAAATTTTACCACTCCTTCATACCTTTCCAAATCTATGAACTTATTTTTGTCACCTATCATTTGGTGGGAGCATCCACTGTCAATGACCCACTCATCTTTTTCTTCAACTTGGGTAGCTAAAGATTTTTCTACAATTTTATGATTGACAGATTCAAAGGGCATTGGATCTTCTTCCTTGATGGCAATAAACACCCAGTCACTTCCAGATTTATTTCCTGTCTCTGATTCATCATCTGTTACTCCTTCATCATCATCATCTTCATGAACATAGTAACATTTCTTTTGGAACCTTGATCTGTTAGGATTTGGTCTTGAAAATCTTTCCAAACGCCTCGAGGCAAAATGACCAATTTTATTGCAGTTAAAACATTTAAAAGGCAACTTGCCCTCATACTTACCGGATCCTCTTGGCAATCTTTTCGCAATAAGGTCTTCAAGTTGAGCAGCTTCTGCTTCATCTTCTTCCAGGTCTTTTCTTTCTTTTTCATACCATGATAGTTTCTTTGAAGAGTTCTCTCTCGAATCAAACTTTTGTTTTCCTTTTACAGAGGCACTAGCTTTGAATGCAGATTCAGTCCTTGGGGGGGCATCTCCAAACTCAGTCAATTCAAATGCAGCCAGTTTACTAACCAATTGATCTCTTCAGATACCTGAAAAGGATTTGAATTCTTCAATAGCAGCAACCTTATATTTGTAAGAATCGGGAAGGGATCTGAGAACTTTGCCAATAATCTCATCTTCATCCAAGATTCCACCAGCACATCTAATGCGACAAACAAGCTCATTTACTCTTGGCATAAATGTAGTGATATTTTCATCTTCTCTCATCTTCAGGTTTTCTAATTTTCCTTTCAGACTCTGTAGCTTGGCACATTTAACATACTTGTCTCCTTCATGCAGAAGTTCTAGTTTTTGCCAGATCTCATATGTAGTTTTTAGATCAACAAAATTTGTTAGCTCTAAATTAGATAAGGCACTTAGAAGAGCTTCTTTAGTCCTAAGATTGTTTTTAGCATCTCTGATTTTATCTACAGTATGTGGACCATTCTGTGGAGGATCATACTTCTTTGAAGCCATGATCCAATACTGCATTTCCATACATTGCAAGTGGCATTCCATGCAACTTTTCCAAAGAGTGAAATTGGTTCCATCAAACCTCAGACTATCCTTCTTGTAGGATGACATCCTGGATCTCCTCAAGTGGTTAAGCTCCTTTTAGAGGAACCTGGCTCTGATACCAATTGTTAGATTTAGGACAGACAACTAAGAGGGGGGTGAATCAGTTGTTCAAAACTTTCTTACAATTAATCACTTAAATCATTTTCTTAATTTAGTAGCATAATTATAAATCAATCATGGAAACATAATGCAACAATTCAAGAGTAGAAACACATTAACACATATGACACCAAGATTTTGATGTGGAAAACCCGGTTAAGGGAAAAACCACGGGGTGACTAACCCAAGATTGTATTCTCTGTTAAAAGAATAGAAAGAACAAAATGGCACATGCCAATTAGGGGTCACTGCCTGAGCACACTACTCACAAGAGGCCCACTACCTATAGGAGACACACTGTCTATAGAATAATAAGTTTTACATACTTGAACTGAAGAATAGCATCTTCACCATGCTTGAGTCAATTCCATTTAAGCTCAATACTTCTTCTCTGCCTTTTGCTCTACTCCTCTCTACCACACTCTCATCTCCACAAGATGCTTTTGAAATGACTTTACAACTCCTTATTTATACAAGACATCGACCTAGGGATAATTATCCAAGTATTACAGAGCAAACACTTAAATACAACATGCCTAATTACAAAAAGACTTTACACGGATCAACACACTGTCGGCCACATAGATCTGAGACTTCAATCTTCCTTAGGAACATGCCATTCTTTACTGAACATCTTCAAGATCATCCATAGGATGTGTAATTCATCCAGTTGGCCTGTCTTGGGAAGAACATCATCATCCAGAAGTAATTCTTCAATTATGAGCTCAATCTTCAATGTGGACCACCAACACAAACTAGACACAATCCAAAGACCTCCACAAGCTTTCCTGAATCACCAGGAACATCCAAACTACTTCTGCTTACTGAAATCATTCTCTCCTTCATCTGGAACCTTAAAAACATAGTCTGTCATCACTATTATATTGAAATAGATGCTTGTGGACCTTCAAACCACAAACCAATTGGGTTGTCAATTCACATTGACTTCCTAAACACTCCACAAAATCCGTAGAACAAGATATTACATTTATGGATCTTACCGGACCTATCTGTGTCACTCTGTCACTTCTAAACATCTACCAAAACCGGTTTCACTTAAGCGGCCATAATTTCTTCAGATCTTCATGCAGACCTCTGAAATCTTTACTGGATCATCTTAAGACACATATCTACAAACCCTTTGATGTGCATCCTCTGATCTTCATCTTAGCTGGGGTCTTTACCTCACTATCTTCACTGTTCTTCTCTATTCCTGATTAGACTAATTTTCTCAATATCCTTAGCATACAGCTCATCCAATCCTTGCAATAGCCAGATCTTCTAATAGGAGTATGTTGACATCAATAACATCACCAGTTAGGCCCATACTTGCAATAGCCAGATCTTCTTCCTTGATAGAAATGAACACCCAATCATCTTCAGTGGAACCTCCATGATCAGATTCGTCAGCTGTGACTCCTTCTTCTCCAGCTTCTTGGACATAGTAACATTTTTTCTAACCTTTATATCTGTTAGAGTTTGGTTTTGAGAACCTCTTTGGACATCTTGAGGCAAAGTGACCAATCTTATTACAAGCAAAACATTTGAGTGGCAACTTTCCTTCATATTTACTGGATCCTCTTGGTATTCTTTTGGCAATAAGAGCTTCAAGATCTACAGTCTCAATTTCATCATCTTCAAGATCCTTCCTTGTCTTCACAAATTAGTTTGATCTTCTTGAAGAACTTTCACCCGGATCATATCTTTGCTTTCCATACACACTGGCCTTAAATGCAGATTCAGACTTAGGGAGAGAATCACCAAACTCACTCATTTCAAATGCTAAAAGCTTACCAACTAATTGATCCCTTGTGATAGTTGTTAATGTTCTGATTTCTTCAATGGCTGTAGCTTTATGCTTGTATGCTGCAGGTAAGGATTTGAGCACTTTGGCAACAATTTCTGATTCTTCCAATACTCCACCTACATTTCTGATACCGGTCACATGTTCATTTACTTTCTGCATGTAGGAAGTAATATTTTCATCTTCCCTCATTACCAATCTTTCATATTTACCCTTCAAGTTTTGTAGCTTGGCACATTTAACATATTTGTCATCTTCATACAGATTTTCCAACTTTTTCCAGATTTCATGGCCAATTTTCAAATCCAGGACATTTGCCAATTCTGTATCAGATAGGGCACTCAATAAAGCTTCTTTGGCTCGAATATTGCATTCACCTTCCCTGAGTTTGTCTAAAGTAGAAGGGCCATTCTTTGGAATCTTATACTCATTTTTTGTTATAGTCCAAAAGTCATTACCTATACATTCCAAATGACACTACATGCGTACCTTCCAAAGGGAGTAATTTCTTCCATCAAATCTTAGACTTTCCTTCTTATAAGTCAACATCTTGGATCTCCTCAAGCGGTCAAGCTTCTTTTAGAGGATCTGGCTCTGATACCAATTATTGGAATTAGACCGAACAACTGAGAGGGGAGGTGAATTAGTTGTCCCACAAATTAACCTTTTCTTCCTTTTAATCGTCTTTCACAATTTGAAAATTGATTAATGATGTAAACATTAAAGCATGAAAAAACATCACATAAGCAGAAACATAATCAACACATTTGACACCAAGATTTTTGATGTGGAAACCTGGTTAAGGGAAAAACCATGATGGGTGTTAGCCCACAAGATTCGTACCCTATTAAAAGTACTTAAAAAGAATGGGAAGGCACTTGCCTTCATGCTCACTCCCTAGAGCTCACTGCTCAAAAGAGAGGCTCACTGCCTACAAGAAATTTAAGTTTAACACAGAAAGATTTAACTGAGAAATAGCATCTACTTCATGCCTGGTTCAGTTTCATTGAATGCTCATAAAAATTTTGTTCTTCTTCCAAACTCTTCTTCACTAACTTTTCACTCTATTCTACTTTTGCTCTTCTACTCTTCTTTTCTCTGCTTCTGATCCTTTCTTTGGATTTATTATTTTTGCTCAAGGATGATTTTCCATGACTCAACTACACTCCTTTATATGCTTCATCAACCTTGGAATAAACATCAAGGTCAGCACACCAAACATCTTACTTAATGTGAATCACTAAGCTATCAGACAAACATTGTTAAGACTTGAATCTTCTTTCAACAACACACCACGTTCCAAAGAATTGCTTCTGGAACATCTGCAGTATGCTTGAATCATCCGGTCGGCCAGGACTGGGAAGAATAGCAAAACCAAGAAGGAAATCTTCACCAACAAGTTCAAACTTCAATGCAAACCTCCAACACAGCAGTCACACTATCCAGAGACCTCCACAAGCATAATGAATTCAAGAAAAACATCTGCACTCCTCCAAATCATCAAAATCACTTGCATCTTCATTCAGAACCTCAAGAATACTATCTGCCATGACTGTCATCTTAGAAAGATTTCTTGCGGACCTCCAAACCATGAACCACTTGAATGGATGATACACACTGACTTCCCAAGCATGTTTCTAGATCCACAAATCATTATTTGACATATCTGGAAGGATTCGGACCACTTTTCTATCGCTTTGTCTCTTCTAAATACTGCAAAACCAGTTCTACTCAGATGGCCATAGTTTCTTCAAATCTTCATGTGGACCTCTCAAATCTTGACTGGAGCTACTTCACACAATCCTCTATACTACCATATGATTCACATCCATTGATCTTTATTAATTTTCTCAATATCCTCAACATTTCAGTCTTCTAGTCAGGCAACAAGATAGGATACAGTTGACACCAATGGCAACAAGAATATGTTGACATCAATGACAACACCTATTAGGTACATATTTGCAACATGCATTAGATGTATATATGGATGGATTGATTGAATAGGATTGGATGTCTACAATGAATTAGGGTTTGTCCTTTTATACAACACCCTCAACTGCATATTTGAATATTTTGTGCTCAAGTTGACAAGTAATAGCTAATTAGAATAGGGTCGACTTGGGCCTATAATTAATTCTAAATTTGAAAGTTTAGGGGTCAAACTTGCAACCACAGTTCTAAACTAGGTGTAGAACCACACATGCAAATTCAAACCAAGTTAGAGAATAGGGAATCTGTAGATCAGATTTGGATCCTTGGGATGCATGGAATTAGGCTCATTCAAGGCTATGGTTAATTACCAACTTTTATACCAAAACATGCCACTTGTACACTAGTTATTGAATACAAGACAATTAGATTGAAAAGTGAGTCCAAACTGAAAGCCAAAAGTATAAGATTTGCCTTCTTCACCCTTACAATTGGTAATCCAAATAGTATTTTATATGATAATAAAAATGTAACAAGCTTCCCAAATTAATACTAATTTAAACAAGTAATATACTTGAAAATTATCCCAAAAATGATATAATTTTAATTTTTTTAGATAACATACAGATTCAAATTTCAAAATAAAGATACCAACATTACATCATTACATATATCACCATAATACATGTTTACAAATAAAATACTAATGAGATACAAATTTGGATTAGGAGTGGTTTCCTTCCAATCCACTAGTGAACATCAATTATACATAATTTGACTTTTCATTACAATAGGATTGACCATCAATCATAGTATTCTCGTATAAGTGCAATAAATATGGCTGTCAACTATAGGAGGGAGAGCATCATCCAAGCACTTGACCTCCAACCACAGATAGGTGGTCCCCCGCACACTTTCCTACTGGAAGTGGCCTGACCCTTCAATGAGGGTAATAGATAAGGACATTTATAGTAGAACCAAGTGCAAACATGAATACATATCACATGCAATCAATCATGTTATTCTTAGATACCCTCTAGCTACCATGATTTCTGACTAACACGAAACCTACAAGTATAGTGAACTAACGATGCACATAGCTATTGCATCACTTTAGCTAAAGAGTTCAATTATCAGTAGCATAAATGTGGGTTGTCTATTCACAACACTACTATCTCTTTCTTGCTTCATCCCACATAAAGTTATGAAATAACAAAAAAAAACATAAAGTACAAGACAACTCACAAGTTCAAAAACATATTATCACCAAATTCCTGGCATACCTTGCCTTTGAGTTGGTCTTAACATTTATCAACATCCAACCCCTGGTATATCCTACACCTGAGTCAGTCTTACCAACTTTCAGCATAAAATAATATTAATTTGTTGTGTAAAATAAATAATCTCATAATACAAGTATAAATTAAGATTTATGCAAACCATTGATTACCACTCTTTCGACACATCCTACCCCCAAGTTGGTCTTAATAGTTTTTTCTATATAAATACTATTAATAATACATAATATAGAACATCACATAAATTAACTATTTGTTTATCTAACTCCTGGAATACCCTACCCTTGAGTGTTGATTTCGAGCAAATTATAGTATCAAGGATATTATCTAGATTCCTACCTTGGAAACTTAATATACAATCATATTCAATTGTCCAACCAATTGGTTGCATTATATCTCCCTTTACTAGGGAAGTAACTTTCCACCATCTTGGAAGACTGACAGTTGTTCCATGTTGTAGATATTCAATTTCTACCTAGTATGACATCATCCTATCTACATTAGGATTTCTTTAGAATATCACAATATTCTTATAACTACCATATTATCAAACTTGTTGACTTGCCAAAATAAACATTCTTCTATATCAAATGGATAATCATACGTCCAAATTAGCATGTATATAAACTATCGAGTTCCAATCTTCTGGTGTACTCTACCTTGAGATGGTGTCAGTTATTTTTAGTGAATAATATGGTTAAGTATATATAAGCTAACCCTTGTTTTCCAATTTCCCTAGTATCCCTTATCTTGAGTTGTTTAAAGCAATAATGTCATGCATAAGAGTTAACTATTGTTTCTAAGTTTTCAAACATTCTTTACTTTAGAGATGGTTCAATGAATACAATAAATGCAAGCATAAGAATAACTTTAATTCCATTCTCTTGGTATGCCCTTACCCTTAAGATGGTTTAATAAATGCAACAAATGTAAAACATTAAAAAATTATGATTACCAATCTCCTAGTATGCCCATACCCTTGAGACAATTTAATGAATACAATAATGCAAGTATAAAAATAATTATGTTTTCTACTTCTTGGAATACTTTTACCCAATATGGTTTATTAACTACATTAATAATAACTATAATTTTCATTCTCCTTGCATACTACTACCCTTGAAAATGCTAAATAATGAAAGAATGACTTTAATTAATAATCAAGGACATACCCACATAATAATATTGACACTAACAATGATACATAGATACTCGTGAATAAATGCTAACATGGCATAAACAATTTATAGGAAAGATAAATTCCATTAAA